>CM057812.1:62476069-62861069 GCA_030067965.1 Latrodectus elegans
TTCTAAAAATTCAGATTTTAATTAAAGATATTTTAATTATAGATAGTTCATTATAATAAAATAACTTATATTTATCTCCCATAATTGAAGCTTTGAAAATAATAAAGTCCACAATAAGCTCAGAAGAAATTGGAGCCTTGTAAAATACCACATTCTGAATGCAAATAACTTCACCATTATACATATAAATATTATAAATAACAAATTTAACCAAATTATTCCAGAATTAAAAACATTAACATTTATTTATTTTTTTTTAATCTTTAAAATGGAAATATAATACATCATTTAATTTATTAGTAAGTATGCTGGTGAGAAAGTCTTTAAAGTTTAATGGAACTACTAGAATAAATATTATTTGATAAAAAAATCCAAAACTGATCTATTACTATCAATAATCCAAGTTACTTTGATTTTAACAATACTTTCCAGTACGATTTTTAGATAGTTAGCAAAAATAATATCAGGTTTCTCCATGTAAGATTTATTGTTACAATTAATATATTTGAATTTTATAGGAATATTTATGAAGTTTTGTAATAACTGTCAAACATGAAGAAATTCGAATTTATAATTATTTATACTTAAAAAATAAATTAAAATTCAGGATTTTTTATGTTAATGATATTAGCTTTGGATTTTAAACTTTCATTTTACGAAACTAATTTTAGGCATGATAGCTCACAACACAGAGATATAAAGATTGACATAGTGGGAAGGACAGTTTATAGTAAATGAGGTATCTGCCCACGCAGTGACACCAGACAATGTTTTTGACTACCAGCTAAAAATGCCGATCCAAGAAGAATCCGAGTTTTGCCATTATTGTTAGACCTATATTCCGAAAACATTGAGGAAATTGCAGAAGTGGTTATAAGAACTCTCTGTTTTAATTGATTACGACTATCACAGACAATACAAAAAACTGTTTAGTAAATATTGATTTTGGTTTTATTTGTAATATTTAAAAATAATAATAAATAACAGTTTCAGATAATAAATAATAATTATATTAATATTATCAGACAAAAGAAGATCTTTTGTCTGAAACTACCAAGTAATTATAAAGAAAATTATAGCTATATGCTACAGTTAAAAACATATTTTACTAAAATAATTTAACAAAATAATTAAGTCAATATTATTAAATTTTCAAAATTTCTAAATCGTGTGACAATTTTGGGTCATATTAATGAATATTATTTTCCTATATTTGATTTAAATTAGTAATCAGAATTTTATTCCTTCAGAAAAATCATACCTCGTTTTTAAATACTTTAAATATTTTTGTAAAATAAAATTTAAAAAAAAAATCTATGTATGACAAATTTTTTTGTACCTATATATAAATTTCTATATTAAAATAAGAAAATATTTCAACGATATGTGGAGAAATTTTAATCTTTTACTAAATAATCTTTTCTAATAGAAATCTTTATTGAATGAATTTTTTCAAAGAAGCTGCTTTTAAATTTTTATTATAATAAAAAGTCACATAACAGGGAATAAATCTTTTAGTTACATTTTCATTTTCTTAAAATAAAATAAAATATGAAGTTATATAAATTGTTTAGAAAATACCAATATATAGGAATTGTTTGTGATGTAAAGAAGAGAATATGTTATTTTAAAGTTATACTGAATTCAACGCGTTTATATCAAAATATATTTCAATTATTCTTCCTTATAAATCAATGGTTTCTTGATTGTAATGCCTGCTTGATTTCATTTTGTATAGAGATGATTATTTGTTTAAGATTTTCTCTTAATTTTTAGACGTTATATAGCTGTGTTTTTTACATAAATTATGATTTTAATTTTCCACACAATGCAATATCATATTTTAACTAAAAAATAATAATTCTGAATACAATATATTAAAAGAGCAAAAAAGATACATTTGAAAATGAGAATACACTTTAAAGTAGCCCTTTTATTTATTTATAATTTTAAAAAGAATATAAAATTAACATTTTCTTTAGTTATTTTTTTGTATAATATTTATGTTAGAATTAGGGGTTGTTATGATTTTAATGTATTAAAGATACCACTTTTTATTTTATACGATATAAACTATTAAACAAGAAACAAATTGTTAATTTCTTACTTTAAAGCATCATATTATTTTATCAAAAAGCAATATTTTATTAAAAGACATTAAAATAATTTTTAATGATTTGAGAAAAGCAAACATTTACAATGTAATTAACTTTTAAAAATATTTTCCTTAGAATAGTTATTATACTTATATTAATTGTTTTTAACACTTTTAAAAAAATAGTTAAAAATCTAAGATTTTTATTTGAATATTCTGGAAATTATTAATTGTTATCATGGCTATATGAAACCAAGCACTGATGCATGTATTCTGTATCTGATTTTTCAGCTATGAAACTCCACAAAATAAATTATCTTATCATTAAAAATAATTTAAAATGAATGAATATAGTTAATAATTAATTATAATTTAAATTAAATCAATTTTAACAACCATAATGCAAAGGAAAAACCTGCTATATTGGGGGTATTGCAAAACGTTCCATTAATATAGCCATTTGCTTATGTTCATGGAATGTGCTTGCAAAATATGACGAAATTATGAATCGAAATCGCCCTTTCCCCAAAACCTTTTGTGACTTCTAATTTACTATATATACATTTACTGAATCCGAAAATACTGTTATTTTAATTTTTTACACAAAAAAAACATTTTCGCTATTAAATTTACAAATTTTAAATGTTTAGTGAAAATTTTGTTCGTATAAGACTTTTGTGTGGAGGTTGCATTTATTAAATACAAAACGATTGTAAATAAACTGCTATTTTGATGCGCGGTTTTGCATATTATATTGTGTAAGAGTACAATATTAAGGCTTACAGACAAAAAGGTTGCTGTAAATGGCTTGATTACATACTGCGCCAAGGCGTGTGCTCCGTAGCCAAGGGTATACATAATACATACGGAACAACTCTAACGTGTCCTTTATCCAGCAGGATTAAAGTCCCTTCTAAAAATTGCTTTCTTCTCCTTATAGAACTAGTAAAGATTGTGCGAAATTTATATCTGGAGAGTTATGTGGGTGTAGAACTCTAAGACCCAAGTAAATAGAGAAAGACGAGGGGAAATCATATATGAGGTAAAATTTGAAAACTACTGAACAAAATGACATAGAAATTGAAAACTTTGTTTCATATTATTTCAAAGTAATATATTTTCTAGCAGCCGAAAAGGGAGTAAAAATTTAAACCCAGTTGAATAGATGTGCATTTTGTAATCCGTAGAGTGTTTAGAGAGTTTGAAGATTCACATGCGCGCAACATAGAAAATTTACTATGTTTCGTGCATGTGAATCTCAAAGCGTTAAATATAATTATAAAAAATAATTGAGAAAAGATGACACGGATGGATTGATAATGCATGATTTCAAAATATTAGCAGGAAATCTATAAATATCGGGCATTCTTTATGAAAAAGACGAAAACTTTCAAGCACTTAAAAAATATTTAACATCAAACTGACTTGTACATTTGAATGAAATGACATTTGTATGTTTTAACCGAGGAGTTATAAAAACCACGCTATTAATATGAAACTATTTAAGAAATATTTAATTTTTTGTGAACTACACTACTGGCCATTAAAATTGCTACACCAATAAGGCGATATGCTACAGACGTGAAATTTATACGAAAGGAAGAAGGTGCTGTGATATGCAAATGATTAGCTTTTCAGCGCATTCAGACAAAGCAGGCGCCAATAGCGACACCTACATTGTGTTTAAATGAGGAAATTGCTCAGCCGGTTCCTCATACACAAATTGCATTTGAACGTTGTTGCTTGGTGAAAAGTTGTTGCGATGTCTCGTGTAAGAAGGAGAAATGCGTACCAGCACGTTTCCTACTTTGATAAAGGTCGAATTGTAGCGTACCGGGATTTCGGTTTATCTTATCGCAGTATTGATGCTCGCGTCGGTCGAGACTTAATGACTGTTAGCAGAATATGGAATCGATGGGTCCAGGAAGGTAATACGGAACGCCATGCGGGATCTCAACCGCCATCTATCACTAGCAGCCGAGAAGACAGGCATATTATCCCCATGGCCGTAATGGATCGTGCAACCACGTTACGAGCCGTGAGTCAAGAAACGGGGTCGTTTGGAAGACAACAAGTGTCTGCATGAACAGTTCGTCGACGTTTGCAGCAGCAGGGACTCTCAGCTCGGACACCATGGCTGCGGCTTCTCTTGACGCTGCGTCATAGACAAGAGCGCCTTCAGTGGTGTGATCAATGATGAACCTGGGCGCACGAATATCGAGACGTCATCTTTTCAGATGAATCCAGGTTCTGTGTACAGTGTCATGATGGTCGCATCCATGTTTGGCGGCATCGTGGTGAACGCACACTGGCAGCGTGCATTCGTCATCGTAATACTGGCCCATCACCTGGCGTGACGGTATGGGGTGCAATTTAATACACGTCTCGGTTACCTCTTGTTCACATTGACGGTGCTTTGAACAGTGCACGTTACATTTCTGGTGTGTTACGACCCGTGGCTCTACCCTTTATTCGAGCCCGGCGAAACATACGTTTCAGCAGGATAATGCCCGACCGCATGTTGCCGGTATTGTACGGACCTTCCTTGATACAGAACATGTTCGGCTGTTGCCCTGGCCAGCACGTTCTCCAGATCTTTCAACAATAGAAAACGTCTGCTCAATGGTTGCCGAGAGACTGGCTCGTCACCAAACACCAGTCACTACGGTTGATGAACTGTGGCATCGTGTTGAAACTGCATGGGCTTCTGTACCTGTACATGCAATCTAATCTCTGTTTGACTCAATGCCCAGGCGTATAACTGCTGTTATTACTGCCAGAGGTAGTTGTCCTGAGTACTCATTTCTCAGGATCTATCCATCCAAATATTTTGAAAATTTAATCACTTGTTATTTTTAGTATAATATATTTGTCCAATATATATCATTTTGTTATCTGCACTTCTTCCTGGTGTAGCAATTTTAATGGCCAGTAATGTATATTATTAAAGTAATATTTTAATTGTATTCTGATACTTTCATAACTCTTTCTCTCTCTCTCTCTCCCTGTTAACATTTTATTTTTTTTTATTTTTAAGCAATATTTCATCAAATAACGCTAAGTATATATGATACAGTAAAATTTTGTCAAAATATTTAAAATTAAATACTTAAAATCTAAAATGTAATCGTTAATTGGAAATTTTATGTAATTTTAAGATTATTTTAAACTGAGAGAAAACTAAAAATGTTCATAATTAAACATACTAAAATTGCTTATATATAACAGAGAACAAAATGTTTATCGATAATCCCTACCATATATATATGACTCTTTTGTTTGGATCTCAAAAAATTAAAATTACACTAAGCAGAAACGTGATTTAAAAATTGTTTACAAGTTACGATAATTTAATACTTACATTTTTTAAAAAAAGACTTCACTACAATCTTTGTTTAACGTAAAATATATCGTTATTTAAAAAATAAACATTTGCCTATATACACGTTAAATGCTGTAAAACATTTATAGAGATAGTATTTCATCATAATTTAAAATATTTAGTATAATAAAATACTAAAATCACATTTCTAATTTATTGCTTTTTCATTTTAAAAAATGCAGGGAACCAAAATGCTTTCATTTTAATTCTTAAATATTGAATATTTTATTCTTCTTCCAAGATAACATACAGCAAGTTAATGTGTCCTGTATAATGAGATAAAATACAAAACATATTACTTAAACAAAGAGTTTTTAATTTTTGTCAACATTTACTCATATTTTTGTACACGAATAAATTTGTACTTTAATTTACAAAATAAATAAAAAATCATTTCTTTTATAAAACATTTCATAATATATAAATTTTTCATCAGTTTTCAAGTATTTTATTTATTTATATATTTATGGAATTTAAGGAAACAATTATATTACATTTAAATTATTTAACAACTTTAAATTTAAATTAATTAATAAAAAATTATATTTTCAAACTTAGATATTTTCAAGATGTGAACTTATTAGCATAATGATATTTGTTAGAATATGGAAACAATTATTTATTACAGAGATCATTTTTGGAAATTAGACTTAATAAGAAACTGCTGTTTTTTATTTTTATTTAACATTAAAAAGGTACAGTTGTAGACGTAGTCTCTTTCCATTTGACATACAACAAAGCTGTTGTTGTTTCCTGATTTTAAATTTTTAATTTAAATTACTTTTTTAATTATATACATTTCATTAGCAAATAAATCCTTAAATTTTTAAATAAAACATTTAATTTATTTAAAAAAATTTAGTCTATATTTTATTATTATGAAATATATCTTAATATTAATAAAGTTTGCTATTTGGTGAAACTAAATGTTAATTATGAAAAATTGAATTTAAAAGTCTAATAAAGCAATTAATGTCGAATAAATGCATATTTTAACATTTTTTTAAAGTTTATCAATATTCTTAAAATACCGATAATTAACATATATCTTTATAAATCTTAATTAGAGTGAATTTAGCTAGAGTGTGCTAAGATTTCTTGATTAATCAACTCAGTAGCATTTTGCCTACCGTTGTGAGAAGAACTGTTATTATGCCTCTAGACTCAAGGCGTTTTAAGCTCTAATGAGATTTCGATGGAGAATGTCTGTTGGAAGTCCGGAGGGAAGCAGTGAATTTATGCAAATTTACGACACTCCTACAGCCTAATTCGTTGCTGAGATAGCATCGCTAACAGTAACTGAGGAACCACTACATCTGCCACATTAGGTGGTTTTAGGATATTTTAAACTCTCCAGTAAAATTATCAATCTTTATTTTTCAATTAAATAGCTAATGATGTTAATAAATGTTGGTGGTTATATAAAAAAAAGTTGTATTTAGATTATTTTTTGCTATTTGTAGATTATATCACTGTTTCAAAAATGTTTCATTTTATAGAACGCTTTAATTTAAAAATAAAATTACTGGCGAACTACTTGCGATCTTGATGGTTATTATAAAAATTTAATTGGCTTATAAATTAAAATTTTATTTGAATTCATTAAATATTTTAATTGGATTTAATTTAATATTTAAATAATTATTAATATTTTACTTATTTAAAAATTTAAATATTAAGAATAATTCTTATTCAAGAATTTCAATAATAATAACACAGTTCTATTAATATTTATTTGTCTGGTTATTAAAATAATTTCATAAGCTTATTGTTTAAGTCGTATATATTACAGTAAAACTATTTAAATTATGAATCTTATTCATTTAGTAATAAATCTTGTATAATTATTTATTTTTGAGTACTCAATTGATTAAATTTTTAAGAGAATGCAAAGTTTAGAGAAAACACTATTTAAATTTTGAAAATTAATTACTTTTTCAGTAAACTGCCATACTTAGACTTTTGATGTTGATGTAAACAAGATATTTCAAAATTATATAAATTTAAATTATTAAGTAGTTACTGAAGATTAATGAATTAAAATAATGTAATCATTTGAACATATTAATTTGTAAATTAACAAATAATTTTTGCAACTACGTAAAATCAAATAAGTAACAAAATTATTAAATTATTTAAGTTATAAAATTTAAACTTTTTCTTGCACAATGCCAGTTATATTTCCATTATTTTACATAAACTAAATTTTCTTTAACATTAGCTTCATAATATTTCAAAATGTAGAAAAGTTTTGAAAACTTTTTAGAAACAAATCCGACTTATAAAATATGTAAAGTATGATAAAATTGTTTTAATACTATTCTATTTTTACGTCATTTAAATAAAAACTGAATCAATTATTCATGCTTTTACATAAACTTTGAAATTATTCAGATCACTTTTTTTAAATTTTTGTTTAAAAAAAAGTTATCGTTGAAAATGAACGTCCATATAACATAATGTCTTTTTTAGTTTCTAATCTTAAAAAATGTAAACAAAATCTAAAATAAAAAACGTAATTAAGATGGAATTTTTTTTAAATTTTTAAAACATTTTTGGATTTAGAGAATTTTTATGAATTTACTTAAGAGTTTAAAAGCTTTTTAATCAATAATTCTGAAAATATATAAACTAATTTCTCGTTTCACTATAGAGCATACATCTTTGAGAAAAATATTAAATATAATACAGTTTTTTTCTAGAATTTATTCACATTGAATGAATATGGTGTAGAAAAATCTATGAAAGCTTTTTTTATTTTTTTCCATCATTTAATGATTGTGAAAAATGACTACCTGTAAAAGATAAATAACTGAAATTTTCCTCTCATTAGTGTCAAAAGATTCTGCTCAAACTATTTTGAAATATACAAATTATAATGCCTATATTTTTTATTTTTCTTGATATGCTACATTATTTATGCGCAGTACATGCACATGATTAAAGCACCACATCAGTTATATGCCACATGAATTTTATGCTATATTGATTATGACGTATATATATATATATATATATATATATATATATATATATATATATATATATATATATATATATATATATATATATATATATATATATATATATATATATATATATAAAATTCAATTTCATCTATATTTCCTATACTTTGTCTTAATGTAACATAGATTAACAAATTTTGCAACTGTTTAAGGAAACGTGACTTATGAATTGCTTTGAATTAAGATGTTCATGTTCGAATTAATTCTAATTGAGTTTAAAATAGAGATAATACTAGGACAAAGAGAAATTTCTGTCTGTTTTAAAATATTTGAAAATAAAACTAATTATCCCTTATATAAGCTTCAAACTTTTCGTATTTCCTTTATGGAAATTCGGTTTTATGAATTTAATTCTATATAAAATTATTTTTTATTTTATATCAGGAGGTTTTCTATTTTCATAATACTTTAAACAAAAGTTAAAATATATGTTTTGAATGTAGGAGTATTTCTTCAATAAAATAAATGATGGAATAAAGTATTTATAATTAAACATGCTGTATCACTATTGCTATTAATATTCATTTAATTATAATACTACGTAAATTGCTTTATAAATAGCAGTTCAACTCAGATGATTGAAAACTCAATTATATACTACCACAATCATAGATATTATTTCTGAATCTTGAGGGCAAATGCAAATTAGAAATGATGCCTCAGAGAATTCGCACGTTAAACTATCATTTTCAATAGTTCAATGCGTATATAATTCTGGATAGTGGAGGATTTACATAAAATTAAGGAAACAAGATCGAAGTATTAAGATTAATTGAACTGTGTCCCTTTAAAACATAACTGTTCTTAATTTGCAAGTAAAAAATGATGGTAGTAGACATCCTGAATATTAGATGAATATGTTTTTAGGATTTACTTGCAAATTAACTTACTTACTTTTATTATTAACATACTGTGGTACTGGAGTTTTTAGTAATAATGCATTATTTTGCAGTAACGCATTTAATTAGATCATTTAATTAATTATAAAGCAATTAATACGCATTTAATTAATTATAAAGCAAACTATATTGGGGTACATATAAGGCAAACTTTTTTATGGAAATAAAAACTGATATTTGTGAACTTACTGTAAAATATGGTTTACTTATAGATATTTTCTTTTTATTAAATGGTGCATTTATAAAAAATTGATAATTGTTTCTAATTTATCTTCAAAACTTAATTCGATGAACAAGTTTTGAATATAAATTAGAAGAGGAAATGTTAATTGCTAAATTTCATAATGTAATATAAATAAATGATTTATTCTGGAATTCTGAAATGCAAACATATTAATGTGAGTATTTATAATGAAAGCTGTTTTGATGGGTTTGTATAATACAGTAATTCTATTCAATCGATTGTAAAAAAAATATTTGTTAAAATCAAACAACGTAACAATGCTATCCGACATAATAGAGGGTTTATAAAGCTGCAACAAAATAGGACCATTAATAAAACTTAGTAGACATCGATATATTTATACTAAATCGCAAGAAAATTTTATTTTTAATAAATTTAAAAATAGGGAGATGGATAGACATCATCCACTTTTAGTTCTTAAAATAACATAAAGATCGTAATATATATATATATATATATATATATATATATATATATATATATATATATATATATATATATATATATATATATAATATAATATAATATAATATATATGTATATATATATATATTTCTGTATAAATGAACTACTGTATTTAAGAGAAAATAATTAGAAGTCTGTAATTACTTTCATTTTATTGATGAAAAATTAGGCAGAGTATTTCCTTATCATTTTCTTTTTTATATATCTACATTTTTAAAAATATTTTTCCATTTTGTCAAAGTATAAAATCATTGTATTGTTTTTCCTCAAAAATTACTTTAGTACATATTACATTTCACCTCTTTGTCATGAAGAGGGTTTTTATGCTACATCATTTTTTTTTCTTCATTACCTGAAAGCTCTTTTTCATTCTAATTCATTATATTTTCAATGGTATAAGATATTTCTTTTACATATTATATATGAGCCTATATTAATATGTCCTCGAAAACAATTTCGGGCAGAAAAAGAGATTTTTTGGTGTTGTAGGCCAAGCCTGAGTGACTCATCATCTCTCAAGTCATTAGACTTGTGATAAGATTACCTTGGATTTAATAAAAAATATGGGATTTTACGTAAAGTTATTTACAAATAGAATTTTACAATTTTCCTATAAAATATGTCCATGTCTGTCAGTCTTTCAATTTTGGTAAATGATTTCATCATCCAAGCAATGATGTCAGCTTGGTATGCATCCAGTAATTTTTGAAGATATCATTGTATGTTTTCTCATGGAATGCTGAGACAGTTTTCCTTCTCCATTCTTATTTGTATATAGGTCTGTGTAGAAAATATCCTTAGCGTCATGTTCAGAAACAAGTTATTTTAATATTTATTCTTTCCATTCTCTTCCGCTCTTTCTACTGATTTACTTAATTATTTATTTTGTATTTCCTTTTCCCCACACATTTTTTTAAAAGTGTTTTGAATTTTAAAATCTAGATGCCATTCTTCTGATGCTTCGGAATATTTTATGTTCACCTATGTATCAAAGCAGTTGCATAACCATGCATAACTCTCATGAAATTACTATTGAAAGAAATGTTTAGTCCTCTCATTTTTCGCAGACATGTAAGCAATACTTACTAGTTTAAGATGATTTTCTTCTTCACAATATCTTCGAGAGACAGCAATTTTTCTGCTACTATTTGCTTTTTCAATGTTTTCTCTGAGTTTATAAAATTATCGAGCTCCTCTTCTTTGAAACTCTATATTTTCTGGAAATGCTTGTCTTATTCAATATGTTTCCCTTTATTTATTATAGACTTCGACTAATAAGCACGTTCGCTTCTTCAGTTGTGACCAATTCACAATGGAATTGGTTCCATCCCTCTATCTTCAAATGAAACATCATACATTGAATTTTTCCAACGAATAGAAACCAAGTGGGAAACAGAGTTGAAATTTACATAATATTTCTTCCTTTCTAAGTTTTTACGTCTTAGGAGTTAAATTCGACACACCGCAGTTCCTTCCCATCAAATGCCTGCTACTAAAATGCTTGGAATGCCTGTAAGTGGCGCTTCATTGTTCAAGAATAAATCAAGTTCGCTGGCGTAATTTTAAAACAAATCAAATATTTAAAAAATACCAAATCATAAATAATAAAAAAACAGAAAAGAAAATAACTTATCAAAAACAAACTTGATTTTTTAAAGTTTTAGTTCATAAAAGTGAGTGTTTAAATTATTATTTTTTTTGTCATCTATTAGTCAACTAATAACTTGCTCACAAAAACGTCAGAGTGCGTAAATTAGAATTCATAAAAAAAACTTTGAATCTATATTGAATGTTTATAAATTTTAAAAGATAAAAATGCATAATAATTTTTAAGGAAAATATGGTGAACTTCGACGAAATCCCAAAAATTATTGTCAGATACCTAATTTTAAGTAATTAAGTTAAAAATAAAAATAACCACTGAAAAATGAGCATTTTGTTTCATGTTTTTGCATGTTATACATTATATTTTATTAAAATGTGAATGCATTTTTTAATAATTTTTTAATAAATACTTTTTTCTTAAATTACGTTTTTATAGCAGTTAGGATTTCTAAAAAATGAACATTAGTTTTCTATAAGTTTTGCTTGATTAACATGTCAAGCTATGCAATATTAATATCTCTAGCATAAACGAATATATTAAAATGCAATCGTTGCGCAAAAGATAAAAATTTTTCCCCTTCTCTAAAGAAAGTAATTATTTCAATATGTATTAAATTATGGAACTAATTCTATAATGACCTTAATCCTATAAAAAATTTAACGGAGTATGAATTAAAGTTAGAATGACAATTTTTTGCTGCTAGATCTTCTTATCATTTTTCTTTAAAAAGAAGAAAGTCTAATTTGCTAAAATACTTGTACTTTTAAAATATTCAAATGGTATTTATGTAAAAAAAAATAAATGGAAAATTTCGTATTTCTGTTGAGAATGTAAAGCATTCTTATTTTTTTAAGGATTTTAATAGGATTATGAATTTTAAAAAAATATTTTTCACAAAAGTAATTATGATTAGATGAATTTTTTTAACTATATTTTAGAAAAAGACACAGAAATCTTTAACAATGGAAAAAAAAAATATATAATTTATTTTTAAGTTATATTTGTCTCTTAAAAATAATAAAAAAATGCATTCTTTAATTTCTGGCAAATCTCTTAATAGAAATATTCTGACTAATTTAATTCTATTTATAAGAATTCTCAAACCAAGAGAAGTAAAACGGAATGATCATTTGTTAGAGCATGAGAAAGTATAACAAAGTAATTGTAAGAGATGACGTCAAAGATACAAATAAGATTATTGGCATATTCTTAAATGAGGACACTTCTGAGCAGCATTTATTTACTTGAGTTCTTACACATACTAAGGCAATAAGAAAATCATAGAAAATTAGAAAAGAATGAATTTAATGCTTCTTAAGGAATTACATGAAAAATAAAGCGGAGAAACTAATTGTATTACAACATATCAGTAATATTAGTTTGTTTCTGAGTGGTACCCAATAGAAAAGTAATTCAAATATTTTCTTCAATAAAAAATAAAATATTCTTTTAATAAAAATAAAATTTCATTAAAAAATAAAATATTATTTCAGTTCAACCAAAATAATACTTTTCTTGTAAAAAATAAAAAAAAATCATTCTTAAAATTTATTCATCATAGAAAGGATATCATAATAAGTATCCTTCAATTTTGAAAATTACACAAAAAAATTTTTGCTTAAAGAGAATTGTATCTCAAACTCTAAATAGTATTCGATAATTTTATTACATTTATTTTACTGCCAGCTTGGTAGAGTCTGATTTCTGATCTTATTCAAATGTCAACCTCATATTTGTTATCTCAATTATTTTTAGTAATTTAAAATTCCACAGCAATAAATATTTTGGTCCTGCTTTATCACATCAGTAATACATGGAACAGGATACTAAATATCAAATTTAAATTTATTCACTATTATTCATTACTTTGAATTTAATTTACATTATTATTAGGAATAATCTTTAATTCCGATTAATCATTTTTCTTCCTGATTAAAGAATTAAAATTCCGATTTGCCACATAAATATCCTGCCAAAGGAAAGATATTTTACTCAAATTTTGTTATTTTAGGTAGAGAACAGAATGGTCTGTATTTTGGGGTTTTACTCTATGAATCCACTACTTAGCAATTTTGTTAATAATCTCACAGAATCTCTAAAAGGAACTATTCTCACTATATGGAAGATATTATCATCTTCAAAACACTGATCCAAATCTGCAGTAAATGCATTATATTTGGCTTTTTTAAGCTCTATCTGAATAATAATATATTTGGTATTTCTTTTCATGGGAGTACTTTTCTTGAGTATTACTATGATCGCTCTGTAGCCACATCCGAAATCTTAAATAACATATCTTTCCAAGCTAAGCACAAGGCCATTCTAAACCTTAGATGAATCATGATATTTAGATGCACCCATGTGTTGTGTCTGTTCTGTATAAGAAAGAACAACTCGAACAAATACAAACATTTATTTAAAAATTAAAATTAATATAATTGATAGTATTGTACATCAAAATTATAATTAACAGAAATTTGATTATGGCCTTACACGGCCAACAGAACAAACTCCCAAGGAAAGCCAGCTAAACCTCCTGGTTCACTGGTCAAAGACAATCTCCACCGGAGCGGATTCCCTCCTCTCCTCTCTCCTAATCACTACAGCGCCATCATGCGAAGAGAATGAGGAGTATCTTAACACTACACCATGTAATGGAGGTAATTAGAAATATTGGATGGATGATAAATTAAGTTTTATAAGGTTAAGTTGTGCAGACCTTATATCATCCTACCATGTACTATTGCAGACAGCAAAGTTTCATCTAGTGCAATGGCATTGAAATCCTTTATTAACAATGTTTCCCGAAAGAACGAATACCAAAATTTAACTTTTTTAACAGGTTAATAACATGGACCTCATTTGACCTATCTTAAGTATCATTGATGGAGTCTAAATCTATAACAACTATATATATTATATATATATGTGTATGTATAGGAAAATTATAGTATTTCGAGAATTTCAAAATCAGACTAGCTTCGACAATAGAAAACACATCAACATTCTTGTTATCTAGTGCTGTTAATGTTGAACTCCTTATTACATTTTGTAAGAGGTCACCAATATTCCAATGAAGCAGCCTGAAGCCTTGTTGCAAAAATTCTCATTAAAATGGCTAAACGTTGTTAAAATATAAAGACCTGGATCGATTATTTTTTAACTTTAAGAAGCAGCATTAATAAAGTAGAAAATGTACAATTGTGACTTTACTTTCCAAAAATGAAATTAAAAAAAATTGTAGACAGAATAATTCAGATTTTTCTTTCAGTAATGTTAACAAATGAAATTTTCTTTTAATGTAAAAGTTGGTTTTCATTTTTATATTCCTTTATAGTTTAAATAAATCCATTACGAGAGCATATAATTCTTTTATTCTCACACAATCCTTTAATATATTTTAACTAACAATATTCCTTACCTCTGAAATGTTTAAGTGTTTTTTATTTCTTCCTAGAGTTTGGTTTTGTCTTGTTTGTGGAAATTCTGTATTTTTAAATTCTTTTTAATTTTATTATGATATTTATCATGCAAATGTAATTATAAAATATATCTACGTTCAGCCAGTTAATTGTAAATGTAGTGTCATGTTCACTAATTATTTTTATCCACAAAGATAACATTTAGTTTCATATAAACAAGTAGTTTTGATGCTTTCTTTTACAATACAATGAAAATAATTAAAGAAAACTTTCCAATTTTAAAAACAATAATTAAATAAACTCGTTTTTTAAGACAAGTAACTTTTTGTACATACTACATTACAAAAATAGAAATTATAGCAAGTTAGGTTATTATAAGAGTAAGAATACATGTTTTAAAAACATATTCTATCTCTGGAGAAAGAATACTGGTAATTTATCTACAGTTTATAGAAATCACTGTTTGATACATACGCTTCACTGTAAATTGTTCCATAAATGCACTATTGAATTTGTATTGGATTCATAACAAGTTAGAGAAAATTCATTATATCCATATCATAATAACATCACTAGACAGAAAATGCAAGATGATGTGTTCTTTCGACGTATTAGAAATATATTTCATTAATTCAGTAAATTAGTAGGAATTAATCCAGTTAACGAAAATTGTCCTAAAGTTCAATTTATGAATTACGAGACCACTTTCGTTAACCATATTAATTCCTATAAGAACGACAATTTATTTTTCCAGAGAAGAAAATAAGAAATGCCCCTATCAAATACATTACCACCAACAAAATCGACAGTAAAATGATATACTTGAGAAAAATAAGTTGTTATGACATTCGATGTATTCTAACTCCCACATCAAAACTTGAAATTTGTCTTGTGCGGGACATTAATAGCACTGAAATTATCTGCTGGGTGTAATTCATTCCATATATACTTCTATTGTTAATTTTATTTTACCAAAGGACCATTGTGTAAGGTTAAGTTTTGTAAAATAAAAGAATATTGCAAATAGTAGAAATCTGATTAATATAAATAGCGTAAATAACTATTATATTATAATGTATAGCTCATGTAAATTTGAAATAAAAGGAAATTAGTATAAACTAATTAATATAAAGCTTGAAACTATTATAAGACTTTTGATGCAAAACATACATAAGGAAATATGTATCCTTATTATCTGTCGACATGAACTTGAAAATATATACATTTTATAAATAAAATATTTTTATTTATTTTCAGTTATTAATACATTAAGCATAAAAGTATCATCTTTATATTCTATATCCAGCATTTTCTTCTGAAAAGGAAACAATTTCCTTTTGCAAAATAAAATAACGGAATTTCTTATCTATTGTTAAAATTTCAAAACATTACAAGATAAAATTAAAAAGAAATTAATTAATTTTACTGAAATGTTGTTATGGCTAGGGATAAAAAAAACAGCAAGCTAAAAATGTCTAAATAAAATTCACTAATTCATGCATATATTAAGAGATTGTTGTGACTATCTACACCAACGATATGCAAAAATATTTTGCCAAAAATGCTTAATCAGCTAGTAAAGCTCGAACCGCATGAATATTTATGATTCAATGAAATTTCTCACTTCCTAGTGCTGTTTTTCGCCACTTCCCTTCCCATAATTTATTATTTAAGGATATGGCGTTCCAAACAAGTAATCCGAATTAAATTAAGCAGTGAAGAGTGTGTTAATTTAATAAGAATCAAGATTATGCTGCCAAAACTAAAATTGAGAGTGCAAAAATTATTTTTATTCCTTATTTGACAGTTCTTTACTCATGCAATTTAAATTGTTTAGATGTAAATAATTTTATTAAATGCAAAAATCAAATATTTGCACTTTATATCCTAAAATATTATTTTGTATTCAAAAAGTGTGAGTGTTTTACAGAATGTTAAATTTATTGCTTCAAAAGTTATATACCTAGTAAATTTGTCCGGCTACGAAAATTAATAAAGATAATAAATAGTCTTTTTACACGAGTTACATTTAACCTATAAGGATAATATATAAATTTTTTCACACATTTTTTTTTAAATTCAAATATCTGATTGAATATATTTTTTGTAATATATTGCATTAAAGGTTGTAATAATATATTATTCAATATATAACATTCGAAAAGAAATAATTCCCCAACAATATGTATCTATTTTATGATGTAATTAAATTTACAATAGAGTGCAAAAAGCACAATAAATTTCATCCAGAGCTAGAATTCTCATTTTGTAAGAAAAAGAAATTTTTTATAAGAAATAGATTATATATATTAATAATTTTTTTCCTATAAAAGTAAGTTTATATATATATATATAAACATATATCAAAATAGTTGCGAAATATCATTTTAACTGATTTTTTAGTTGGAAAATTGAAGTTAAGCGTTAAAAGTGTTGATTATATTAAAACATCCTGAAAATTTAATTTTTGCCTTATTTATTTCTTATTTATATTTTCCTGAATTTGTGAGCAAAGGAATTTAATATTAAATGCAAAATTTTTAACAATTCCATATTTTAGCATTTAATTGCTGTCACACATACAACTTTTAATTTTATCCTTATATATTCTCATAACAAGGAATCGTTGCAGCAAGCACATTTTAATGGGCATCGATAACCACCAACACTTGTCAGTAGAGAAAATTATTATAATTCGGCACTGCTGCAGTGGTTTTGAAAAATTATCGCTTCAGTTCTTGCAAACTATATCAAATTAATTTTTACTTTAATGATATCAGAAGCGGATAGCTAGAGAAATAATGCTGAATATCGACAACAATTTGATCTCAATAGTCACAGCCATAACTATATCTTTCATTATTTTTTGTAAAGTTTCGAAATATAAATCAAGACATTCTATAAATTTTTAAGCATTCCATTGCTTAATAGATATGTTAGGACTGATTGTAGCGTTAATGATTGCTATTAATGTGGAGCTTCGAAAAATTGGTGGTATTTCAAAATATTCAAATGAGAAAATTATCTGAATTTTCTATTATTCACAGAAATACATGTTAAATTACTTGACAATTGTGCCTGCGAATTATATGAATCAAAACAAAATTATTAGAATAGAAATATCAGATAATCCACGATGTTATAAAAAAGAGTTTCTAAACTATTAATTATATTTTTTAATAATTCGGAAAATTTACTTAAATGCTTTGTTGATTTCTGAAATATTTTATACATTATATTATTCTACATTCGCTTTTAATAAAACGAAATTTTACAGAATTTAACACAGTAAGCACGTTGCATTTAGACTTAATACTTCTAAAAAGCTTTATGCGTTTACGACTAAATTTTATCAAAAAAATATTTCATTGGATAGACCAATATAATAAACTCAAACAATAGTTTATAAACTTGATGCATTACTGAAACATTAAAAATATGTATCAGTAATGCTTGAGAAAAGTTTTACATAAAGCAAAATTGATATTCATTTTTTATTATTTTTATTATTTTTTGCATCCATATAGTAATACTCCTATTTATTATAATTGAACTATTGAATCATGATTTCAGGAATCGGAGTATTCAGTTACAAATCATTTTTAGACTGTCCAATCACTTAAATTAAACAGCATAGAGACTGTTGTCTTTGACAAAAAAATGTGAAATCTATATAGTATTCTTTTCTTGGTTTTAATGTGTAATTTGCATCTCTGCAGGTAAAATAATGCATCATACTACTAACCACCATTCAAAAATTGTATATGTTTACATAAAGAAGAATTCAGTTCTTTTTTAATCACCAAAGAAAATACCACAGTATATTAAGTGCAAAACATTTATTTTTGCCAGGGTTTTCTTACTTTTATACAACCCTATGCAGCTACATAGACATATTTATATACATTCATTCAGAAATTCTTTTATTTTCTAAGCACTATAAGTTCACTGATTTTTAAGGAAGGTAAGAAGTGTATCAAGATAATACTTGGGTCTCATTATTACTTTCAATAAAAGAACTTTATTTCAATTCAGCCTTGTCATTATTTATTTTTATATAATCGCTCAATGAGAAGAATTTATTATGAATTTGCTAAGCTTTCATAGTCTTATTCAATATCATTTATTTCATTGGCATTTATCTCTTCAAATTCCTCAACATTAATATTGTCCAAATTCTACCTGTAATTTCGAATTTGCATTACCATTTCTGGACGCTTAAAATAGATATAAATTTGTCACTTTCATTTAAAGATGTAATTAAACTAAATTAATGTAATTACACTTAATAAATCATCTGAAGAATTTTTACTGCATCATTTAAACTATGATTTGTACGTTTATCTATAACGTCATTAAATGTATTTGGTTTGGAATACTAAATGATATAGTGAAACAATATCCCACATTAAAATCAATTCTTTTCTCTATCTTGAAAATTAAATAACTATATTTCAAATATGATTTTTAAAATTAACGATATCATCTATAGTTTTAATTTACTCATAAATAACATTTGATCGTTGCAAAATAAGATTTTTCTACATCACTCTAGTTGCTTTAATTTCTTACTAACATCCATATGAGCTTTAACTTCATTTTAAATGCTGCGAATTGAGATCCGTAGCTATGCAATTTTCTTTTGCTAAATGTACTATGCATAAATGTGTTATTTAAGAATATATAATAAAAGTAATCCAAGTTAAATTGAATTTTAGAATTTTTATTGCAATATTATCGAATTAAAGTGTTCTTTAAAATATAACTTTGCAAGCAAGTGTTGGTATAAAAATTGATATTTATAGCTTCCCTACTAACTTTATCAAGATATAAATTAGTTCACAAATTCTTCAAATCAGATCATTGCACTTCAAATTATCAACAGTTGTCTTCTCTATTATATCCAAATCTTTTCTAAAAGAATTATTGAAGAAATCATCTTAATTTCTATTAATTTAAGTAACATTTTTTGTCATCTCTGAAGCTTTATTTATGCAAACTCTTTCTTTAATAAATGCCATTTATTACTGTCATTTATTTTTAGTTAATGAAAAACACATTAAGAAAAACAAAATTGAATGACGAATGTCATTCTATGTTGTCCTGCTTAACGTTATTTCTTTCATTTTAATGGCATATTAGAAGACAGATATAGACAAAATACCAAACATTAAAACTAGGGCAACGAAAAAATGTAACATAAAACTGAAGTTACAGTAAATCTATAAATCGTTCATCTTCTCCAATATATCTACCTAAAATTGCCCAAATTTATTGACAGGCAATGATTCAAATGGTTCACGTTCCTTTCTTACAGTATGTGCAGATTTGTCAAAGAGGGCTTGATAGTATAGTTATACTCTATTGATGTTGAAAAAGATGATTACTGCCATTCGTGAAGCGAATAATGACAACAAATGTGTAAAGTGGACAAAGTGGAATAGTTGTGATTCAATCAAAATTTTTCTTCTTTTTGTTCATCTTTTTAACGTTTTTATAAAACGAGTATCTTAAGATTTTTCTTAATTAACCGTTTGACAAGATAAAAGGGACATGGGGTAAAAGTTACATCTACATACTTGTAGACTACTTCAGATAACATCAGGTAAGTTATTCTCGAAAGGAAACAGATTAGAATTAAATTGTGCTCCGTCTGTAGGTGTTTTCCTGTCAGAGATTTAACTCAACGGAGATTGGTTTTTGTACTCTCTTCGGGTTATGTTTTGCTATAATGAAATAGACTATTGATAATAAATAGATGAATCATACACAAAATTATAAGTATTCTTAAGACATATTAAATAATTCTTCAAAATCTTCCATTGTTACTACATTATTGTAAAATACTATAGGAATGTGATTAAAGTAATTAAATAAGATAAATTGCCAGTATACTTTAATTAGAAATATATTAATGATGTTTTTATAAATATATAAGAGTAGAAATTTTCATTATTATACTTTTACATTTGTTTTTCATAACATAGGAAAAATTCAAACTTGATTTAAATTTAAAAAGAAACATAAATTTTATACGTCTCATATTTTAATTTCATTCTCTGATTGACATTTCTATAATAAATTCTAGGAGGATAGGAATTATTTTTTTAATTTTCTAACAGTTATTGGTTATAGTAAACTAACAAGAAAAGATTTTCAGATAATTAAAATTTATGAATTCAAATAAGGTAAGATAATTAATTTCCTACAGTTTTTTAAAAAATTTTACTTCTAAACATATTATCTTTTTACAAAATGGGAAAGAAAACAAAAAAAACTTATTTTTATCTTTACTTTAATATAATTTAAAGTCTAATGTCTAACAAACACAGATGGATTTCTTAAACTAATCTTAAAGATATAGAAAAAAGATATTTCTAATGATACTGAAACCTTTTTTACCACAAATACATCCCAAAATTAAACAAGAAAAATGCTGACTACAAAAACTTAAAAGGAAAAAGTATTTTTATGCTCTCCCCTTTTTTGAAATATAAAAGAAATCATTTCTTATATTACACAGTTAGAATATTGTATTAAACAATTATACTTGAGGTTGTTTAGAAAACTTGAAACGAATTAAATAATTGATAAAACAAATTGATTTTTGTGTGTGTGTTGAGGACAGAAATATTATTTAAACCAGTAAAATTTCACAGAAGGACAAGATAACATATTGCTCGTTGCTATATCAAAAAGTACAAAACACTCTGTAATAATTTAAAGTTCTTTTTAAAGCACATTCTATAATATTATTTAGTTTTTCCTTGGACTTACAAAGCATCCTATCATTTTCTTACACAGGTAAAAAGTTAAAGATTTTCGCAGACGTCATATTAAATTTTTTTCTTTGATTTAACTATTTATGTTTCTGAGAACATAACAAGTGCTACAAAGAATACGAAAAGGAAAAAAAAAACATTTCTCTTTTTTATCAATGAAATAAAATAACTGATTCCTAAAGTTGAGTAATAGTTTAGTTGGGTTTTCAAAACAATGCTATTTAGCATTGCATTTTTGAAAGTGATGTATAAAAAAAGTTTTGAATGGAAAAGGGCAGTGATGCATTTTAAGTATACTATTTTTTAAAAAATACTTTGCAAATAGATTCATTGTCGAATTTAATTCCTTAAAATGATACATAGTTTTCCTATAATCACATTTTTTTTCTAAAATTTGGTTTGATTATTGTTCATAAAACTAAAATTAACAGAAACTGTATTTTCTAATGGCATAAAATAATATTGCTTAATTTTGTTTTCTCAGAAAAGTACAAGGATCATATATATATATATATATATATATATATATATATATATATATATATATATATATATATATATATATATATATATATATATATATATATATATATATATATATATATATACAGTGAAAATATGAGAATATATGCTTTAAATCTTTTTTTTAGAAAAAGTGAAGTGATCTATTACACAATTCTATTACGTATTTTCATCTCAACATACTGAAAGAAATAATTATGTATAATTTTTTTTCCAGTGGCAGATTGTAGACAGTTACAACTGCAACAGAGTCTATTAATCTATTGTTCCCTGATACCAAGGAAACGGGCAGACACAGCGACCTCTTAGCCGTCCAGGCTTTGCCCCGGGTCCACCACAGGGGGTGGGCCAACATTGCACCCTCACATATGCCATAGGGACCCGTTTATAGGGTAGGCATCCTTCATACTTCATTCACACTAGGAAAGGACAAAGACAGGATAGAGAGAGGGAAAGTACATCCATGCCTGAACCGGGATTCTAACCCAGGACCTCCCTTTCCGTAATCAGGTACGCTGACCAATTTCACTAGACAAGTTGACCGGCATAATTATGCATAATTAGGAATAAAAATTTATCGAGAAACATCTTTTAATTGAATAGATATAACAGATAATTAAAAAATGTTCCCCTGTTGTGAAACAACTATAATATATCTTATAGAATACAAATTATTTTATTACATAATTTATGGTTTCTATTACTATTTAAATATAAGATTATAAAAAATTATAATCTCTCTTATCTAAAAAATAAGAAGGGATGAAAGAAACACCTCTATTATATCAAAATAGACCTTAGGGTTTGGAAACGCAGAATTGAATCAGCATTTAAAGTATATTTTGTTTTATGTTCTGAATACATTTTTCTTGCATTCATATTGCTTATATATATATAAATATATATATATATATATATATATATATATATATATATATATATATATATATATATATATATATATATATATATATATATATATATATATATATATATATATATATATATATATATATATATATATATATATATATATATATATATATATATATATATATATATATATATATATATATATATATATGTATGTATGTATATAAGTATGTAATTCTTATTACATTATTGTAATTTAAGTTAAAAAGGTATGAAATTATCGTAGAAATGTTATACATTCAAATAATCTGAAAAATGAGCTCTCTGAATAACTTTTGTATTCTTCCTTACAGCTCAATAATCAATGGACTCAAATCTTAGACTAATTGTTATACAGTTTTCCCAATTTCCATATGATAGGCAAAAATGACAGTTTTGAATTTTATTCTTTTAATCATCATTTTTCTTTTTCTGCAGTATACATATTTCATACCAATGGGACATTGCTTTTCACTCATATAATTTACATAGACATTTATACTTACATACATACATACAGAGATTTAAAAGAAATTGTATTTGCATGGTACAACAGATATTTATTAACGCATTACATAATGATTGTTGAGGAAATTTAATTCCCTAGTACTAGCAATTACTAGTACCAAATCGTATAACTCTCAATCTCTCAAGTTGTTAATTTCCTAATTTAATCCATAAATATTTTCATATCACAGTAAGTTTAATTTTCTTGAAAAACTAGAGGAGTGTAAAATTGGAAACTGAAAATTAACAATGTAATAATTAAATGAAAATGTTTCATTTTAAGTACAAGGCTCTTAGCAAAATATCGGAAAATAACAGAATATTTATTCCTTTATATATACCTTCTTATCTCAAATTGATTATCTACTTGTTTTAATGGAATAATTTTCTCCCTTTAATTTTTCTTATAAATTGAAGCTAAAAATATATAAGACAACAAAAGTAAATTTTGCTAAGTATTACTCAAATACACTTTAAATATTTTATTAATTATTCTAATTTAAACATGTTTTAAAAATTGAACATAGGAAAAATGTTAAGAAAGTGATATGGCTGACAAAAAATCATTCAGAGGTTTTAATGCAATATTATGGAAATATTTTTGGCAAACTTCATCAGTCTTGATTGTTTTCTAAAGCAAATTTTTCACATCGCTTTGATATATCAGTTTCTGGAATATAAAAAATTCTTTAAAATCTCTAATATTTCAAATGTAATAAATTTAATATTACCTATAAAAATAAAATTACATATAGCAAAAATTAAGTTTAATAATTAATATAGAACATTCTAAAAATATTCCAAATTCATATCTATCATTAAAGACTTCAAAATATCTGTAAATTTTGTTAATTAATTTTGTTGTTATAAGAATTTACTCATACATAGAATAAAAATTCTTTTAAAAGTATACATATTGTTTTAAACGAAAAATTATTTTGATATATTTCATTAGGAAAAATATTCTTATATTTTTAGGTATAATTATTTAGTTTTATATTAACACACACGAATATTAAAAAATGGAAAGAAATCCTTTAGTAATAAAACAAAATATACTAAGTGTCAAATTAAAATTTTTCGCTTCATAATATAAAATGAAATAATTGATTTGACACAAACAAAACATTTATTAACACTTAAAATTTTATGCTCTCCAAAAATATCGTTGCAGTAAGAAATTAATTTCTGGCAACTACAGTTAGATATAAGAAAACATAAGAAAACTGCCAATTGCAGAAGATCTGTGATATTTGTCGATTCGTCAACGAATTAAGTTGAATACAATACAGTTCTACAAATCAATTTTTATAAAATATTTAAAGGATATAGTAATTGCAGTTATGCGTTGTTCGACTATGCGTCTTGCAATGGAAATTTGCGAAACAACTTTGTGCAGTGCTGTATTATTTGGATTTTTATATCTTCCAAGTTTTTTTTAATAAATCCTCTCTCTCTATGCGAGTGTTATGCGCTAGCAATATTAAAGATAAAACTAGCGTCTTCCACATTATGAGCTTGATTGCTAAGGGTAATCAAAAAAGAATGATCTTTATTTAGATTTCATTTTAAAAAAGAAAGTTTATCTGATTGTAATTTGGAATTTGTTGAATACTTATTAGAAAACTGAGGATGTTTGGTTTCATAGTGTCGACGTAAATTTCTAGCTTTATAACTTTTGAATCTCAAATAACACAATTTCCATTATTGACAATGAAAAAGAAATTCGCCTCCCACTCATTATTAAAACTTCTATTTTCTTTTGCTTGTATTTTCTTATTTTATTTTCGTTCTCTATTATTATATTTTTGATAGAACAGTAAATAAAAAATAAATAAATTTAGAATATACAAGCCTTGTGTTATTAAAACAATAACAATATCTGTTATATACTAAGAAACAAATATTATCATTAACTTTCCAAAAATTCCTTATTATATATTATATCCGTTGCAAAAGTGATACAAATTGTTTCCTCCAGAGTACATGTCTACTGTCCGTCGCAGTTAACGACAAAATCGGTCAGGTATCGGTTGATTGCAGGTGATTACATCACGTTTTAAATCCATTCACACTATTTTCCATGAGTCAAATCATTCTTAACTTGGACGGAAATGAAATTTGTTACAACGTTGCACTTAGTCTTTCATACTTGTTGTCAATAATTTAAAAGACATTTTGAAACACATGAGAAACACAATGATAATTTTTAAAAATATAATAACATAAAAATGAAAAGAGGGTTCTTGGTTAAATTTTTTGAGAGCCCCAAATGATACCTTCAAAGATCAACATGTGCCTCGAGAGCAACAGGTTAACCACCCCAGTTTATATATATATATAAATATATATATATATATATATATATATATATATATAGATATATATATATATATATATATTGAATTCTGAGTCATATTCAAATGGAGAGATGAACTATAAATTTGATGAACTATGAAATTAATATTCCACCATCAAACTATTTTTAACGAGATATAGTATCAAAATATGCATTAAATAATAAAAGTTTGAAATTTAAGCAAAAAAATACAGTATTCAAAAGGGAAGCTATTATTTATAGCATATTCGTATATTTTACCAAAAAATCTCACAGTGAAAAATTATTCGATACATATTTTTTCCTTTTAGCTGTTTCACTTTCCTTCATTTTTTATTTTATTTTCATGAAATTAATAGTTAAAATAAATAAGTAGTGATAAATAAATCATGTAACTTTAAATAGCATTTAAAAATTCAATATTCTGGGTTACCTTAATTTTTGCTTTTCTAATTAAATTTAAAAGCATATTTTTGTTTTTAAATTGTAATAATTTAGCCATTATGTGCAATACATTAAAAAATCTGTTATGAAAAATAAATCTATTATTATTTGGAAAATGATAATATAGAGCACTTAAATTTCCATTAAATAAATAAATATAACAAAAACTTTTAAATAATTAAAATAATAGTTTCATTTTAAATTAAATCACTATAAAATATTTTAAATTATTATAACGTCAGTATTTAGAGATATTTTATCTTTAAAATTTATAAACTATTTACGGTTTACTTTATTTTTCAAAAACATTATAATTTAGTTTTATGCTGCAAAATCTGCAGTTTTTGTAAAATATGTATCTAATAAACGTATATAGGTTGTTGTTATTGTGTGCCAACTAGGCTGGCATTATGAGGTGCGCTGCTCCACTTTTCCAACTGAACCATATTTTGGTATGGAGTTCGACTTCCTCTATACACACATGTCATAGGAACCCGTTTATAGGGTGGGCGACCACTCACAACCCATTCATACAAAGGAAGTACAAAAGCAGATTAGATATATATAGGGAAAGTACATCCATGCTCGAACTGAGATTCGAACCCAGTAATAAAATAACAGTAATTCCCTATCCGCAGTCAGGTACTCTGACCCCTAGACAAGTTGGAAGTCTGAATCATTGAAGGTATCTGCGAATAGTCGGTTAAACTAAATAAAATAGGTACAGATTTTTATGTAATTGTATGTCTATTTCTCAAACTTTACTAGCATTCACTTTTCAAATAACACAAGAGTAAAAGGAAATCGGAAATTATTTGAATATTCATTCATATTTAAATTCCATTTGTATGCCAGTGGTTCAGCAGAATCTTAATATTTTGGGAAGTATTATTTAAAAGAAAGTATTTATATGCTGGAAATCTGAAGTTGCATCTAACAAACGTATTAACTGTTGAATTCGGCAAACAGAAAAATGTATTGATATTATAAAATGTAGAAAAAAATTTATACATTTATTGTTGCAGTGTCTGCTAGCAGTCTACTTAATAAGCTGACAGTTATCATTAATTAACGTCGTTAGATTCCCTACTTTGCTTATTTAAATATTCACGTGTAAAAAATTAATACATATTGTTTAGAAATGCTTTATCAATGTTAGAAATGCATCTTCAATTTGAGAAATGATTGAGATTTAATATCCTGGGTTTCAAAATCAACAGGCAAAGGTGCCGTATAATCCAGGATGGCAAATTCTGAGTTTGGTGATTTTTGGCGGATTTTCACATTTATCTGGCAACTTTGTTTTTATGACGTCATCATATGGAAACCAATAAGAATTATGCAGAAAATTATATTTTAGTAACCCTTGTACTTGTGCCATAGCGCACATCAGGATACGTCATCTTGGCAACATTTCTTCAACGCTAAGAAGTTCAGAATTTGCAATCATGGATTATACAGCACCTGTGCTAAATAGCATTGTGAAAAATAAAGTATATCACGTCCCTTTAACTGAAATTTTTTACTGGACTTTTGTTTCCTCTCAGTGCCTAAACATAAGAAGTATTTAAAATGAATGCATCAATTCATCGTAATTTGCTGTAATATTTACGATTTCAACTTCAACTGAAAATATTAGAAAAAAATCAAATCTATTTTTAACAGCAAAATGATGTACATTGTATTTAAATCTATATAGTTCTGAAGAAACTTATATTGAAAGTTTTAATTTATTAGCTCTTTTACAAGAAATCTGTATTAATTTGTGTTTATAAAACTCACATTTCTTTTATTTTTTTAATGTTTTAATTGAAAATTCCTTTAAAATTTTAATTTATTCATGAAATTCATGCACAAATAATATTTTATTAAATAAATACAATGTTTTTGTCACTTGTCAATTATTTTATCCCGATGGACGTTGTCTTCAAATATATTCTATATCTTCATTCTACTTATTGTTTATCTCAAAATTTAATATTTCTAAAACAAATTCATTATAAATAGAATACTATTATTTATGATCTATATCTTTTAAGGAATTCTTTTAGTTGTATACATAAATTGTTAAACCGATGTATTTTTGGATCAGTGAGATACAAGCAAATTTCTTGTTACTTATCCCTGCTGGTGTGACAGTAGCATCACACCAGCTTCATGAATCCATGAGTTTTCAGCCTTTCCAGAACCACCCCCAGACTTAATTCCACATCATCCCTCTCACAACCGACACACTGAAGAATATGAAAGGGAGAGGCCTGTGCCTCTTGACATTTGGGGCAGGGAGAGTAAATCTTGACACCAGAAACATGTCTCTGAGCAAGTAGGAGGCTGCTACGCAGTCTCGTCAGAGCCGTTTGATCGCATCTTTAGTGCGCGCCCGATAAAGCGGAACCATTATATTTCCTTTGTACCATTCATGGGCAGATTTGGCATCGCTAAAAACAGCATTGATGTCCATTCTGACAAGAGAGGTTAGCTATCAAAATTTTCTAACTCAAGATTCATGATTAGTGGGTTAAAATTGCAGCTTCTATTGGTACATGGTATCAGGAGCATCCGAGGGAAGAAGTATGACATTGCTTCGTTGCCCAAGCTTTAGCTGTTCAAAATGGAGTGGCCTTCATGCCTAGGGTGGCCCTACCAGGAGAATACTCTCCGGACGTACTTCATCCACTCCGCCCTGGAACACCCCCTTGCCGGCAACTAGTGCACACTATGAGGTAGCCTGTAGGACTTGAGGGGGACAAGAAAATTTAAAACATGTTATTTGATGCGGGAATTTATACAGTTATCAAACTTAGATAAACATTATAATTTATTGACAAGCATTTTTAAAAAGATGTTTAATAAAGAACTATGCATTATACAAGAAAGATAGGTTTTAAATAACAAATAATCCTCATCGTCTTTAAATAATTATACTGTGTTGCATAAATTTTTCATTTATTTGAAAAATCTATTTTCGAATTAAAAATATTTTGTTATCCACAATTCAATCATCTTTTTCACAAATTTATGCACCAGCACCAATATTTACTTGCCAAATTTTGCAGTAAAATAAAAGTTTACTTAAATCAAACCATAATAGGGATTTCCAAACAAACCCCAAAACACATGACGTGTGGAAATTGTTAGTATTCGAAGTAATCACCATCAGCTCCTGCCAACGTATCATAAGTTTTGCAATTCCATTGGGGTATATCTCGGTGGTTTTAATTTCCGTGAGTGCTTGGCGAAAGTCAGGATCAGTAATCGCTGTACATATCAAATGATACAGAAGGAACTTAAGATTGGATCCGCAGCCATACACAAAATCATTCATGAAGAATTACTTATGAAAAAAGTAGTTTTCCGTTGGGTTCCCCATAATCTAACTGAACACCAAAATGAGGAGCGTGTCAGAATCAGTAAAGAAACTCTTAAATTGATAAATGATGGTGGCCACCGCATAATTTCTAAAATTTTAATTGGTGATGAAACGTACATACCGTTTTTTGTCGTTCCAACACGTCAAGAAAGCAAAGTATGGGTCTTTGAAGATGATACCACGCCGACAATGGTGAAAAAACAACGCGCAGTGAAATAAGTGATGTATGCCGTTTTCTTCAGAAGTACGGGATTGGTCAAAGCCATCAAGTTGGAAGGATAGAAGACAGTAACAGCAAACTGGTATACCACTAAATGTCTTCCAAAAATTCTACAAGAACTGAATGTTAGGAGACTAATGCTTCACAATGCCAATGCATCTTCACATACAGCCAGATTAACAGTTGAGTTTCTTAAGCAAAACAAATTAAAGTGATCGAACATCCACCATATTCACCTGATATAACTATGTGCGACTTTGGTTATTCTTTAATCTGAAAAAGAACTTAAGTGGACGTCGTTTTCATTCAGAAAAAAAAATTGATGTGGTTATAAATGCATTTTTTCATCTATTCCAAGAAATGAATAGCTTGAGGCATTTAAACTGTGGAAAATTCGCCTACAAAAGTTGCATTGATGGTGGAGGAGACTACTTTGAACACATCTAAAATTTTGTAAGTATAACTTTCAAAGCCTAGTTGTGTCTCAAATATTTCAGAGTGACTCTCGTGTATATATATATATATATATATATATATATATATATATATATATATATATATATATATATACCTATATTTGATATACTGGATCTGTATCATCTTCAATGATGATTCTTAACTTTTTTTTAGGAAACCATGGCTGTTACGTTCAAGTATGGCATTTGTATTTAATCAATAATAAATGAATGAATAAGCAAAAAATGGTAGGAAGGTCTAGTGACCCCTTACTGAAAGAATTAACCCTGTATCATACAGTATTTTTTGAAAATATCACACAGCCTGTATATTAACTTCTCTGTAGGATATTTTCAATATAAACTAATATATATTACCAATTATTAAAAAAGCCTTCAGCATCGATATTTCAGGTGTACAAAGATCAACAATATAAGACAAGTGTCATTAGTGACAATATTACATAAATTGAAAGCAATTGTTGGCACCAAAACCTATGGAATTGCTACTATATAAATTCATATTGGAAATATTGCAGTATTTAACTTTAGCAGTGTGTTTAAATGCTTGTAAAATTACAGAAACCTTCGTTCATAATAAACATGGAGAATTTTTTCCTCGGAATGAAATTCAAAATATAAATGCCAAAATACTCGAATTCCTTACATCCACATTAAAATCTATTTTGATAAATTTAATTTTTTATCACTATGATAACCCGTAATTTCATAACGTTTTAATGTCACTTTTATGATGCTCCATTTTTACCATGATTGTATAAACCAGTCTATAAATCAATCTCATGATTTTGTTTTCAATATTTTGATGTCTATTTTTGGTGGCAGACCTTAACATTAAAGGTAGCACATGTTTTCTTAATGAAAATATAATTATTTTAATTAAAATAAATCATGTTTAGTATCAGCCAAACAAAACTATATTTTATTACATTAAACATTATCATTTTTTGTTTATTTCTGAACAATAATATCAAATATATAATCTATATTTATGATAAAATTAGTAGTGACAAATATGGTAATGCAAATTTTTCTTAAGATGAGCAACATTAAATTTCAGTAAAAGAATTTTTTTCCTTAATAAAGGGAAATAATTAATTTCATAATTAAAGCGATGCTTTTAATAAATTTTAAAGAATAAAGATATTTTGAAAATAAATATTCAAAATATTTTTATAATTAACAATTTGTGGAGCAAAAATTAAAAAAAAAAAACATTTTTGCATTAAACTATGCGAAAAGGAGCATATTCACTCACATCTGTTCCTCAAACGTTAGCATACATTTCATGCATTAAAACAGCATTATTTTTTTCAGAAAATAACAGAATAGCTTGTTACAAACTTAACATTCACGTGATAAAAATTTAATTTTCTAAATATGTTGCAATCGAAATGTTTCTAATTGTTATAATGCGTTTTTTTTCACTCTTCAAATCCTAATTCCCTAGATTCTATCTTACTTAATGATTTAGAACCACCAAATAAAACTAATTGAATTAAGTTAACAAGGAATTTATTGGACATCATAGGGATTCGTAAATAATATTTACGTAGAATTTTCTCACTTTTTTCTTATTAACTTCATAGATAGACTTGAATATTTTAAATCACATTTCATAAAATAATAGAATTTTGCAAACTCTGAGAGAGAAGCAGAATTAGCAACTGAGAAATAAAAAAAAATGCTTAATATTTTTTTATGAAAAGTATGTTTGATGATAAATAAAGATGATAAAATTCCAAATGAATTTAAAATAATATTTTGAATTCATTTTGAATTTAAAATAATTATGGATTATTTTTACACACATTTTTCATCATGTATTGTTTAATTTTCTTAAATTTTTAATGATTTATTTTTGAAGCAGCTATTTATGTTCATAAATTTGGTTAATAAATTAAACTAAAATACTGTCATAGTAAAAAAATTAAAAGTCAGGGATCAGCAGCAAATTTGTTTAACAAATGTGCATACATTCTTAATTTCTAAAAGTTATGGTGCTTAAGGAATAATACAAATATATATATATATATATATATATATATATATATACACTTATCTCAAATCCTCAAATCAAAGATAGCAATAAAACAGTTTGAATGAGTTTTACTATAATAACTTAAAAATTAACTTAGTTTTTATTTACCCTTAATTTAAATTAACTTTTTAACTATCAAATATTTTGCAAAATTAAACATAATAAATATTAAATATAACTAATAATATTTGTAATGTCTACATTTATATTATTATAATATTCAATAGATATTATACTCATAGCGTGACAAAATAGAGCGTCACAAAGGAACAGTTGGACTGCTCTAAATTCGATATCCAAACATATCACATCAATTTAAGAAAATTGTTTGACGGAAAATGCACGTATGCAAATATTCAGTTCTTAAGTGTTAGAGAATGATAAATTGGTGATGTCAAATGAAATGATTTTTTTTAAGCTACTTTTCATTATAATAGACAAGATTCACTAAAACTGAGGAAGCTTTATATTACAATGGGAATGTGAAATTTATTTAAAAAAAGAGAGAAAAGACTAACATAACGAGAATCTCACATTTATTTAGTCAATTTTAGTAGAATGTTTTTAAACGGTCTTCCATAAAAATAATAAACTATTAAAGAGAAAAGTTTAAAGTACATTAAAATTTAGATAACTTATAATGGTTTTGATATTTTAAAAAAAATTGTTATGAAGTTTCAAGAAAGCAATGCAACTGAGAAATATAAACCTATTTTAATTACATGCTTAAAAGTTATGAAGGCATTATCTGAAATTCTAAGCATTTCTTTACTAGTCTAAAATTTATTCCGTAATATAAAATGAATCACAAAAAATTTTCAAAATATCGTATTATTTATATACATATATCATATATCGATAACGATATCGATATGTTTAACACAGCTAAGCGATGAATGATATACATTGTTTTGAATTAAGATATATGCTTACGTGGGAATGCATTTTATTAATCCTTATAACTACTATAATAGTTTTAAGTGCCAGCCAACTTGTCTAGTGGTCAGCATGCCTGACTATTGATAGGGAGGTCCTGGTTCAGGCATGGATGTACTTTCTCTCTCGATCCTTTCTTTGTCTTTTCCTTGTGTGAATGAGAGGTGTGAATAGTTGCCTACCCTATAAAGGGGTCCCTTTAGCATGTGTGTGTTTACTGAAGAAGAATGGATTCCACACCAAATACGGTTCAATTGGAAAAGTAGATCAGCGCGCCCCAACCTGCCAGCCTAGGAGGCACACGAGAACAACAACAATAGTTACGAATAAAGATATCACAAAAATCTGATTTTCTGTCAAATATTTTTGATATGTCATACATTTTTTTATGTTTAATAAAATAAAAAATTATATTATTAATTAATAATAATAAAATGATATAATAATATATTATTAAATAATAATACTAATTATTAATTAATTAGTATTATTATTTAATTATTTTAAGCAATACATTTCAAAAAGCATGCATTATTTAAATTAAATGAATTACTCTTTCAGAAATAGATGAATTGATAATTTTAAAAAATCTTAAAAATTCCATAAATATTGGATGTATTTTTCACTAATAATTATATTTTTAATAATAATACATTTCCTATATACTCGTATATTCAGATTTATTAATAAATGAGTGATGAACAGCAGTTGTTTTATATTCCTACAGACAAATATCTGTATGTCACATCTCATAGAGAAATTACTTGGAATAAAATGAAATTTGCTGTTATATAAAGCAATTTTTAGCGCAGTATTTTAACCTTTTTTTATTTATCAGAATAAATTTTTGTATTTTTTTGCTATTTACATATGTATTAGCCCATAAAATTGACAAATATTAATGTAGCTCATGCAGTGTTCCTTAAATTTGAGTTAATTAATTTTTTTTAAAAAAATTTTGAATAATTTCTATAAAAAAATTCTGAAGGAAAATCTTATTACTACTTTTTCTTTAATTAAATATTTTTAATATTACTACTTTAGAAATTAAAAATATAATATATAAAAGAAATAATTAAGAAAATAATCAAAACAATCGAAATACTTTTGTAAAAAAGAACTGTCTTGAAATTAAAAATTAATATTTTAGGAATGTAGACATTAATTTAAAAGGAATTTATAAATATTCTTCTCAATCTTTAATTACTTTTTTTGCTATGTAAAAAAATCTTAATTAATTTTTAGTTTCTTTATATTTAATTTTCCTTTTCAAAAACTTCTGACTTGTTCAAGCTACATTTTTTTAAAGAATGCAGTATATTTATTTTATGTTAAACCATAAATTATGATTATTCTAAATTTAATATCAATCAATAAGGAAAAACTAAAATTAATATAAGCTATATTTAATTTTTAAGCATAACTTGAACTATTTTAAAGGAGGATTTAAATATTTAGTAAATTTAAATATTTTATTGAAGAATAAACTGTTATAAAATAATATTTCGGATTATTATAATACATGGCATATTGGGGTAATAACTGCTTTTTTCACTTTTCAAAAGTGAAACATAAGTAATTTATTATTTGTTAGATATTAAGATTTTTTTTTTATTTTTGTTAAAGAATGCAGAAAAATATTGGCTTCTGGTAATAGCAATAAATTTAAGAAAATCCAGGAAAATTATTGCATTAATTTTAGAAAATACATTGCATTAATAAATTGCATTAATTTTAGTTCATGTGATTAAAATAAATAAAAATAATATATTTAATTATAAATTGAAAATTTCATGCAAAATTTCACAGTTTGTGGAGATCACATGCCATATGCTAAAATATGGATACTCTATCTGATTGTGTAGAAACTCTTGTGAATCCAAATCGTCCTATTATCAATCATTACTCTCTCGCTGTAAAATAATATGAAATTATCGTATGCAAAATTACTACTTAGAAAGTAATATGAAATACGTTTATATAGCATGAAACTTCGGATATTTGTTATACATAAAATGACCAACGTGATTGACTCATATAAATAAAGTTAATATTATCATGATATAAAATTTGCTACTGACAGTGGATTTAGATAGCTTTAAATTACGTCAATGTGGTTAACAATTTGCTAGGTTTTTGAAAGAAGACGGCCAATTTTAATAATTCTTTTGAGAGATACTAAAAACTAACTAATAAATTTTAGTAGATAAAGCAAATAAGGAAAGCAAAACCAAATTTAATAATAACTACTAAATAATTATGTAATTACACTAATTTTTATACGAAGAATGTAATTAAAATATTTATATAATTTTCTTTAAATTTGATATATGTATGTTCCAAATTAAACATTTTTTCTTATCTTTGTTTCTTCAAAATTCAGTGAGAAATTAGTAAATATTGCACAATGGATATAGAGTAGATATGCACTGCTCAAAATATCTAATCATCTAGTAAGATATCTAGTTTTACTAAACAGAGTAAAATTTCACTTTTTTATTGCTTAAAAGTCAACGAATCTTAAAAATTAGCACTTGAAAAATTCAGTTTGTGAATTCTATTTAACCAAAATGTGAAACTTTTGCTCTTTAAAATTCAAAAATACAATATCCATAATATAATAAAAATGTAAATCTGATTCTCACTAAGCATTGAAAAGTGCCTAAATTTTTTAAAGTGTAGGAGTTCGCATATTTATCATTTTCCTATCTACTAAAACATGTATTAAAATTAATTATTTCACATAATTTCCTATTAACTTTACTTTATCTTGAAATTCTAAAATAAATAACTTATACTTAATTTAAAACATGTTTCTGTAAGGCTAAAACTTAAAATCTGTGTTCGCTACCATAAGAATATCACTTTTCTTCTATATTTGTTTTTGTTCTCTTTTTTGTATTTGTTGATACAAATTTAACTATTGATTGAAAATACAGTTTAGTAAATAAAATTATTGTTTAAGATAAGACTTCCTGTCTAACATTATGATTTTAATGTGTTCCTCTTTAAGAGTTTATTGTATTTTTCTTCATTTCGACGTATTTTTTCCATGTTTCTAAATTTATTTTTGAGAACGCTATTTATATTTTTCAAATTAAAACTACAATTACTGGTAAGGAATAATTTATATGCTGATTTATTCTTGAATTAAAAAACATTAAGCTGCACTTACATATAAATATTACATGATAAAAAACGTTTCACAATAGTTATATTAAAATTTTCATTTATGTAAAACATAATAATTTTATTTTAAATAGATATTTTTTTTAAAAAATATATATATCTATAGCATTTTAATTGCAGGTTACATTTGAAGGGTTTCGACGAAACATTTCAGAAGCATTTGCGTTTATCTTCAAATATCGCCGAAGGAAACGATGCGTGATTGTGACTTCATACTGAAATAATTATTATTTCTTTAAATTATTCAATAAAACTCACTATTTTATTAATAATAATTTATTCGTTTATATTATACATCATACTTTATCCTCGTTATTGTATGGTTAATATATTCATTAATAATTAAAAGGAAACTTCTCCTTCTTCTTTCTACAATGAGCTGTAATAAATATATAAAGAACAAACTTTATAGTAAAAATCTAACGCAAATAGGCAACACCCTAAGGGTATTTTATCAAAAACATTGACCTGGAATTTTAATTGGAACTCATTTTATCCCGAATTTGTTAATATTTGCCTAGTAACATTCTCAGCAGGATGACTGTTTATAACATCGTAGTTCATTCACAAATTATTTTTCTAACTGGAGAAATATTAATTGTCATTTGAAGGGTAGATCAGAAATGTTAATTGTCATTTGAAGGGTAGATTGTACTTTGTGACATATAACGATAACATATCTCAATTTTTAGAGATATTTTTATTGTTTCATGGTTAATATATATTATAAAACTTACCTAAGAACAGTTTTTAGAGTGGATTCCATTTCTATCTACCAAGGCCATAATTGTAATGATATTCCACAAAATTACCAGTTACCTTAGTAAAATTCAGAGTTTTTATTTATTAAAAAAAACACAGATAATATAGCCTAAGGTTAACCTTTATTTCTCTGAATCTGTAATTTAATTTCATTATTGCCAGGAAAACTTTACAAAATATGTCTTATATTTTTATGATATCTGTTGTTATCATATTTTCTATATAACTTTAAACACCATATAATTTAACATTATATTTTTGAACTATTTTTATAAAAGAGATGACTCTAAAAATTCTTGAACATAATATACAATATGAGGAAATTTGCTGATGTTTAACTTTCGATATTCCATTTTCATTACCAAATTTATCACATTAAAATAATGTACGTTTAAATACGTTTTGTACTAGAATAGAAGCAATATTTTTCAATTTCAATAACTATCTAAGCATAATATAAAGCCATATTTAGATAAATCTTATATGGACGCGATTATAATGATTTTTTTTAAATTTTAAATATAAAAAATATGTGTGTGTTGATTCCTTTTATGTTATAAAGAAATGGTTAAATGTACATAGAAATACTGGAACAATGGTAAAAATCTAAACAGAAATTCAATGCAAAAATTAATCAAAATTATTTTTTTTCTCTTTTTGACATACAATACCACTTATATAGGATATGATTTCATATATTTCCTCTCCTTTTTATCAAATATTATTGTGTCAAAAGTCCTATTTTATAATTTAATGACTCCATTATTCGAATACTGATATAAATATATTATATAAAGTTATTAAATAAATAATTTTATTAATACTTAATAATTCTGACAGCTTTAGTATTATCAATCAAAAAAGGTCAAGAAACTGGATTAATCTTAAACATGATATAAATATATTCCTATAATAACTATTGAAAGTATCTTTTTGTATACACTTTTAAGAATAATTGTAACTATTCTTCAACATTTTATTAATATTTTAATTGTAAACTACTACATTTTAAATTAATAATAAAGTTTTAATCTATTACTGATTAAGGAAGAAAGGAAAATCATATTGGCGTTTAATGATTTCACTTCAAAATTACTTTAAAACAAATAAATAATAAAGCCATAATCAAGTCATTTTACTATTTTAAGCAATAACAAATCTTCATATTAAATCATTTAAATACTAAGTAAAAATTATGTTTAAATTTTTTTGAAACAGAGCATTATTTCGGGCATGAAAAATTACTGTAAAATTATATTAAGAATACATTGAATTTATGTATCTCCTGGTTTAACTTTCACATTTATTGTTCTAATTATTTTTTACAATTCCATATATATTAATGCATTAATATGCATGAAATTTTAAAATAAAATTTACTTCGACTAAAATATTAAAATATATGCTTAGTATCACACCTACATTCAAATATTAATTTACATAAACAGAAAATTTAAAGCCTTCAATTCCCATGAGTATGCCTAAAAAACATGTACATCACAAAATGAAAAAATATATTTCGAAATGTAGCTTCCCTAAATTTATAAAGCGAGAAAACTCAGCTAAGTTTTCTTAATAAATCTTAATCAACAAAACTGCATAAACTTCATAGAAAAGTAAACATTATTAATCTTCAGATCCTTGATAGAAATAAATGTTTAATTTGATTTCGGATTAAGTTTTATTATTCTAAATATCAAATATTGAATTAAGAAAGGAAAATTATAGATTTAATTTGGTTGTATAAATGGCCTGAACTTTATTTTAACGCAATTCCATTTACATTAAATTTCCCAAAAGGAAATATTTTGTTGTATGTTATAATATTAAAGACAAGTAGTTTCATATAAAAGAAAGCAGATTATTTTAACCACATTTTATCCATATACCTTTAGCATAATCAACTTAATTTGAAGTATATTTCTTGATATATTTAATCACAAAATATTTAAATAAATATTCATATTGAATAATTCTTTAAATTAATTTTTATTTAAATAAGATTGCTCAAAACCAGCCGCGTTTATGATTTTTTTACTTTTATTTGTAAAACACGATTGTTTTTAATCTTTTAAATTAGCAATACCTGCTTTTAGATAAATATTGTTTATTAACATTTTATTTTTTAAAATTCTTTAAAATTTTGAATGTTACATATCGAGGTTTTAGAATTTCCTCATTTGTGTGGGTGTGATAATTATTATATAATTATTTAATATACATGCCATAATTTTTTTTCTTACTCAACCATCGAACTATAAGTTCAGCAATATTTAATGATCTAAATTTTAATGCATTTATGACAAAGGATCGTTATTAAATCCAAGCAACAAATATTATATTTATGGGACGAACAATAATTTTGAATATATTTCTATACATTGTGATTGGTATTAGGAATTAGTAGATTTGCAAGGCTCTTACTTCATACAAAACTTATTAAATTTATTTTAATAGAAAATTAATTTTAAATTACAAAAATATTTCTTTCAAAAATATTTTATTAATATTTTAAAATTCCAATCAAAAGGCTTTTATAGCATTATTCTATTTATATAAAACATTTTCTCAATGCTTTTTATAAATAGAATAATGCTATAAAAGCCTTTTGATTGGAATTTTAAAATATTAATAAAATATTTTTGAAAGAAATATTTTATTAATATTTTAAATAAATGATAAAAAAATGATACATTTTGCAATTCATTTTAATTTTGTTAAATAATTATTAATAAATTATCTCATTTTTTATTTTTTATTCGTTTAACATCCCAAAAAAGAGCAAATATAATCAATTCATAATATGAATAATAACTTAAAAGACGTTTTGCAGAAAGGTTGTTTCAGGTTTCAACTGTATTTCGAAATATAACCATTACAAGAAACATTTATTTATTCATCAAGGATTTATTTATTTACTTTTTAAAAAAAATTCAAAAATGTTGTTTTAATTTTATTAGCATCCTTATTTATTTCATAATTCTTAAAAGAAGTGCTGTATGATATTATAGAAATGAACTTAATAGTAGGTTTTAGAAAAGCACATCAGTCTTCTTAACTATATCTTTTCAAAATACACATCAAACTTTGCATGTGTTTCGTTAGAAAAGTTTATTACATCTGAATATTTGTTTGTTTAATCTTTCATATAAAAATGCTTCATTTAATTTGACATTCCAAAAGATTTGATCCGAAAATTCATTCATGGTTCATTTTCTTCTGGTGAGTTTAAACTTGTTAAATGGAGGTTTGGTAATTTCTTCAAATCTTGTTCTCAACATGACTCATTAGGCTACGCAAATAAACTAGTCATAACAGGGTAATATCTGGTTTAGAATGGAAGCCTTTGAAAGTATATTCTAATTTGAATAAATTACGGCATTAAAGATAACGTTCGTAAAAGTTCATAAAAATATGTGCTAAGTGATCTTATGTTAATTAATTTTAATAGGAAATATATTTAAAGTGTATAAGTGCATTGTGTAGTATATATATACATATATATATATATATATATATATATATATATATATATATATATATATATATATATATATATATATATGTATATATATATATATATATATATATATATATATATATATATATATATATATATATTATTAATATTATTATTATATACATTTGAGAATATTTACGTGTCAGTTAAATTTTATGTTTATTGTTTATTATGTATTTTATAGTGTGCTTTTTTTTTAGTTTAATGGAAAAATTGGAGTGAAAATGTTTAATCCTTATCCCATTCTATCCATTATATGAAGAAAAAACTTTTTGAAGTGCATATTATTTTGGATTAATTGTATTTTTACTTTGAATAAACTTTTAACTAAGTCTATTAGTTATTTTTTAAATTTATATTTATAATATTTAGTTTGAATATATAATTTAATATTTATCGTCTTTGAATAAAATATCACTGACCTGTTGTTTTATTCATCTATTATTTTTACTGAAATAGCCAGCCACAACACAAAAATAATAGAGAGAAATTTTCTGAACAGAAAATTTAAAAAGTGAAACTTCATGTTTTAAAACAAGACATGGTTCTTTATTTTACTTGTGTCTTTGCATTTAAAAAATATATCATTTATCAGTGAATTGATATTTTTCTGGTAGTATCTTATGCATAAAATATCCGAAATTATTCATAAAAAAATACTCTTCAAAAATTATGGATTCTTAATACTTTCTAATATTTTTCAAATGATTAACATAAACGCATATTTTTGGCTTAAAAGTCAAAGCACCCAGAAAGAAGTTGTTGACTTTAAGGAAATTAAGTATATGTACAGCTCGTTCAAACATTATGAAATGATAAAGAAATCAAGGTTATAGAGGTCATTCATGAATCATGATAACAGTTTAAATATTTAAATCAGTAGTTGGTGGAACCACCCCTGGTGGTGATACATGCTTGTACACGCATCAGTAAAAAAAATATTTAATACTAGGTGATAATTGCAAGCCTAATATTATTCTATCATACATTCTGCCAGACATTCCCCAGTTGTTGCTCCAGATATAATTTGGAACGCAAGACTCAGGCCCCTTACCATGTTCTAAATATGCTAGATTAATGATAGTTCTATTGACCCTATTAGCCAAAACAGAATATTAATTACACGAAGCAAGCCCAGAATAATGCGAGTGGTATCTTCATAGAAAATGTCCCCAGGATGACGTGCGATGTAGGATGGTATTAATAGATCTTTTAGCTGTTAAAATTCTATGTAGGTAGATTACAGATGGTCTTCTGTTATATGAGACAGCACACACTAAAGGAGTTATAATTGAATGCCTTTGTAAAACAAAGACTGATTGCTGGTCTTGAAATCTTTTGACACTATCATTATTATTATTTGCTTCAAGAGAAAAATAGAATTGATTACTGAAAACTAAGCTATGCCAGTCTGATGTCAATCATGAGGATTCACTAGCTGATCCCGCCTATAATGTAGAGTCAAATGCAGGAATCTAAAGGCCACTGTGAACGTAATCACGACTCAATCAAGTGCAGTGAAATGTACCACGAGGGATATGAGAGAGGCTGTAGTGCATTAAATAGTATACATCATATTTGTGAATTTACTAGTGATATTTAATAATTTATTTATGCATGAAATAAATTACTTAATCATTATTTATATTTATAAATATAATATATAAACAACATTAAATATTTCATTTAAGAAAGATTTTCTTAATCAAAGCTCATTCTCATTGAAACTTCATTGAGTGTAAGCAATTTCCGAAGATTCTTCATCATGTTTTGGGAGAAATGAAAATTCATTAAGAAATACGTTGAAGTTTCTAATCAAGAAGTTTTATTTATGTAATTTTTTATGCAAATAATATACTAATTAATTCTATGTTGGCTTTAATATAAAATTGTTTTATCTCTCTTTTTTTGTTTTTTCTGAGTTATATAATCAGATTATGATTTCCACAATTATTAATTAAACTTTGTAAATTCTCCATATAAGCAGACTAAATTATAAAATTTGATTTTAAACTTGAACCACCAAAAATTCTTGAATTGGATGTTTTGAAAATTATTATATTAGATTGCTTAGAAATATTTCATTTATATTTAAAAATTCTAGAAAAAAGTTAATGAAATGAAAGTATGAATGTTTGTAATTAAAAATCTTCGAGTTCAAATACTAATTCCTTGATTTAAAGACTTCTTAATAAAGCAATAAAATGGAAATATAAAATACTTTCCTAAGTAAAGTAATATGATATATAATTATTAATTAATAATTTAAATATTATTTTCATACTGAATTTAATCTTCTCCAAATTATTAAATTTTATATATATATATATATATGTAAAATATGTGTGTGTATGTAAATATCTAGGGGTGGAGATGTGTGTGAATATTGTGCATGTATATTTATATGGAATTTATAAGCTTATTTTAGTTATATAAATGTCTATTTTTTTCCTTATTTTAAAAATAAGAAATTTAACAATAGAATCTTAATAAGATTTTCATTATGCATTGATTAATATTATGCACAGAACTTAAAAAAAATAAAAATAAATTAAGAAGTTACCTAAGAAGATATAAATGAAGTAAGCATATTCGTTTTTCATTATAAATCATTTTATTCAAAGTGCTGCAAATAACGCATATACAATCCCGGTAATATAAGTCAAACATTTATTTCCTAGCTCTTGACAAATACCTAACAAACAAGTTTAAGACATTATACACACGATTTTCAATAATGTAAACATCAAATATAATAATAAATCTTGAATTTTTAAATATATAGATTATAACTTGTAGAAAATGCAAATATATATTTTAATTCGTCGAATTTAAGACTAGTATTTTAGCTAAAAAATACAAAATGGAAATTAAATTTAAAATAAATCGAAACAATATAAATATTTGAATGAAATTGATTATTTATTTTATCTAAAATATTTTAAAAGGAAAAAAGATCAAATCTGTAGATTAAGTTAAAAAAAACAGGGCACACACATACTAAACATATAGATTATTTTTATTAAAATCCAAACACATTCACGCTTTTCTAGAAACACAACAAAAAATCCCCCTAAAAAACATAAATTAATAAAGATTGACTCAAAGATGGTAAAGTAAGATTTTTACGTTCACTTTATGCTTTTTAAGACTCTCCTGAGCTTCTTTTTTACAGTCTTTGTGAAGAAAAAATTATGCAAGTAGTCCTTTTTATTTCTCATCAACCTACTTCGAATGCTTTCCGATAATAAAAAACCTGTTTGCACTCTTTATAACTGATCGAAATCAGACAGAAAAAAACGTTTTAACAAAAATAGAATAATATATATCGTCCCGAATGTAAAAATCAAGTAAATAAAACTTTTAAGGTTCTGAATTCTCATTGATTGCTTATAATCCTAGAAAAAGAAAGGTGTAACTTCACGAGAAGGAAGTTTTCGTAACTAACAGTACTAATTGTTTTTTCAAATGGAAAGTCATTCATATTCAAGCTTAAGATCTTAGAAATCATTATTTATGCATTTTCTAAATCAAATACAAAAGCAATCCTTTCTGATCGAGGATTGAAAGTCAATATCAAACATTAAAATTTTTAACACGTAAATGTAATATGAATTTGTATTACGAATTTGTGTAATATGATTTCTATGATTTAGTATGATATCTTATATTATCTTATGATTTTATAATTTTTCAAATTGCTTAAGAATCAGCTATAATGTGAAAAGTTCATAATAATATTTAAAATAAAAATATAATCAGAGCGGCTATAAGCATGTTGATTGTTATCTTTGCAAAAAAAGAGGAGAAAGACAAAATATTACATGCTCCGGCAAGATTAGAGACAAAAACACTTTCTTAGTTTTTAGCTAAAAAGGATTCATTGATTTTATATTTGACAAAGAAAGTTTTAAATCAGTCTTGTAAGAAAACTGTCATCTCTAACTCCCACAAATATATTTACTCTCCTGTTTTTATTTTAAAATTTTAATGAAGAATGTTACATTTTCTCAAAATATTCATTCACATGCTAAAATGTTTAAATCTTAATTTATTTTGCTTTTTAAAATTTTAATATTTTGTGTACGTTCTTAATGGTTTAAATTTTTAATTGTTGTTGGTGTAAAAAAAACATTTCTTCCTTTAAAATGCACTTCTTTCTTACTTTAAATTGTTTTCATTTGAATATTTTAAACATATTTACAAAAGTCATTTTAAGAGTATACTTATACCATGTATGTACACACACACACACACACACACATATATATATATATATATATATATATATATATATATATATGATTAAAATAGATAAGGTCATTCTTTTATTGAATAACTTGTCGATAATGTTTTTTTGTCTAACGCATTCAATATATAGGTAATTTAATTAACATTTATGTACTTGCTCTAGCTGTCTATAAGAATTAGATTTTAAAAACATTTTAATTAAATGGTTACATATTACAATATGGAGTAAAATGTTGCTTCTAATCCATTGTATTTTTACTATCTGGCATTATAGAGTTTTGCATTTAAATATGAAATTAATTACTTGGCATATAAATTACTTTTATGCTATGTGTTGTAAATGCTACTAGAGTTTGTGTGCACAAGAGATAAAACTTATGGAAACAATTGGGAAAATGAATATGTGTAATGTACTTTCTCCTATGTTTCTTTTATAAATATAGGTGCATAATTACATTATTTCTTCAATATCTAATTTCAAAATTTAATAAAAAATGAAATGCATATGAATTTTTAATATTTAACTTAAATTTCTAACTACCTAGATAATCTTATTTATTACAAAATGTGTCAATTGAGGTAAATTAAAATATTTTTTTGTTGAAGGAAAGTTGTTGTGTTGAAATTATTTTCCTGATGTAGTAAATTTTAGATAGTTAAAATATGGTGTTTAAATTATTGATAATGTGTTGCATATCCTAAGTAACTAATGTTTTATTAAATTGTTTAAGTTCTTATTACTAAATTGAAAGGTTTTTAAAAATAAAATAGATTTAAAAAAGCTGTTTGATACTATTTTATTAAAAGGTATTTTTGAAGGTAAAACAGAAATTAAAAAAATGATTTATATTTTTTAAACCCTTCAAACTTTTAAGAAAATGGCTTACAATGTTATAAATATCAAATATAACGTTATTAGTTCAATTAAAATAATATCTAAAAATAGAGAAAATTGGGGTACCTATAAATGTCATCGGGATTTATTATTGTAAAATATTTTATCTAAGAATATCCAAACTAATTAAATAAATGCTTATTCACTGTTTTGAAAATAATGAAAAGAAATTTAAGTTATGAAGATTATTATTATATTCGTATTTTTCTACTAAGTAATATTTAAGTTTAAATAAAATGTTTAAGTTAATAAAATACTATAAATAAAATTAGAGCTGACAAAAATTTATATTGAAAATATAAACATATTCTATTTTTATACAAATATCCAAACCAGTAATTGAAAGAACATTTATTTCTTATATAGTTTTTTTTTTAATTTCAAAATGCAATGTTTTAATTGTTTCACATTAATGAAATTATTTTAGATATCAGCAGTTTCGAGTCCAAGTACAATAATCATTGACAAATATTTTCATAATTTTTAAAGAAAAGAAAAATTTTATTTTTCGAAAATTATATCAAAATTTTTAAAGTAATTTACTTAACACATATTTAAGATTGCTTTCAATAAATTGTAATTAAAAATTAATTACAATATGCATTATAATGTCGTTTGCTTAAAAGTTTTAATATTCACCCTGGCAGAAGTGAGGCTTTTCGTGTCATATTATAAATATTTAGGAAAAAATTTAACATAGAGTTTTTAAATTTAGTCACTAATCACTACTTTTTGTGACTTATTTTCTGTCTAACAGCATTCTCTTTTGTATGTTAAAAAGAAATTAATAGACAATTAAAGAAATTAATAGACAATTAATTGAAAACAGATGTAACATTACTTATAGATAAATGTTATTCTTAACAATCTAATTAATAATATAAAACTTTGTCGTGATTATTTTATTTTTCAATATATGTGCTAATGAATAAAAATGCCGTAACAAAAGTCAGCTATAATGTTTGACTTTGGTATTTCGTTATAATATTTAATACTTATCCAGCTATCTTGGCTGATATAAACCTTTTAGATAATAATAATTATTTTTAAATTAAAAATTTAAATTCAATAAAATTTAATATTTTATGGAGAATTAAGATTATTCCTAATTTTTTTAAATTGTTATAAAGTATAGAAGGTGATTCCAGCAAGTTGAAGCATTTTGTTTCTTGTTTAAAGTAATGAATTAAAACTGGAAAATATACAATATTAAGAGGGATAGAGTTATATTACTAATACCTTTCAGATTTTAAATTAGAAAGATAAATCAAGACCAGTTATACAATAAACCATGCAATAAAATTAGAAAAGTAATATAACGGATATCTTCCGAAATGTAATATTGAGAAACAAAACACTTCTCAAACTGAATTCAGAATAAATTCAATATATTAATGTAAATAAAGAATCAGAGTAATAACATTGTTTTTGAGATTATTTATAAAAAGTTGCTTGCAGTTTTAAAAGAAGAAATTATTAATTATGAATATATATATATTCACAAGTTTTGACCTTTTCTCAGTGTCCTCTCATAGCGTTTTAGCCAGATTATTTTTCTCAGCAATATTTTCTTATTCTCAAGAGAATAAACGCAAAAACAATTTCCTTTTCCTCCATGAATTATTCATATATCTCCATTTTTTTAGAATTATTTTCATGCAAAGAGTACTCATGCGGCCTCAAGGCATAATAGTGGCAATTGAGTTCAAAGAATAACGTAAGAGTTTATTTTCTAAATTACTACTTCTTACTATATTGAGGCGTTTAATCTGTGTTAAGGAAATAACTGAATCATGAGATTGCGATGAATATAGTTTTAAAAGCTTTTGCAAAATATGATGTTTTAGAAACATTGATTGTAATTAATGAGTTCAAAAAGGAAATATAACCAAGGCTCAACCATAGCAGTTAAAACACAAAACTAGAAATAGATATAATATGTTTTTCATAAGAAACTTATTATATCAGTATCAATAACTCTGAGAATATTATGAATACTTATGCTATGTAAATATACAACCAATTGTTTTCAGTATATTCGCTAAAATAGGTTTATTTTTCTAATGTGTTAGTTAAGAACTTAATTATTTTAACAATAATAGTTTGGGAAAATTATATTAACAATACACGGAATCAGTATTCGCAATTTCATTTTATTCCCAATATTTTATAATCTTTATGAAAAGAATGAGAAAATTTTGCAAGAGTAATTTTTCCAAACTTTTAAATAAATACGAACTAAGTATTAATCAACTGATTAAATGATCATTACTATATTGATAAACGTAAATAGATATTTAGAAGAGTATAAGCTCTATTTATGTTCTCTCTTTTTTGAATATGAATATTTTTTCCTTTAGGAAACTTTTGGATAATATTTATAGTTACTAAACATTTTGAAACACATAATTTTATTAAAATTAATAATATAAAATAAATTATGCGTTTCCAATTATTAAATATTCTATTTCAATGAATTATTTTTTTATTTAATTTAAAAGTATTTATATATCAACAAAATTATTATTGTTTATTTTAAACGTTAAACAAAAATTTCATTACAAGCATAAAAAGTAAGTTAAGAATATAAGAATTTATGATAAAAATGTTTTAATTAAATTATTTACACATTTACGCACACACACACACACACACAAATATGTTGGTGGAAAATTGCTTACATTTTCGCAGCAAATATTTTTTAATTGATTCATTACTCAATAAAAATCCAAAGGAAATCACACACATTTAAGAAATTAAAAAAAGCTCCATTGTATTTAAAAATAAAGTTAATTTTCCGCTCATAGTTCTGGGAAAATGTTTAAATATTTTCATAAAAATAACTCTCAACAAACACGAAATTAAAAATGCATATTACTATTTGTTTATTACATTTTTAATTTTTTATTCATTTATATGACTTATTACTTATCTGTCTTAGGCTAATTAATTTGGTATATCAAATTCATGTATATACATTTTGGCAAATAGAAAATGTTGTCCAAACATTTTATCGATATATATATATATATATATATATATATATATTTCTCATAATCTCTTTTCTTTCTACTATATTTCTAGTTTTCTTCTACATTCGGCAACATATATCAAACTATATATATATATATATATATATATATATATATATATATATATATATATATATATATATATATATATATATATATATATATATATGGTTGGTTGGTTGGGTGTGGGTGTGGGTGATGTGTGCGTTTGTGAGTGTAATATTAAAATAAAATCCTTGATGAAGACAATAAATAAAAAAATTAATCATAGTACAATAGATCAATGCGCAAATTTGAGCGTTTATAATATAATCGAATACACACATCAAATGGAATGTTTGCATAATTATAAATACTCGTTAAGTTATAATATCAATCGAAATTCTGAAAAAACTGCTGAAATTATTTCCCATGGTACACATGATTCTTATATTAATTTTTGGAAAAAACATCTTTATATATCCACAAAGAATTTCATTTTATGTAATTCACCTAAATGCAATTATTTCTTGTTCTTTTCGAATGCATATCAAGATTATATGAACTTATGAATGGCATTAATTTCTTACTACACCGTTAGTGGTATTCCAGTTTATTTCTGATATCATATTAGTAAATATTACCTTTCGCTAGTTAATATAACTTCTGCTCATAAGCAATTGGAAAAATAAAAGCACTGAAAACTAATAACAAGCACATTTTAATTAGTTTTTTAAGACCTCACAAAAAATTCACATTAAATTCTAATACAGTTTAAGTAGAGGTGAGCTATTTTTAAAGACATAACTATTCAATAGTTATTCTTAATACTTTAATCAAAAATTAGATTTAAGTATTTGAGTTAACAAACTATTCTTAATGAGACTAACGTTCTTAAAAATATAATTATTTGCAATATGCCTTAAGAACCCAAAACAATGAGTCATCAGTCAAAAGTAGGTTGCTTCTCAAGCAACCAAGTTATCGACGGTAAGCGCTTAGAATACAGGCGTTAAGCAACATCTTCAACTGAACAATAATTATTGAAAGCGCGGCTTAGAAAGAACAAACATTGTATCATAATTATACAAAAATGCCCTATTTATACACACATGCTAACTTTTTAACTATTTTAACAAATTATCCTCATTTTTCTAACGCATTGAAGACAGGTGCAACTGGACATGACTCAAAAAGTTTTTTTTTTCACAAAATTCATGAGTGATCGCCACTTGATACGCCACAGGATATGAAATAAATGCTAATATAAGGGAATTCGTAAGAAATGGTACGTAGTATTAGATAAGTTGCTTGCAAGTAATTCATCCGTGAGATCTTTTGAAATGCAGATACCAAAGCTTGCCTTATTGATAGGTAGCAAAAGGAACTAATTATGCCTATTATGAAAGTTAGCAGTTGTAACTTTATATAAAAGAGAGTTACTGACCTGAATGATTTCATTTCCATCTGATTTCTGAGGAGAAATGGAATCAATAAAATTGGAAGTACGAGGAATACATCAAAGAAGTGCATGGATTATTACGAAATATAATTAATGGTTCGCTTCTTGTTTATAATAGCGTGATAATTTTATTTGAACCCCACAATGTTGCTTTTATTGATTGTTTTAACTTACATTGATAACTCGGAATGTTAAAAATCGAATACTCAAATGTATTTATTTTTCCTAAAGACATTCTCAGTGTTTTCTACTATATTTATTTTATCTATATGCTGAGTAAATGATTCGGTGAAAAAATGCCTTTCAAATTACGAGCATGAAAAAATATTACAAGAAAAAATATAAAAGAATTAAACTAGGCGGACATTTTAATATTTTATATTGTTTCAATTCATTGCATAATATAATAGTTTGAAATGCAGTTAAAGTTTAATATTCAGAAAAATAGTATTTATTTTACTAAGCAATTTCAAATACCAGAGTAAAAAATAAATTTATAGAAAAATTATTTCAATAACTAATTGTATTGGTGGTATCTTACTTTAAATTAAAACACCATGACGTACATTTTAATGAAATAAATGTCAGAGGAACACAAATAGAACTATTTATATAATTGAAGACTATTTTTTTTAGTTAAGAATATAAACTCATTAGATTTAATATGTATACTGATGAAAATATATTTAAATTAAAAGAGTCAAAGTTAAGATATTATTTTAGATTTTCATTTAATTAATTATAGAAAACGTCCTAAAATGCAGATTTGAAAGGTGAAAAATTTCCTTCGTAATTTAAGGGAAGAAAATAGAGCATCTAATTAATTTCTGTATTTTAAGTTAATATTTTACTTTATTACAAATTTTCGTTAGTGTAAACATTATTGAAATTCTAAAAGTTTAGTTATATTATTTGAATTCATCTCAAAACATGAAAGCTTTAAATGCAATAAAATTGTGTTATTCAGAAAAAAAATTTATTTCACAAAAAAATTCAAATACTATCATAAAATAATCAAATTTATAGTTTAAAAAGCTTATATATTTAAGTGAATAAAAATTTTGGAAGCCTCACACATTAAAAATACTGTACGTAAAAATTATAAATAAAAATGTGAGAAAAATACAAAAATATAATTATTTATACTTAAAGACTATTTTATTTATCAAAAATTATAAGGTAATTATATTCTTATATATTTATTGGATAAAAATCTTTAAAGTAAATGTCAAAGTTAGGAAATGTTTTGAGTTCTTTACTTTATTAACTATTGAAAACATGACAAAATGCAGAATTGAAAAAATATTTTTAGCAGTTTTGAGAAAAAAATTAAACAGTTAAATTTATTTTTATACTTTGAGTTATATATAGTATTTGAATTCATGAGAAAAAAATTAAATTTTAAATATATTTTTCAAAATAACAGAATAATCTTACTTGATAAAATACATAAAAAAGTGAAATTTAAAAACCATCAAGATCTACACAAATTTAAGGTATTTATATTTGATATTTCAAAACATTTGATTTCTTACTTCCTTTATTTCCTAAAAATATATATATGCATAGCGTTAAATACGTAAATATTAATAGTTTCATAAATCAAAGTATAAAGATGTAATTTAGAAAGATATCTTATTTAATTATTTAGTATTTAGTTTGAAGTTATCATCAAATAATTATTGTTTACATAGTATGCATGCTTGATAATCTTATGAAAAGGTGAAACAACAATCACAGAAGGCTGAACTTTATAATTTTCCTAAATAATAATTTTATAAATAATATATTATAAAAGTGGGTTTGCATTCTTTCAATTTCATTGATATATTTTTAAAATGTAGTATACCATGATTACACTTTTATATGAAACCATATTTTAACAGAAAATTATTATAAAGTAATATAGCAGTAAAAAAGTGATAAATGCTTCAGAATTGTTAATCAATTTTAAAAAAATCATTCAGAGCATAATAAAATGAATCTTCTTATAGTATAACATCTATAAATATTAAATTCTTATTAATATTTTAAGCAGCACTTTTTAGAAAATTGGTTGATTTATTTAATATAAAGATAATAATTTAATTAAAACACATATTTTAAATACAATTTTTTTAAATACTAATGATAAGTGCAATTTTATAAGCACATGCTGATATGCTTAATTTTTATTTTTTCATACAAGTATACATTTGAGGAATTTATATCAAATAAAAATATCACACAATTACACAACATTCATACTAAATTTTTAATAAGTTATAAGGTATATAAATATATTTATGATAGAAGCATAAAATAATATCATAATAAAACATTATAATCCTTCCATATAAAATTTATAGGTTATAATTTATAAAATTTTTCAATACATTAAGAAAGATCCCTAAATTATTTTTTTCCTATTCTAACAAAAAATGTCATACGAAAATATTTATTATATTTAAATTTTCAAAATGTATAAAATAAACTCAATGCTTATTTTTATCTAAAATTGTGAAATATATATTACAATAATAAAGAAGATCAAAAATAAAATATTTTTATTGGTTTCATTTTTATTTTTTGAATACAAATGAAAGGTTCAGTTAACTAAATAATAGATTAAAAACTATAAAATTATTATGCAATCAAGAAAAGATTTTAGAATTAAAATCCATAACTTGCAGCTTTTAGAACATATTTCTCAATTAACAAATCTGTCTATATATACCAGTAAAAAATCTATTCAGCTATTATCATTCCAGATAAATAAAGTTTTGCTTTTCATTAACATAAATAAGATATTGTTTTCTTTATTCATTTTTAAAATACATTTGTCTGTGTGTGTGTGTGTGTTTTAAGATATAAAAATATTTATCTGCTTTATCAAAATAAAAGATGTTAACCAAATACCTTGTTCAAAAGCTGAACAAATCTTTATTATATAGGAAAAATGAAATATTATATATTACTTTAATACATACATATGTATAGCATACTTTATCTAGATTATTGTGTACTTTTACAATCTTATTTTAAGAATTGATTTCAATCTTTTGACATATAAGAGCAATGATCTTTTTTAATATAATGTAAATTTACCACACTACTTAAAGAAGCTATCTCTCTTTATGTTCTCTGCAATTTTATTAAATATCATGCATCTGTTTAACATTTAAGAAACTATTCACAACTAAAATCAATATATCAAACTTTATACAATAAAGCAAAGTTTTTTCTATAAACATAACAAATGATTATTGGAGAAAAGTAAAATCCACAATCTAAATAAAAAGAAATAGAAAAGTTTTATTTTAAGGCTGCTCTGTCATCTGCAGATGCTTATATTCGACGCCAACATAAGCAAACATTTTTTTATAAATTTAAAAAAATCGCAAGCAAACGGCTAAAGAAATGGATAGATACTTCCTTAGAAATCTCCGATTTCAAACAAGAACAGACAGCGACAGAAAAAGTATTTTCTATTCATTTTCAGAAGAGCTGAAAACATCCATTCTAATAAAAAAAAATTATTTCCAGAAAAATATTTTTGTTGAAAAAATAAATAAATCACACTGAAAATACTTCATTGCAATTAAATTTTAAACATAATCATATATAATGTCAATTAAAAAAATCAACATTCTTAAACTGAGGTATTTTTAAAGATCGAGAACTATAAATATTCAATCTTATAGGTATTTATTTTGTTATTTTATATAAAAATTAAATTATTAGATTATTGAAAAATTAATAAATTATTTATAATTGAACGTTAGTAAAAAATATATCAGTTACTATAACTAATCGATAAAAATAAAGTTAACATTGTTAATCAGATAATTGCTTTCAAAACGTCAAGACTCATAATTTATAGAAAGACATCTGAAAACATATAAACTTAAATCATCAGATGAATTTAAATCTTCGGATGCTTCGCAACAAAATACTAGCTTCATATACTTTTTCTTTTTTTTTTTTTTAAGGCATACATCTATATGATTCTGAGACTCTAAATACATCTTAAAGCTTAGAATGAAACATTTATATAATGTAACTAATATATCACATCCGATGTACTTTATATCACATATATCACATGAAAACAGCCATCGGAAATAAAACATACTCCATAACATACAACATACACACAAGTGTGATAAAATTTTTAATAACAATAGACAAATTTAATTATATTAAGGAAACTCACTTCATTTCTTAGTATATTAACCTGCCAAAATGTAATTATTAATATGCACTTTATATATATATATATATATATATATATATATATATATATATATATATATATATATATATATATATATATATATATATATATATATATATAGGTGGTTCCAAAACTACCGCATTAGCTCTGCACAGCTAGATTCCTCGTTGGGAGTACATAAAAACTTCCCAGAGAAGTGTTCCTGTACGATCAATTGTTGACGAGAAAAGTACGAAAAAAAGTATGATGTCATTTCCGGTGAAAGAAAAAAGCACTTTATTGGACATATCAACAACAATATTTGCATATCTTTCCAGACGTTAATGTTTAAAACGTTCGCCGCGCATATTGCGTCATGTATGCGTGCGAACGTGCCATGGAAAGACGTTAAGCCACCGTTAAACTAGTATATTTAAAAGGCTGCATCTTGCAGCCACCGGTAGTCTTCGTATGGTGGCCAGGTATTCCATTCGTGACTACTACGACATGTACTTCATGTAAGGCTGATGTAATGGAAATGTCTTTGGCTCCAGTTTGATGGGGCTCCGACGCATTTCTGTGCTCTTTTACCTCGTTGGCTGGATGTGGAATATCCCGACCTCTGGATCAAACATGAGTGTGCAGTTCTATGTCCACCAGAACTTACACCGTTGGATTTTTTCCTATGAGGCCAACTCAAGGAACTGGTGTATCGAGACGTAGTGCCATCACCAACGGAGTTAGTTGCTTGTCTGCACGTTGCTTATACCTCGGTAGATCCCACTTTGCTGAAATTTGTGATGACAGTCATTCCACGGCTTGCTCAAGCTTCCCTCGACATTCAAGGCGGACACTTTGAACATCTGCTTTAATTTGTGCATATATTGTTGTTGATATGTTCAATAAAGTACATCGGAAGTGACGTCATTCTTTGTTTTTCGTATTTTTCTCGTAAACTATTGATCGTACAGGAACGATTCTTTAAACAGATTTTATGTACTACAAACGATGAAACTGGCTGTGAAGAGTTTTATGGGACACCCTGTGTTTGCGTGTGTGTGTGCGTGTGTGTGTGTGCGTGTGTGTGTGTGCGTGTGTGTGTGTGTGCGTGTGTGTATAATTTGCTATATAGAATTTAATTTATCAAATTTAAGTAATAAAATATTAGAGATATGAAAGTCTAAAGATGTTAAATGAAGTTCAACATTGATTTGAATATTAAAATAATTTCAATTGAAGAAATAAAATTTACATATTCTTATTAGCAAAGAAAATATGATAATGTAAAATTTGTTGTTTTAAATGAAAAATCCTTTTTGTGTATATGTGTGTATGTATGTTTATGCAAATAATTTTAATAATACTTACATTAAATTTCTGTTTAACAATATGTACTGCAATGGATGGTTTTACCTGTATCAATAATGTCATCATGAATTTCAATTTGGCTAAATTTACTATTTAAAAGTAATTATGTATAAAATTTTAAAGTTCAAAAAATATTAGTCTAAATCTCATATCTCCAAAGAGTAAAAAAATAAAATCAAAAATGAGATACTTTTATCAAGCAATCGTGTGAAACGTGAATTTTTGTCAAGCCACTGACATACTTAAAATCATTTGATGTATAAAAATGTTTTAAAACTGCAACTTCAGAAAAAAGAATCCATTTTAAATTGTTAACTAAGAAATTATAGAAATATATTTTAATTAATTTTTTTTAAATTTGAACGAAAACTATTCAATATCAAACTATTTCAGTATCATCATTTTATATCATACATTAATTTTGTATTTCCGACAACACTATTGATACAAATTACTTGAAGTGTACTAATCATTAGCCCAAAGCAACTTCAAGAAAATTTATGCTCAAATTCCTAAAGGGAGTGTTTAAGAAACAAAAGCAAATAGAAATAGCGATAAATTAAAATTTCAATATTTTAATAAAAATGATTTAAAGGAAAATGTATATTTTTCAGTGTCAAATAAAGAACTTGCAATATATATATTTTCTATTTGATTTGAATTTTAAATTTCGTCCTTTTTAAATTTATATAATCACCATTAATATTTATTGAGTGACAAGACATGATGGACCAAGAAGCTATGAACCAAATATTTATAACCACTTTGAGTAAAGGAATCAAAATTTTCTCTAGTTCCTAATTTTGAAATCTATTATATCGTATTTATATAAAGTATTCACATCGAAGGCTTTCTCTATTTTTTGGTAATTTATCTAACTCTGAATGTCATTGTTTAATATGCAATTGACTCGTTCATTGTCAAATTTTGCTCAATCCTACAAAAGCAATTTATTTTAGTGTAAAGTAAGATAAATTGCTTCTGTAGGATTTTGTACGAATCGCTTCAGTAATTTCTAATTCTTGAAATACTAAGGATATAACAACATTGCGCCTTTTACGGAAGACAAAATTTTCTGAATCACCCTAAAACACATCTCAAGAGAACTAATATTTAAAATAACTAAATAGCCTCCCCTCCTTTAAATACCTGTTATTTTAAACGAGTATAAAGGAATGTGATTTCAAAAGTATCATTCATTTATCCCATTTCATATTAAACACAAAGTATATAATTAGACACATGTATGGGAGTGTGTTTGTTTTTTATTATTCAATAACAGATTTTTTTTTTTTTTACTTTTTTCTTATCAAAATCTTGTTTGATACGTTTCTTACAACATGCAGCCTACAAATACATATTGTATAATTCATGAAATAAAGTTTAAATACATATTTTACAAAACTTTTAATCAAAGTGGTGCATTGAAACTCTCATTTGTTACTCTTTCATTTACCATTAGATTTAATTACAAAAAAATGAGAAACCTAAATGAAATATGCATTTACTTGAAGTAAAGAAATTTAATTATATGTATAGAAATATGTTCGAAAGAAAAATGTTTAAAAACGAAATGCATGATTAAAATTTCCCATGCGTGTACAGAACAATATAAGCGCCATTGAAACGTAAAATAGGATGAGACAATTCCAAACAGGAAATCTTCTTTTCGATGACAAGCAGATGGAACCGGCAAAAGATGTCTCAAGTGTAAAACACCGTAAATATTTTATCTTTTGTTATTGCATTTTTTACTGTATTTAGTAATATATTAATATATCCGAATTCATCATTCTCTCTCGGAGTTAATCCAGAAACTATTCTTAATTAGGGAATTACAAATATAGTTTAGTTATTACAATCATTATTATAAAGCAATTAATCAGATAAACATAATAAATAAATTCCATTTAAGTATTATAATAAGCTGAAAGGATTTTCGTAAAAGTATTTTTTGTAATAAAATGTTTTCTTTAAATATATTTATAATTTTACTCCTTTTTTTAAATGATATACTTCTTTCCGAAATTTTATTTTAAATTTCTTGCAATTGATTCAAGAGAAAATCAAAGAAATTTGATATAAGTATATATAAAATTCAATGAAATCATATTATAAAATATTATTCATGAGATTTAAAATTGTGAATCTGACAATTGTCAAAATATTAAGAACCAGCTTCTACTAATATATTCTTGCATCCATTTCTGCCACATTTCCTTACTCGTCATTCTGTGCGTTTGTTTTCCAACAAGACAATACCAAGCCATATATATTTTGAACGTTTATGGATTACCTTTCTTTGCTTTATTATTTTCCTTGTCCAGCAAAATCATCATATCTGTCACCAGTTTTTTGTGTATACTGCCTTCGACATGAGAGGTCATTAGAAGAGCCAACATGACTTACATTTTGAATTACAATTGGTAGATGTATCTTAAAATAGATTGCAAGATGGTAATATGAATAATTATGACTATTTAGTAGTACAGAAACAGACACCACTGCGAGTTTCATGAACTATTAGTTTGGGCATTCAAATTGGCTATTTACTTTATATTTTCATTATCTGCTATGATTCATTACTGATTTATTAACTTTTCTGTTAATAAGTAGCAAATAAACTTAATTTTTTCTTCAGTGCTAAATGTTTTTTTTTTCCTAAAGTGTGTATATTATATTGTAAGAAAGATGCGCGTAATCTTGAATCTTCTTATGCCTACACAGTTTTTAAGAATTAAAATAATTTTCAGATTAAATAGATTAATTCTAAAACTATACTGGACGTCTTTCAATAAATTGTTTAAATAGCTGAATGTAAAATAACATAAAAATCACTATTAAACAATTATAACACAAGGTTACGATCAAGTATCAATATCCTTTTACAAATTGTATGAAAGTATTTAAATAAGTGAAAGTATTACAATGAAGCGTGGGATAGAAAAGTGTATATTTTCTATGAAAATTCTTGTTCTTTATTGGTATTTTCTTACTTTGTTAGATGAAAGGAGTTTAGTAAATAAAGAAGGATTTTAGTAGATAAGGCAGCAATGTGAATGAGTCTTCTCCAAAACCTATTAAATATGCTTTGTAGATTAAAACTTTGAAGACTTGGTGTCGAATCTCTCCAGCAAGTATCATATTTCCACATAACAATGGGGTTTCATTGTTTAATCATCTGCCAAGATTAACTCTTTGTAATAATATGTTATAGTCAATTGATCTAAATTAAGAAACAACTGAATGATTGAGAATTCTGATTTTTATGGACTATTCTCAAATCTTAATAATTTCTTCACAGAATAAATGTGTTTTTATTCCCTGAAGAGAACGAATTTCAAACAGTTTCCTATTTCCTGAAAAACATTCTATAACAAATAACAACTGAAATTCGATTTCATGTGACACATAGAATTCATGAGAGTATTAAAATGCAATGAAAGATCTGAAATGTTTAGTATACTTCATCAATTTGAATTAAATTTTGTAATTATCACATTTGAATAAGCGCATCATAGCATTCTAATTAATATACCTGGTATATTTTTTATAATAATTTCACAAATTGACTACTGAAACAGACGTTAAATTGAATTTTCTGCGTTTGATCTGCGCTTTTATCTCGTGATTTACAATCCCAATTGCATATATACACATAAGTGGTTATTTCGTTTTTTCTTTGAATTTGATTTTAAGTGATTATTGAAACATTGCATGCATTTTTGGAAACTTTAGGTACCAAAAAGATAGATCTAACCCCAATCAATTTGATTGGTTACTTATTTTTTGTCTGAATTTGATTTTAAACAATTATTGAGAAAAGGCAAGGATTTCTGCGAAAAGTATATGTGAAAAAGATAGATATGTTTCTCCGACTAATTTCAAAGCTTTAACCTCTTTAAACTTTATTCGGATAAACGCAATAATTGGAGAAATTGATATGCAAACTTGGCGCATTATTTATATCATCTAGGAACTGTCTCCACTAACTATTGCCATGAGGATAAAAAATAATTGCATAGTTTATTTTTATCATTTTTAATATATGTTATGTTAATGGTAGTTTTTTGTAAATTTTCCTGGAGACGCTTTTTTGTAAATGATGGCTGAATTTACGCGTATCGCAAAAGTAAAAACCAGTAAATACCTAAAATAACCAATTTATACAAGCGCAAGAAGAATATCGAAATTCCTCCCTATGTCAAATTGTCCTTATTGAAAACTAGAACTCTGGCTTACAATTCAATACTTTGTGAGTTTGAATTCCATGTAAAAGAATATTTTATTATTCATTTTATATACAACTACCAAAATCAACTTTGGATTGAAGCCCAGCTGGCAGCCGAATGGTTAGCGTTCTTGCCTTCAGTTTAACAGCTCGTGGGTTTGAATCCCACCTTGGGCATGGATGTTTGTATTGGTTTGGAATCCACTTTAAACCGTAAGTCTAGGTCTAATTAGCCCTCGTGTAAAGAAAATGACCGTTGAGCGACAAAAAAACAAAACAAACTTCTTTGAATTGAAAGTTCAAATTGCATAAAACTTCATGAACAAAACACCACAGTACAGTAGCAAACAGAATGCTTGTATTCGAGAAAACGTACTTGCAGAAAAAGTTAGCATAATCACTCATAAAAGTATGGTTGTATCAGTATGGTATTTTTAATTTATTTTGTTTTATGATCAAAACATTTATATAATTTTAATCCAAAATAAAGAGAGAACTTTTTATTAAATATTTATGATTTTTTTCATTCCTAAAAACACGTTAAGTCTATTTAATTTTCTCTCTACTTCCCAAACAGCAATTTTTCACAACAGAAATTTTCATTTTTAGCTTTAACAAAATATTTTTATGTTTAATTAATTCAAATTTATTTGAAATAAATGTAGGGTTACTCAGAAAATTTTCCATTTAATTAAGAAGTCAAATATATCAAGAAGTGTCTGATATATATTTAATTATAAGCAAACATACAGTTTTCTGTACGCATAATTAGTGAATCTGCTCTAGTTTATAATATATATTTTGATATTTGTTATAATTAGCTAGAGAAAGAAGAAATTGATATGAATCACACTTTTTAGATAAAGTACCAAAGCTAATTTCTTTTGGAAACGAAATAAATGCATTAGCATTGGCAGATATCAACGTATATTCACAAAACAAATTATCTAATATGAGCGAATCTGCCTGAAAATTGCAAAATAAAGGAGACAATAAAAGAAACAAAGATCACGTTAACTTCATTTTCTCTCTCACAGTAATTGAATTTCCATCCCATCAGTCTAGAGCGTTACGTAATGATAAATTGTCGTATATTTTCTTTGGTCTAGTGATATCTAATTTCATGTAATAAAAATTATAAGCACTATTTTATATTTCAAATCTGGTAATTTTTAAACTAAATTTCCCCAACGTTTTGTGGAGTTAAAATTAAATAAACGAGATAATTATATAAATATGTTAAAATTGCTGATTTTAAAAACAGTTTAAACTCTCTAATATAATACATAAAATCAGCAAAAAAATTCGTAATATCTAAATTTAAATAAGTTAATACATTAATTTTATTTTAAATGTATTTAATTATTTCGGATAATCCAAACATAGAATACATAAAGTTTTTGTAATTAAAAACTTATATGTGTTATCATTACACACAGCTCAAAAAATCAGCACATTTAATTGAAATGTATTAAACTGAAATGTTCGTAAAATGCCTATTAATTCCTGCAAAAATTATTTAGAAATTATTGATGTCTGCTTTCAAAATATAACTGCATGTACACTAAGAGGCAGTTTTATTGTGTTTAGCATTTTACCTCTAATATGTGTTACTTTAACTTACTGTTACATAATATAAATACTTTAAAATTAAGGAATATGTATTCTATTAGGAAATAAAAAAGTATTATATATGTTTTTGATTAGAATCTTCTATGTATAGACTTAACCTTGAAATGAAATTTCATAAGAAACTGTCGCCCTGTCCAGCATCACATGTTTTTATCTTAATAAATTGCATTAAAATTTCATTAAAACTTATTTAATTGTCCATATCTATTGCAAAATGTATTATCTTTCCAAATGGTTTGATTACTAACTTTATAAGTGCTTAGTATCTTAATATTTTACTGAACATTTATTTTAAAATATAAGAATTAAAACCATATTATTTTATGACAACATTGATTAATATTTTAAGCTATTTTATGACATACTTAACTGTATTTTATTTATATTATTATACGCATTATACGAACAGTTTTTTATATAATTAGAAATGCTTGTAATTAAGAACATTGAAAATTTAAAATGTGATTAAATCATTAATTCTTAAAAAATTGGAAAATTTTTTTATTACAACTAGGTCTTAAGAAATTCCATTAATAATTTTAATCGAATTATAGTGTAATTTGCATTTGAAATTAAGTTCCTTTTAATAGATAAGGACAAAAATTTAGAAAAATGAACCTACTACAAAAACACATGTTACGAAAGCTGAAACAATTGGAACGATTTCAAAAAGAGAACTTATCAAAATCCTACGATTTCAATCAGATTTGATATCAAAGAAATAAAGATTAACTCCCAATATCATTAGCAGTCTGATAGCCAAAGAAATATTCTCAGATCTTCAAAGATGTAAGTATGTATGAAGGTATTAAAGTGAACTGCTAGTGATCTATAGCACAAATTTATTTCCCTGGATTTCCATATTTTCTCAATATATCAATATTCTCTATTTCTCAATGTTTATATATATATATATATATATATATATATATATATATATATATATATATATATATATATATATATATATATATATATATATATATAAGACAATTAAACTATTTTCGGGAATGAATCGTTTTTATCTTCAGTTAATTTCAGTTAATATATTTATCACATGTGAGTCATACAATGAATTTTTGAAATTTTAGATAATAATTAAACTAACATACTCTCGTTGATTTTACAGAAAGGAGATTTGTCTGAACAAACTATACATATTATTTAACGATTAGGTAAAATTTAAAACAACCGAAATCATCATGAAACAGTATAATTAATTTTTTCCCCTTTATCAAATAGAATTTTTTAATTATTGACTCGCTCAAATTTCATTAACTAATAAATATGGATATTTATAAGCCACTAACATAAATTTTCCAAGCAATGTAATTCTAAATAAACTCGTTATTATTTAAATTTAAATTTTGAATCATGTTATTTATTCCATTTATAAAGAAATAATAACATTACTTATGTAGTAATGTTAAATTCAATAAATAAATTTTGTATATGTTTTGCTCTACACCTTAAATATATTTTCATATTTTTATATTTTTAATATTGAATAAATGTAAACATTTTTACTATTTGTATTAAATAGTTTCGATTTTTAATAACTGTCAGTTATTTATGAAAAACCTTAGATTCATTATAAACATGAAAAACCTTATATATATTATATACATAACCAAAAAAATATTAAGCATAGGAGTCTCTTAACTTATTTATATTATAGTGTACTATATCCAAATTATATAATATTACAAGGTTTGCTAAATAACAATCTGCATGATAATAAGGAACCCTCAAATTAATAATAATAACAACAACAGTAATAAAAGCAATAATTATAATAATACAACTCGAAGAAAAAGTCACGAAAATTCGGTTTCTATAGAATATTGTATTCCTTGAGCGATCTTATTCTTGTATATTATTTTTCACTGGAAAAAACCGATCAATACGAATCCCCGAATGTGTTAATTATAATAAGAAAAGTAAGGAAAGCAAAAATAATAACAATCTAGAATGTAAAAATCCGAAGAGAACGGAAATTACAGTACACAATCTTTCCATCAAATATGGTCTTTCATCTATATTTAGTTGAAAATATTTTATATATTTTAAAATATAATAATACAAAATTTATCTACTTATTAGAATAATATGTATACGTGACGATAAAAAGTTTACTTTCCATTTATTTATGTCCATAATGTCACACTGTACATTAATAACACAGCAAAATATCATATCATGCGTAGTTATTTCAATAAATAGAGTAGTTAAATCTTCCTCATTCTAAAAAAATATTACCTTCAATTATAAAGAATATGAATCTTTTTTGTTAAGATATTCAAATTAATTTTTATAAACTTTACGTATACAATTCTTTTAAATTCTTTTCTTTAAAAAGATGACATGAAAATTTCCTATTGAGTTGAAGAACTGTTCTAACTTAAAATTTTAAAAAAAATCCTAGTGACAGTAAATATGTCATTTATATGAAAATACCTCAAATGAGGATAAAAATATATTTTTATTTGGAAAAGATATAACTATACGTACATTCAAGAATAATTTCCATTTCAAAAATATCTTTAAATGATATACCATCATAAAAAATATTTAATTTGAATAAAAAGAACATAATTTATATAGTTTCTTCAGTCAGTAAAAAAAGAAAAAAAAACTGTACATCATGAAAGAATTTTAAAATTTTATTCATTACTATACAAATCTCACTCTTCACACTCGAAGCATATCAACAAACTTGATGTTCAGAAGAATCTAAATATATTAAATATTACCGGTGGTAACTTAAGTCAATTTGCTGCTTCAGAGTTTTATTTCATAAACATTTTTTTTTCAAATTAATGACTATAAAATTTTTCCAAGTTATAAATTTAAATACAGCATCTCTCTTTTTATATTTCTTATTTAGTTAACTTTGTAGTAGCATGTAATGACTACAGAGTTTGAAAAGTGTTTAATCAAGTTTTCCTTCGAGTTGCTCTTCAAAGGAATTTTTATGGAGAAACTTATATTTTCTCTTTCGGGAATTATTTTAGTACATAAAAGTAGAAATTCAAAATTCTCTTGATAAACACATTCTAAAGGTATAAAAACCTTATACTTTAAAGAATACATTTAGAGAAAAATCATACATTAAATTTAATACATTTTTCCTCGAATTATGTTATTTGTTAGGATTTTAAAATTTTTCACACACATGAGAGTAATATACTACTTTAAAATGCAAATTTCTCCTGCATATATTATACTGCTATTTATTCTCTGTTCTTTCATATTTATGTTAAAGATTAATAATTTAATTTAAGGGAAATTTTATTTATTGCTAAGAATAACACAATTTTAAAGAATTTTATTTCTAAAGTAAGTAGAAATATTCTGTTTAGACATTAACTTCGTTTAGACGTGTGTTATACTATATTCCACGCATAAATATGATTATTTATGGTAACCTTACAGATTCCCTTTAAAAATTCAATACTTTAATGTAAAAATAGTGTATAAACTTCTGTCTCCGAACAAGTGATTTATAATTACTAATATTGTTGTAAAATTAATTATCATGGCATAGGAAATAAGACCCAGGTATATATAATTCTGTTTTGCAAACTATAAATTTATTATTGATATCTGTGTAAGAATATTATATTTGATATAAAAATCTATTCCTCCTTAGCACTCACGCAATAAGTTCTTTTTTTCATTATATATTCAAAAATTACCCCTCCCACCCTATCAAGTTAGCGTCCATGACTGTGGACAGGAAAGTCCTGTGTTCCAATCCCGATTCTGGTGAGGATGTTATTTCTTTCTCTCTCCTATCTTTGTATTTTTTTTATGCAAGGGTTGTGAATGGTTGCCTAACCTATAAATAAGTACTCATAGCATGTATGTACTGAAGAAGTAGGACATCAAACCAAATTATGGTTCTATTGGAAAAGTAGAGCTTTGCGCACTCCATATTGCCAACTTAGCTGGCACAAGAGAACAACAACACAATATACAAAGATTCATGAGCTGAGGGAATTACAATGTAAATCTACGGTAAATATAAAAAATTTTAAAAATACGTTAGATTTTAGAAGGAATAAATAATCTAAATTTATATTCTATGAGATTTCACTTCAAAATCACATCTTTTTACTGAAGGAATAGAAATTACTACAAATGTTTACTTAAGTTTAATTATACGCATAAGTTAATTACAGCTTTAAAATAATAATATAGTTTTAATTCAAAAGCAGTTTAATATATATATATATTAAACTGCTTTTGAATTAAAACTATACTATATATATATATAAATGCCCAGGTAAAAAAATCATCACTGTCATTTTGTCATTTCATGATGAAACAAAAAAATATGATTTACAATATTACGATTTTACAAAATTAGGGAACTATTTGTTGTGGTATTAATTTTAATGCACGTAATGAACTATGTGTGTGTGCGTGCGTGTGTGTGTTTAAAAATCGGTAACTTTATTTGAAATTAAACAAATTGCTGTAGAACAATTATTCATATAAATCAATTTATTAAAACATGTGTATATTTATTTATAAATGTTTAATTTATCGCTGACAACTAAATAACTAATAACAAAAATATGTTTTTTTTTAAATGCATTTTTATTCTTCAATCAAGGTTTCTTACAACAAATGTGTTCAATTGCTTAAATAATTAATAATTTCTTCTAAAAGTTTAATTAATTTATTTCCTTAATATACTTTCAACATCAATGTAATTTTTATCTTAAAATCAAGGATTCTTTTTCTATTTCATACTACATGATTCATTTTAGATTTAAAATGTTTCAAATAAATTTAAAAAGCTTCTGTATATAAATTCAATACATTCTTGATAGCTTTGTTCCCTATTTCCTAAACACAACTTAAAATTTTGAAATGTTTGATCACAAAATTTCAGCTATATTTTTCATTAATGGAATTAGTTTTAAATTTAGCTGTGAAAATAAAGTCGTAGGATAGCAGTTTTACTCTTAAAAACAAAATTTCACACAATAATATAAAAAGTTATCACTCCATTCGAAGTATATTTCTGGACATTATCTTTGGTTTTATGAGATATTGAAGTTATTTTGATAGAACATTTTTAGACTAATTTATTTTAGCAAACTTGTATATTTTGATTCTCAGATCAATTTGACAATTTTTCATCATAATATTGGAGTATTATTTTACATTTCAACTACTAGGAGACTGTTATTTCCCATAAATTGAAATTTTAAGCTAACTTCTCAGTATATTAAAATGTATACACCATGAGGAATATCTGTAGCGAAAAAACTTCCAAGTAATGCATCTGTAAAATTATCTTTGTAAACACGTTACTTCTCTAAATCCTACTTTAGCGTAGGAGAGCTGGAAAAAACTTACCGTAATTCTTTTTTTCGTTTCCCATTTCGGTCAACGTCAATTTAATTGACAACATAGAACTCTTATGCCACCATTGCATTCAAGCTAAGGATAGGCAAATCCCGGAACTAATAGGGGATACCGCCTCCATTGGCTACCATTTTGAATTCTTTTCGTCGCCAATTTTAGAGCATGTTTTTTAACTCGGGAATTTTCCCTAAGTTCTAAAAATAAGCATTTTAGAAAGTTTTAAATCTAAAAAAAATATTACTAAAAAATGAATAAAAACTTTTTTGTTGAGTTTGCTTTCTCTTCAAAACAACCGGTAAAAGAGATAAGTGAACAAGAATGACTTATTTGATATGACGTCAAGCTCGCATGTCGAATATGCTCGGCGATATTATGGAAAAGTACATAAGAAAAAGATAATAATAAATAAACAAAAAGAAAGTGGAAGAAAATAACAGTTTACGACGTTGAAAGTATAAAAAAAATATATAATAATAAATTTTAAAAATATAAATATATAAGAAAAATATATAAGAAATAAAACAAATGAAAATGATCTAAATAATTTAGAAACAAAAAGAACTTGGAAAAAAAAGAACACTTTATGATGTTTGAAAGCTGGCGACAACGAAACACCACAACAAACGTAGAACGAAAAGTTCGAATTGAAAGTAAAACGAAAATTTCAAATGCTGTTGCCACAGAAAACGAACTATATATATGACGTGAAAATGATGAAAAATACGAGCAAAACCAAATCTAGCAAGAAAAGTAACAAAAACATAAATAGGTAACAGGATAAAACGAAAAAAGATTTGGCGAGAAATCACACTTAGGGGGGGAATATCATACTAACACCTATATCCCATATAAAGCCTAATTTTTGTGAAGTAATTTCTTCATCACATAAAGCAATCATATTTTTTCCAAGGATGGATTATTCCAGAGATATTGGCTTTTTGTTGTAAATCATTTATTCATTTTTTTATGTAAAATTCTATATTGTAATCAATATATTACATAGAAAGGTAGTTATACATTTATTACTGTAACTACTACCAAAATATAAATAAACATTTGAATCTATCGTACATGTATTCATAGATTGTTTTTTGAAACTTAACCGGAATATAATTCATAAAGCGATAGCAAAAACTATTTCTTAATACATGTTTATATGCAAGGAAATATGCTATTATAAAGGAAGTTTTACTTCTCACCACATCTTTTAATTAGAAAATAATTTACTTTAAATTCAAATTACTTTTATGCCTTAATGTATAAATTAAGTATGATAAAAAATTAAAAATAGATTGAACGAATATTAACTTTCAAGAATAATCCCCAAGGAAATTGAATAGAAACAAAAATTAGATACATAATTTGTTAAATCTTTCATTTAATATAAGTTAAATATTCAGACATTTTAAATTTTATTTCTTATTTATACAATGAATTTGTTGAGTTTTTATATGAAATGAATTTCTATAATATTTCAACTACATTAACCTCAATTTTTTACTTTTAAAGGAAAATCCAGTAATTAAAATATTGTTTTAATCTTAGTTTTTTAGGATATTATTGCAATTTACTTCTTATATACAAAATAAAACTTGCATCACATTAAAATAAAAGTAATTTAAGTTTTCTTATTTATTTACTGTTACCGTTTGTCAAATTATTATCAGCCTTAATTAATATAGCGTTCAATTTCTGTTGAATCACATGGAGATACTAAAATGTAATATGTTTATAAAATGAAGTAATGTGTATTAATTAAAATTTCAATTATTCTATAAGAATGGGATTACTGCATTTACTGCATATTTATAGTTTTAATTAAAATAGTTTTCAAATCTTTGGCCTTAATTATAAATAATAATAATTAAGCTACTTTTTAGATAAAAAATATTATAAAATTTAAAGAAATTTCAATAACAATTGCAATGGCTTTCAGTTAATGTAAAAATTAAAATGTGTCTATTGTTTTGAATTTTAATTAATTTGGATTATGTAACTGAAATTAAAATCTATTTTTTCAATGAAAAACTTATCTTTATAAAATTTATCTGTAATGCAGTTTTAATAGTAATATTATATTTCACTGAATTTCCGATTATCTACCACATATGTGGATTCATAACAATATTTTTCTCTGGTATGTAGCTAATGATATTTAAGATTGTTAAAATTTATTGATAATTCCAAAATTAATTCTATAGATATCATATATATATATATATACATATATGTATATGTATATACAGAGAGAGATCAATTAAATTTTTATCTCTCTGTGTGTCTATATATATATATATATATATATATATATATATATATATATATATATATATATATATATATATATATATATATATATATATATATATATATAGTATATATATATATATATTATAATATATATATTTAATTTAACTACTATATTATATAATATATATATATATAATATATATATTATATATATATATTATATATATATATATTATATAATATAGTAGTTAAATTAAATTTTGATCTCTCTGTGTGTATATATATATATATATACACAGAGAGAGATCAAAATTTAATTTAACTACTATTCAATTAGATATGAAGAGTCTACTTTAATATATCGATATTACCTAATTCATCATTCTTTTTTGATGTTGAGTTTTTTATAATGTGTATTTCGCTCAATTTTCAAACACTAAAATTCAATTTAATATTATACCTTTTACTGTAATGAAATTCTATTTCACACAAAACTGCAAAAATATAAATATTTCCCCTTTGAATGTTTAATAGCATTTAAATTTAATTTTCCATTCTACTACATAACCAAATTTGTATTTTAGTCTTAAAGCTTTTACTAAAATTTCCTTTTAAATATTTTTAGGGTATTTAAACTTTTTCTCATCATTTATTTTCTCGAAGTCTCATGAATCGTTAATTTAAAAATGAGCTTTAACTTAATTTCTTTATTTATCTATTTATAGATTCTAAAATTTTCTTTAAATACATTTTTCCCTTGCCACGTTTATAAAAAAATATTTATTGTTCCTTTGTTTAGAAATATAACTACTTTTCTATTTGTATTTCGTTTATACGCTATTGTTTATTTATTTATTTTTATTTTTTATTTATTTATTTATTTATTTTATTTTATTTATTTATTTTTTTTTAAGAATAATTTTTTCTGTTCGAATGTTGAACGAAAGCCAAGTGCGCTAACCATTCAGATTTTATCTCGGAGTTAGTTTTTTTTGTGTCTTTTTGTAATTGCTGAGATACTAAAATTAATTATAAATTCAATTTAGAATTTGCTATCTCTTGTTTAGAAAATTACAAATTTACTTTAAATCTTATTTCCATTTAAAAAAAAAATCCATGTATATTTTACAGAGAAAAATAAAAATGTTACAATGCTATGTTTTATTTTTATTTTACATTTATATTTATTTAAAATTAATCTGCTAATTAGTCATGAAATTGATGACTTTTTCAATATATTTAAAATTTAAAATGCAATATAATCAAATCAAATCATACAATTAATTTTTATACAAAAAGGAAATGTGAATTATGAAAATGAACTTGAAAACATTTATTTTTATATTATTGCATTAGTGCTAAAATTTTTTTCGTTAATACTTCAATTAAAATTTGTGATATTATAGCGTAGATACAACTAAGAAATTTGAACACCCTTAAATCCTACAGTCTCGTCCTACATCGTGGCGAGGGGGTGTCCCTGAGCGGAGTGGGTGATGTACGTCGGGAGATTATTCTCCTGGTAGGGCCACCTTAGGCATGAAGGCCACTCCATTTGCCCAGCTAAAGACTGTAGGTGTAGGAGCCAAGTCAGATTTCTTAACTTTGATGCTCCTGTCCTTGTGACCTTAGAAGCTGCCCCTTTTCCCCATCCATGATAACGTTGCTTTAATGGTGGCATCATGGATCTGGTCTAGCTTTGCGGACCAATTGGAGGTTTGAAACAACAAACAATAAGAAATTTGCGCATTACTTTTAACCGAAAGAATTATTTCAGCCAATATTTGAGAGTTAGAATAAGCTGTTTATGACGTAATTTAAGATTAGAAATTTTGTGATGAAATAGTATTTTTAAATCATATGTTATTTAAGAAATATATTATAAAACTATTACTAAATATACAGGCAAATTAATGCAATAAAAATTCTATATCAATAAAAGCTATTTGTATAGAAATTAATTTAGAAAGGTTAAAATTATAAAATTATATATATATATTTGTTGTCATTGCTTTATTTCCTGTTTTGGATTTCATCAGATTAATTAATTTAATGTTTGCTTTTTCAGTACTCAACTAGGTAAAGCAGATGTAAACAATAAATTCATAGAACCATTCTATAAGATTATAATGGAAGGCTATGCAGCTGGTTCATTTAACTGGTTAGTAATGTATGTATAGCAAATGTATAGTATATGCTGAATACACTTATCATTCCTCATTTACGCACCGAGGGATTCTATTTTAGAAATCCCATATATTTGATTAGGTCTTCCTCTAGTTTGTATTTTATCATGAATAGTTAGCATTCAAATTATAATCAAATTTTCCATGACAATGATACACATAGGACATTAAATTTAAAGTACGTCGTATGTAAGAAGATAGATTGAATATTATGATAAATTTCGATTACACACTACTCTCGAAAAGCAAGGAAGAAAATATGCTTTAGATAAGATTTGAACTCTGACTAATGTTGATTTCACTATTAATTGGAAAAAGGAATTGCAGATGTTGACTTAAAAATTTGTAAACCACTTTCAATTTCAAAAAATATTTTACTCGTTTTTATTGACGTATGTAAATAGATGATTTTCCTGTAATGATATAATTAAAAATGAATAGATACAGAGAAGTTAAAAATGGACTTTCTTTACCACATAATAAGCGTTTTTATGTCCAGAAATTGAGTATTAAATATTCAAAACAGTATTTAATAAAACATAATTATGTGTACATATTAAAAAATTTATACATTATTGAGTATTTATTGATAGCAATTTTTATTTTATTTGATATAGCTTATTCAGTCTTTCTTTGGAAAAACACTATGTGAATTGAAGTGAGGGAATATAAATGACCCTTCAAGTTATAAAAAAGTAAATAAAATAAATAAATAAAACAATATCAGTCTAACAATTCAATCTCCTTCAGTACTTCGTACGGCATTATAATTCTTATAAAAATCATAAAATCCATAAAGTTCTAAACAGAATCTATTATTTTATCTAGTTACTTCAAAACATTTCATTTAGCTTAATGTAAGCGAAATTTAGTTATTTATAATATTGATATATTTCACTAATAAATTACGTAAAGACATCAGACATAATTTTTTGTGAGGGACTCTTTAAATAAGAAAAACAATTAAAAAATAAATCATGCAGATCGTGTGATTTATTTTTGTTCTTTAAAATTTTAGACTTCATTAGCAGTAATTAAATAACTTAACATTTTAAATTCAATTATTACATATCTTTACCCAGTTATACATACAATTCTAAATTATTTTAATTTTGTTATTTTCAATTATCCTCTCAAATATTTTTTGTTAATGTAAGTAGAAGAGAATATGCATAAATTAAACTTTTAATATATGCATTATTATTATAATAGTTTGCTTCGGTTTAAAAGAAATTGTAATCATCGCATAGTATTAAAATGCACGTTGCATAATTTTTCCTTTAAAATTTATTCAATATTTTTTAATATTTACGACATCTTGTAAGTTATTGAATTCATAAATTTGATTTTCTGTCATTTTAGCTATTTAAACATAAAATAAAAACATATTATATAACCAGTGAAGTATATAAATTCGTATTAGAAATAAAAAAACCTATTTTACATTTTAAATTTTGTAATATATATCAAATTATTTGACAAATGCTAAATATAAAGTAAATATAATTTTCGCTTAAAAGTGAGCCACGTTGACTTATAATCCACGTTATACCTGGTAGCTTCGAAATACCTTATGTTTTTATAACTACAATGTATGGAATGTTGATAATTAGATATTATACTTTTTATATTTCTCTGAGAAAGGAGGAAAATAAATTTATTAATTTGCTTAAGAAGTTATCAAATAAAAGGAAAATACATATTAATGTATAAAATTTAAGCAAATATCAATAAATTTGTCGAAAATAGTTTCTCAAGATTAGAACTATGAACTTGAAATTCAATAGAAAGGTATGTGTCAGTATATTCCTGGAATAAAATGTCACTTTGACATGATCGTCCTCAAAACGCTTGAAGTCAGTGCACACAGCTCAAAACTATAACAAACGGAAAAACTGAAGCAAAACTAAACGCAGTCACAAGTGTAAGTGAATTATTTAATGTTAAATATGGCTAAATGAAATCACTTACAGGAATTCACATGCAAACTGATTAGAGAGCTGCAAAAGTATAGTATGACCAATACAGATGAACAGTTAATAGTCATTAAAAATGCCGTTTCTTGAGCTTGGAAAGTCCTCCAAACCTTATGTACTATTAGAAAGTGTGATGATGGTAATCGCGCGCGCAGGAAATTATCTTCAGTGAATGACCAATAAGCTGCTTCTGTCGTAATCGTTTTGCGGGAAAAAAGAGCCAGAAAAAACTATTTTTCAGCAACTGTGACAAGCTGACAAGTGTAACTCTTTACTCTTTCCAGATGCATTCTCAAAGATGGCTTATGTCATGGTGCAAACGACATAGAAGTCAAAGAGGAAACATAATTTTGTTTGTGAGTGCAAAAAGTTAGGGAAATACATTTTAAAAAAGAAAGGAAATGAAATCAATAAAATTATTTACAAACAGCCATAAACTTGTATAGGAAAGTCATACAAAAGTATGTTTGACACCTGAAGGCTGCACCATAAAAATTCACTTCGGTTTTACATCCATTGGTATTTTTCCTTGGGATGTATGGATGGCCAAACATAATAAAAAAATGTGTTCCTTTTGTTTTTTGTGTGGCCAGTCAGGAGTAAGAGAAAAGATTTTGGACCTATTCCTGAAATGTAGGAGATTCATAACAACTAAAAGAGAACCAATGAAACGGCGTAGATGGTTCTTAAAAGGGAAATAAAAAGCAGGAACAAACGTCCTTTGAGAAGGGGATCATGAAAAATTAAAAGCTGCATCTCAAAAAAGAAGTCCCAGAGGAGAGAAAGAAGCTCTGCCTGGAATATTGATGTACGAATGTTCTCAAAATATGAGAGACCCTGTATCGACATATCTGAATGGATTCATAAGACGTCCGATAAATAGATGACGGAGAAAAGCGGAGATGATTTTAGCAGTGCATTGAATTTTATGTACAAGCGGTTATCCAATTGGCTGAGTTTATAAATATTTTATTCTTTACACTGGCCCCATTACTGTTTGGTAAATACAGAACTCTTGCTAAATTAAATAATAATTAAGAATGTTATTGCTGATAAGGTGCAATTACTTATAATGAGCAATTTATTGTTCTAAATTGGTGTTATATATTATTTGTTATATATTTAAATTTTTTGATATATATTTAACTTAGTTATTCTGAATTATTGTCTTTTATCTTTTTTAACCTATGCTCCACAATACTAGGTTAACAAAGATCTCAATACGAACTTTCAATTATCCTCAGAGCAACCTGTTCTCCCACAGTCATGAAATTTTCATTCCTTTGTAAATGATCCTTGCATCATATCTTATAATGGTGCAAAGAGCATGAAAACAGGACATATCATCTATGGAGTCGTGTCTTTTTTAAAGATGAGATTAGTTTCAGCGTCACAAGCTTGGACAATCTGCTGCTAAGTATTGTGACATGAAGCAAAGTAACCATCAAAATAAAAGGAGTGCATATTCCTCAGCTTCTTTCTCTTAAGCTTCTTTCTCTCTTATCTGCTTCTTTCTCTTAAGCAAGACATCATGTGTAGCGATACCACGAGTTCAATAAAGCTTTCTTTCGCTTGATTGCCTGCTGTGTGCATTGCATTCATTATTGTGCAACGATAATTTCATCACCTTTAAAGTACAATTATTTGTCTCTCATTTCTAAATGTTACGTCTCTCAGAAAATTTCTGATGGAATTATTGCAAAAAATACTGATCGCATAAATTTATCATACCAATGAATATTTAAACGTCATTTTCTAAAGCCCGATTATTAAGAATACATTAAAGAAAATTGAAAAATGAATTTCAGACAAAGCACTGTTTAATAAAACAAAATCATTAACACAATAAAACAGCAATAACTTATCAAACAAATGGTTGCTTAAAAAACTCACAAAAAAATTGCATTCTAATATAATATGTATATTTAAATTTATTTTTAGAAACATGCATATTCCTCATTTTGAAATTCAAAATTAAGCAATAACTCAAGTTAACACTGTAATTTATACAAATTTTTTGTACATAATTAACAATTTTTTAAGCATTTTACAGTAAAAAGAGACCCCGTACTGTAATTATTGGTTATAGGGTTGGTGTCCCTCCAGTATTCATATTCATTAAAAAAAACTATTTACAAAAATATGATGTGTTTATACATCACACTTTTACATACATATCTGCAAAATAAAAAAACAGTATTTTTGGAGAGTCTTAAAGCATTTTAAATTGTCTGTTTACATAAAATTTGCAGCAAGTTTTCAAGACATGTTTCTTCGATATTTAGAATCAAACTATTAATAATAGTAAAATACTAAATAGTTAAATTAGGAACTGAATTTAATTCCAGAAAGTAATTTATAAAATCACACACACACAAAATCACTTCAATGAATGCGTACATTACTGCGTCACCTCCAAACTATTGATTTTAAAATTCCAACATTTCAATATATTTAGAAACCATTCCATTACTTAATGTTATTATTGTACATAATGTAAAAAAAGAATTCATTCTGTTAGAATAAGCAAAAATTTTACAACTTCTTTGACAACAAAAACTTTAAGTTTTAGAAGAAACAATCAGCATTATTTATAAGAATCCATAACGGAAAGACTTTTCGAACTGGGAAACATCTGCTTGAATACAGTATTTCATTTCCGGAATAATTTCCAGGAAGAAATTGAATCCGTCAGATACTCGACTCCAAACATTCACCCAGCGAACAGTCTACTTATTCCAATGCATATCTAATGATTCACATATATTCTTCCTTTTGCTTGTTTTATTCACTTGAACCAGAAAAATGATATTTTCATTGACTTCTAGGTGACAAATATTAGTACTTTAAACTGATTGTACGGAAGTTTCTTATCTTCCCGTACTTCATACATATAAATGCATGTGATTATAAACTTATAAGTGTACATGGATAAAATATATTTATATTTAATATTTGCAGTACTTGTGTATATAATATTTATATAACATCATCACATATTTTTTTTTGTTTAGAGAGGCAGTAAACAAAAAATAAATAAATGTAGAAAACAATTCCTATAAATATTAGTATATTTCCTAAACATTCTACATGTACAGTTTATACATATTTTGAAGTACAATTCAAGAATTAACTTTCATGAGACATTATTTAATGCGAAAAATCTTAATTGATGTTCACAACCTTAATTTTAAAATTATTTCTCCCAAGTTTTGAAAGAATTCAATTTTTAACTTTACACAGTATTTTTCTTTCAGCTTCATCTAACAGGCTGATTGTACATGCTGATCTGACTTTGAGATTTCCATGTATTTGCTTCTTCATTATGAAAAGTATTCAAATAAAAGGGAAGTTCTTCATAAAGAAACAATCAAGGCATGCCCTCCAATTTTTTTTTAATTTTAATTAATCAAGAAAAGCCAAGTTATCTTCAGAAATTTATAGATCACCTATTTTATCATTTGCATTGTCTTCTCACGCTCTGTGTATATCATTATGATTTTAGACACAGCTAAACGAGCTCAAATTTAAGGATTTATGCAACAGAACTTTAGTGGTAACTTTATTATACACTTGTATTTATCTCTGTACTCTCTACTTAGTTTTTATTATATGTCTTACTTATTGTAGTCCTTTTGATCCCGCCCCCAACGGTATCTTTTGCTTGATATGTTGATGGCGCTTGAGTGCTCTGACAACCTTGGGAGCTATGAGCGCTGTATTTTAACTAATGGTTGAGTCACCCATCCCGGACAGGTCCTGTATGGTAGGAGCCATATTAAATGGGACACCAACAAGAGCTAAGTCAGTCTTCATCCATGTGCTTTGGTCTCGTGAGTAACAGAGGCTGCAACTTTTCCCTGTCAAACTGTTCTCGCCTGCTTTCGAAGTAGTCATCTCAGATCATTAAAATTTTCTGAAGTCACCAAACTTTTCGATTCCTGTACCTGTTCTTCCGCTGAACAAGCTACGCCAGTACATATTCTTGAGTGCCTGAGGCTATCCAAGCATGATTTATTTATATGAGTCTTTATTGGTACTAGATTTTTTGGGAGTTTTAACGTTATTGACCTGGTCTAGCACTGCTGCCTAAAGAGTTATGCAACAACAATAGACTTTTTCATAGGATTATCGCAGCATATTTTCAGCTTTTGACAATCGGTAAATGAACTAATTATGTTTTCCATATGTTATGAAAATACTTTTCTATTTGCTTGAAAAAAGGGCTTTTAAAAAATTATCAATCAACCCTCAATTAATTTTAACAAATTACTGTAAAATATTTTATTGGTTTTAAAATAATAAATTTTGTATGCACATTTGAAAAATATTAAATAAAATTGTTAAATCTGTTTATTGTTTAGTATTTATTTATTTTTAAATTCTATTTTTGATGTAAAAAAATAATTCACGTAAAATGTGTTTAAATATTTATTAATTAAAATGTGAAAATAATTTATAAAAATGACAGAATTAAGCATTTTTTTTTTCAGGATGACTTGTGATTTCTACTAATTTAGCTAGAGTCATGTTCTTCAAAATATTCCTTATTTACCCATATCATACTATTTATTTGTTTATAGAATATAAATGTATGTGGGCAGTGGTAACTTAGTGGTTAGAGTATCGGCCTTCCATCCGAAAGGGCGGGGTTCGATTCCCAATGCCACCAAAGACACACAGTATACGTGCTCGTGGAATCGTATAAGTCCTGTGGTCGGTCATTGAGAAGTTACCATGGGTGTAATGGTTTGGAGAAAATTTCCTCCCGCTTCAGTTCAATGTCAAAATTGCGATAGTGAATCCTCTGGTGGTGCCATCTATCGGAAGATTTCAAAAAGATCAAATACGCTCTCTCACTTTCGTAGAGCTCTGATTAAAACTTGCTTCTCTAAGTGTCATAAGTAACAACATATAAAAATATGCAACCACTGCAAATATATTTAAAAATTGTGTCATGTCCTCAATATTTATTTCTATATAAGCCTAAATAATACGGGTTACAGTGTTGTAGCTTCTATACGAGTCTGTAAGACAATCTCAATTATTCAGAACAACAATAATGTATTTAATACTACACAAATGAGAAGAATACTTTGTGTATGTATAAATAATTTTCCATTTGTTTTAAATATTGTAAAAATGAGAAATTAATATAAAATATTTGTTGTAACAATGGAGCAAATTAAAAATTGTATTTTTCGTTTTGATAAGAACAAAATGGATACACTTTTAACTAAAATCAATGCATGATAATTGTAAGTATTTGTACATTTTTATCACACAAGACAAAGGTTTAAAGGATTGTGTTCATAAATTTCTAAAACTGTTCTTTAATTTAGATTTTTCTTAGTTTGGTCGGTATCATTTCATTTTTTTAATGTTGATTCAATTTATAAATCATTTTTATAGTTCTAAAAAAAAAACAATGAAATCTAGATTTATTACAGTAAGAAATCATTTGAATGTATTTAAAATTCACAGTTATTGTTTCAAAAATTTAGACTATATATATCCTTCATCTACCGAATTGAAGACTATACACCAAACAATTGAATTCAAGTTGTGTTAGAGAAAGGAAACGTTTATACATGGATTTGCAATCGAAAATTTACAATAAAAGGGAAGACGGATAAAGTAATATATTGCAGGATTCGGAAAATGAATATTTCACCAAAGTAAAGCTAAAAACATTGTTTTGTAAAAAAAAGAGCAAAAAAAAAAAAAAAAAATGAATTTCTACTTAAGAAGAGAATTGCATTCTTCATTTTTACTTTTTCTTCTGTGTAAAGTATTTTGATGTTTCTTTTATTGGTAATGGAAATGGAAAGTAACTTTCTGTGTATGTGTTTTTTTGTGGATTGCATTTGCTTATGTTGAAGGAAAGTATAAAAGCAATATAAAGAATTTTATTATCGGGTTTAAATTGCATATTTTCTTATTATACAGTTTTTCACAATTAGTATAAATCTTGAAGAGCACTTCCCTTATTTATAGTGTTAATTTCTACCAATACTTATAGAATGACTTTATAGAGTGAGTATCATTGGAATACTAGATGGAGGAAACGATTGATAAGCAAGATGTCATAGAGGCTCAATAATAATCAACTTTGAAAATTTAGATGGCCAGTAGAAGCGTTTAAAGTTAGAAATTAAAGCTATAGTCATTCGAAAGTAGTTCTAATTTAGAGTGAAGAAATCATTATCCTATTGGAATCAAAAGAGTTATTCGGAATGTATAACAGGCATGAATAGGTTAAAATGACAAATGTGATTTGTGATACTTATGATTTGATGTTACCAGTTGTCATATTGTCTTTAGATGTATCGTGGGTTGTACAGCTTGCCCACTGTACTCTTTCCATATCATTACAGAAGATCCAATAGCATGAACTTTCTTTGTTTATATAGTTTATAAAGTGTTTTCTATTATTTCATGCATCCATAAATATGAAACAAAGCGAAACGTAAATTACTAAACCAAACAAAGTGATATTAACCATTGAATCATCAGTAATAAATACTATTTTGGGCTCTGAAAGTACATATCAACTATAATTCCAGAGTATCAGGCGTCCTATTACTTGTAGTTGCTTCAATATTTAAATCCAAAATGATTTTTAGATGTCGATTCGTATAATGAATTCTCATCAATCGTCGGTAATCTCATTCTTGTGAGGTCTTCTCTGGCGGAATTGTTATCTGAAAACTGATATTTTACTGGATAGGTGATATTTACTTCAAGGAACTACTAAAAACTGAAATTTATAGTTACTTTTAAATTGTTATGTCCCATGTTACGGACGTAAATAAAACCCCCAAGATAGTTGTGTAGTGTAATTTAAAAACTAAATATTTTCATTTTGAGATTGTTTAAGTTTATGATATTTATAAAAGCATTTATCTCAAATTTCAATTTTTAAAAAAAAGCTTCATAAAGCAATGTAATATTATAAATTTAGCTGTAGACAACAGTATGTTTGATTTATTAGGTTAAGCTAAATTTCACGATTAATGATTGTAAAAAGAGGTTATACTGTGATTACAATAAAATAAGATATAAAATGTAAAAATATTAATTAATGTATGAAAAATATCCTCAACTAATTTTTCGTATTACTTCCTGTTTTAAAACAGTTCCGTTTCTTCACAAGCGTTATTGGGACTATTTTATTTTAAAATTGACTCTCAAATCACTGAAAGATTCGATGCTAATCTCTATAATAAAATAATACTAAAAAAGATCTAATAAATAATATTAAAAATATCTAATAATATTGAAGTGATCTTATGCAAATATATTTTTAATAAATATAGAAGTTTAATATTTAAAATTATAAATATTGCTTTTCATGTTGTTATTTTTGTGGCTTATCATCCAAATGTTTAACGAAATCAGACAAGGTTTATTAGATCATTGACCTTCAGGAAATCGAGGATCAGAAGGGGGATAGATAAATATTTTCTTTGGAGAGTCTCAAACAGTCCAGAATGTGTTGTGGAGAAATGTGCTCAATTTTACATTCAGAGTTGACCTCAAAGATTTTCTCGCCTTTGAGATACGAGGGACCCCTTATGTGGCCGGTTCCTAATCTAGAAATAATGGTATAAGACGTTCTGTCACAATTGAACGTATAAAGAGCCTTGCTGTTTTTCCGCGTACCAGTCATGGCAGAGAGGAATCTTTCACCTCTTCAAAATTTCAGAATTGACAATAGACTGATGTTCTAAAAAGTAAGTATTGAAGAGGAAGGATTATCGTGGTAAGAGCAATCCTTAGCCTGTAAATTCGCTTGCTCATAGCTGTATATGTCTACATGAGAAGGAATTCATTGAAAATAGACGTAATGGAACTCCGAAATGAGTTAAAGTTTGAAAAGGATAGTTATACTGATTTGATCATCGATTTCAATCCAGTTGTGAAGGTGCTGAAGAGAACTTTTACTGTCTGAGAGGATCCAGAGGTCTCCAAAATCAGTTGCATTAAGAATAGTTCCAAGACTTTGTTTGATAGCTATTAATCACTTTTGAAGACCGATGATGAATTAGGGTTGCGAAGTCTGATTGACAGTTTTTCTCCCGGTTTCTCAATGAAGATGTCACTACCAGCGTAATCATCCAGTTTACTTTCGTCTATATATATAATTTTACTTTTGTAATAGTTTATTATATATCATTTAATAAAATAATAAGCATAAAGTCTAAACTTTGATCATTTAGGGAGTTCATAGATGATACGGAATATCATCATCTTATTTTTTAATGTCACTATCGTTGCTGTGCAATTCAAACAATATTAATAGAAGAGTTGTTAAAAGATCAAGGATATCTTGCATAGGTAGCAAATAATGTATCTACAATTAGAAAATCAAAACTGCTTAAAAATAAGCTTATATTTATTTCTAAGTTATTAGAATTTCATTTTGGGTAATCAAAGGATCAGTTACTAGGAAAAAAAAAAAGAAGAATTAATTGATATTATAAAAAGTACAGTTTAAATATTATCAAAACTTTTCATTGCAGTTGCATTACATATAATTGAAAGCAAAAATATTTAGAAAGAAGAAATCGAATCTGTTAAATCTTTTAGATGTGACTTTTATTTTTTTTCTGTTAATGAGATTTTTCTTTAATGAACAAGAATTGTTAATTAAATTAAAACGTTTTGAAAAAACAAGAGAAAATTATCCTCTCTAGTATAATACTTTGTTTCAACACTTGTTTTAAAAGAAGATTTTTATGTCATTATAAAGCAATTTTCTGAAAAAAGGTTATTTGCGAAAAATAACCTAAAATGAACCAGTGTCTCAACATCTTTCTCTTTTCCTCAGAACCTATGTTTTCTACTTCATGTCATAAAAGAAACCTCTCTGCTTCTGATAAGGATATAATTTCAATAATGCATTGTAAATAAACTTCTATATCTTGTAATAACCATCTAACTACTTATAACCATGTTGAAAAATAGCATATTATATATCTATTTAAAATAGATTCCACTTTTATCTATCTTGGTAATTAAGAATATTTCGAGAAGACTACTAAATCAAAAATTCTAAAAATGAGGAATAACAGTTTTTAAATTTAAAAAATGTGTGAAGGCCATTTTTCAACCAAATTTAATATAACTTCATCATTAAAACATATAATAATGAATATTATCTCTAAATATATTTATGTTCGTAGATTTAAATTAAAATAAATGATTTTTTTTATACTCATCTGTTGGTAATTAAAATGTAAGTTATATCAACAAAATTTTTATGATAAAAATGCTTGTTTTAAAACCTAATGTAATCATTATTAACTTTATGTATTGATTAAATAAAGAAAAAGGTTAGTAGTCAAAATTTTCCTAATTTAAATTAAATGTAAAATATTTTGTGTTATGTATAAGCCAGTAAAAGTTCGAAATATATAATTCACATTGAATTTACTTGTTTGAACACTTACTGAGATAATGATGATTTATATATGAACCATTCAAACATTTTATTAACAAAAGTCTGAGCCAAATAAATACTTTAATTTATAATTAAATGTTTTATCTCTTTAAATACGATTACAGATTATTAAGACAGTTAACAAAGTTTAAATATTGTAAATTAATCAATTGTTTAATATTAATAATTAATTGTTCTACAATTTAACATTGTTGTGTGAAAGTACTAATATTAATTATTTAATTGTTCATTTTTATAAAACCTAATAATAAGCTTATGTATTATTAATCTCAATGAGCAAACTATAAAAGCAATGATCATTTACTATCTTTAGAAATTAATATTTTAAGGAAATATGATAAAATGGTTTATGTTATCTATAACCATTTAAAACCGTTGCTACTTATGCAGTTTATTTTACCAAAACATACTTTTCTCTTTTGAAATAGAAAAATTCACCTTTTGAATACAAAGTACTGAATTTTAAGAATGAAATAGCATTCAGAAGAAATAAAAATGTTCGAAACTATGACAGTGAGAATGATAAATTAGCTTAAATGGAATATCTATTTAAAGTTTTTGTCACGTCTTTCTTTTTGAAAAAAATATTATCAGTAACTATTGAGAGGTATTGTATTAATCAATAAGTTAAATGGCATGTTTTCATAAATTTGACAGATTTCTTGCAGTAGAAAAGTTTCGTAAGTAAAAAAATGATTGACAGTTTTGACTTTGTAAAGTTTATTTTGCTATAAGAAACATCAATAAAATAACAATTAGGAATTGCTTTTTCTATGCAAGTATATTACAGTATGATATGGGGAAATGTTTTTAGTTTTCTATCTTGTAATACCTAAATGAATGCACTTCATGTAAAAAGTTTGTCTACAATGCAAAAGATTTTACATGCAATAAATACCAAGTTTTCCATAGTGTGAATAAACTTAGAACTCATCTAATTCGATGCCTCATCTAATTCAAAATGGAAAATAAATGATGTAACTTCCAATTCACGTATGATCATCTACAAAAATATTAAATGAACGCATTGACTTTATAAACTAATAATTTATAAACTGAAAAATTTACAGTTACACAACCATAAATGTATTTATTTTATATATCAGTAATAGGCATCTACTTAAATGTGTTACGTAAAATATAGTTGATTGTAATAGATAAAACTATAAATTTTTTATGAAACCTGAAAAAATTTCGTGAAAGTAATATTTAACCAATGTATGATAAAGAAGAAAAATAATTGTTAAATATCATGGAAATATTTATCTATGCAATACTAAACAAGAAATTATTAATGGGAGTGATATCCCATAAAATGATACGACATTTAAGAAACTTTATTGAAGAGTGTATGTATATAAACATAACGGCAATGTGGGATCATAATGACCATAATCAATAATTTCTCTCAATACTCTTTGTTTTTAGCACCCTTTGCATGTAACAACAGTTTCTAAAATCATTTACGAAGTTTAATTTTTCACTGCTAATTTAAAACAGAAATTTATAAATATTTCTTTAATATTTTTAATATCTATAGAGATTTATATTGTAATAAAAATGTATAAAACTCATATTTCTCTAATTTAAAAATATGATTATTCTAAGCACTTGGAATTATTGAAGAAATTCCATTAAGTCTTCATATTTCGTTGAGAATGTAATTTTTATAGTGAAAACTTAGAACTCATCTAAATCGATCCCTCATCTAATTCAAAATAGAAAATAAATGCTCTAACTTCCAATTAAGCATGATCATCTACAAAAATATTAAATGAGCGCATTGACTTTTACTATTTAATGAACTGAAAAATTTACATCTACATAACAATAATTATATTCATTAAAAAACTACAGTAAAATTTAATTCTACTTACTCCAGTATTAACGATTGCATTTACAAAATCATAAGGAGATGAAACTATTTTAAAACCATTTTCTATATTAAAAAGTAGAATCTTCTTTTACTGCAAAATAAATTAGAATCTACAATTTTTAAATTTTAAATTTATGGTTAAATCATATTACAAGATCTTAAATCTGTGAATTTAATATTTTCTGCCGTCATCTTGTATTTGATCATCATTCCTTTAACACCAATATAACAAAATGAATATAAAGAGGTATAATCCTTAATATTATTTAATGATAATACCTCCTAATAGTTATATGGTTTTATTTACGTTTTTAATACATTTAATAATTATGTAGATTCAAACTTTTCCTTTCGGGAGTGTTATGTAGGGGGGGGGGCATGAATGACTGTAATATAATGCAACCATTTACTGTAATTTACTACATTAATTTAAATAAGAAGTGCACCAAAAATGTTTCGTGTATTAATAAAACATTTTTACCCAAGTACAGGGCGCCTGTTAACATCAACATTCCACGAATTATTACTGGATATTTTCCTTTGTTTCTTTGCCATAAAAATATCTAAAAATCTTTGAAAATAAAACCAAATCAAATAATAGTTGTATCAACGTTATTTATTTACTGTAGCCATTACACAATAATATTAAATCTGGATGAAATATTCAATTGATTGAATGTAGAACATGCTTTTCATAGAATAGTAAATAATCATGGAATATTCTTTGTGAATCTATTTTTCTTTATTTACTGTTTTACATATATCTTTACATTTAGTCCTATGGATTAACTCAATTTTTCATAATTCATTAATTGTTTGGTTTAAACTTATGGATTAATAAAAATAAAATTCAATATTATTGACTTTAATCACTTTATCAAAAAACAGTAGTTTATAATTTGTAGATTTTGGCCATAATTAAGTTAATTGTTTGTATGTATTTGATCTCTTTCACACTTGATTTAAATGATTAAGTAACTTGATTATAGGATTAAAAATAAATCATTAAAAGTTCTTCATTTATTATAGAGTATCACTGCTACTTTCCATCAATTAAAAATTGTGTGAATATCGTAAAAATTCGCTTTTAATTTAAAATAATTCCACTGGATGATAATAAATTAAAAATATTTTCATTTATTTATTATATTATAATGTAACGGGAAATGGAAATGTTAAACAGTATTTACTAAAATTATTATTAATTTAAATTTTACTTTGAAGATAATAACACGAAACCATCAAGCATGGTATGTTTAGTATGAGCTAAATGTAAATGAAAACCGCAAAGTTTTTCTTATTAGCTAAAGCGTTTTCCTTTTCTAGTTAATAAATGATAATCTGTTTCCTGTTATATTGATTCTTTAGAATTCTTTAATTATTTAAAAATTAAAAAAATAAGTTTAAAGTTTACTGGAAAAATATTTTTTAAAAATATCTGCTGTTTTTGATATTTAATAAGTATTTTTCATTTTTTAATTAGTTTGACTTATTAACTAATTTTTTCTTTACTTCAATTCGGTATTTAAGCTGTTACATAAAATCAATTACATTCTTCTCAAGCAAAGTCGATGTTAAAAGAAGCTTTTTGTATTTTGAAGTTTACCAAATATGTTAATGACGCAAGCTAATGATATCGTTTACAAACTAATTATTATTTAAGTCATTAATAGTTGTGTCTTAATTATATACTAAAATAAAATTTAATTAAATACATAAAATATTATTGTTTATATGGAAAAAAAAATTGGTACCGGTATGCTTTCGAAATTGATAACGGTTCTTAATAATTTTCTTTAATTAGTTTTATAAGTATAAAAATATTCACTTGTTTAAGATTATTTTTGCCACATTATATTTTCGTGATATGAATTACTAAATCACTTTCAGCATTTATAAATAAGAATGACATTGATATTCACTGCAATTTGCATTGAATATTCAAGACAGGATTCATTAAAATTATTCTTACATTTCATATCAAAACCTTTTTTGTAAGTTTCGTTCTTGTGATTAGAAAAAATTGTTTAATTTGATTTGAAAAATTCCTAAGCTAATTAACAAAGAACCAAAACATTTACAAAGGAGTCATATTTGGGTTCGCTAAAACTCTAGCGCCTCCGTAGCATACAAAAGTCAGTATCAATCTCCAAAAAAACGCAGCTTCTACAGCCTGCTCCTCGCACCGTCTCCCTACTCGCCTTCCACATCAAAGGCTCTTGAAATCGAAAGGGCTGAGTATGAGACATTACAATTATCAAAATACGAAATCGAAATTACGTTATTATATTCCCGTCGTTCAGCAATAAATTGCAAGTTTTGAAATTCAAGAAGCTCATTAATATTCGTTTATTTCAAAAACAGTATTCAAATAAAATAAATAGGAAAAAAAATGATGTAAACATAAAATATCAATATTCATTATGGAATAAAGTATAAACGAGGATTATAACCATTCGCTAATGTTTACTCCTTTGATAAAATACAGTAAGATTTAATTAGGATATTAAAGAATAAGTTGTTTTTTGAGTTAAACTTAATTTCATCGTTTCATATTTTTATCAATTCATATTGTTTATTATATTTGTCAATTCATATTGTATTATATTTTTGCTTCTAGTGATTCAGGATGCTGTTATAAAATTGCATTTTAATATAGCAAATGAAGTTTAACGAAATCCTTGAGGTTATTACCTGCAAGGAAAATTTAAATGAATGAGGCATACATTTTGAAGAAAAAATTCACCAGATATCCTCTTCTTTTCAAGAAAGATTTTCAATATGGCGTTATTTATATTTACCTTGCTATACAAACAAAAACACAAATAGTGTATCGTGTGTTTTCTGCCACGACAAAATAGTGTAAGAAATTGAAGGCATTGTCAAGGAGTATGATTGCAGGTGTTTACCAATGATACGTTGAATTAGGGTCTCTATTTGTCAATGTGAAAATATCCAGTCAGTCTTAAAACCAAAACTTCTGTAACATATTATATGTTAAAAACATACCTTGATATAGTGAGCAGGTAGCTTATGATGCATTAAACATTTGATATAAATGATCTGTATGTAATACTTTGATTATGTGTTTTTCATAGTATGTAGCAGAAATGTAATGAAATCGAAAAAAATATAATAATTATTTATTTTTTATTACTATTAATTATTAATTGAGTTTGTCAAAATTGAACTCTTGGAAAAGGGAACATATGTGCCTCCTATGATTTTAATACTTTTAATGTTATACTTAAACGAGTACATACGTCAAAACTATAATATATACAAGTAAAAGATCATTAAAAACCTTTTCTGTATTCTTATACACTAAATATTTTCAAAATTTATTTATTTAAAACAAGGTTATAAAGATAAATGAAAGAAAAACACAATCGTTCAAGTAATTCTATTCATTTTATAATTTAGAACAAAGACTTCACTTCGAGAATATATGGAAGAATTATTTTTATTTTAAATAAAAATAATTTTTTTTACCACAGTTAAATAAGTTGTTTCTTTCGTAAGAATAAAGTTTACGAATTCCTTTTTAAAAGAATGAAGATAATCTATTTTACTATCATATCACACACACACACAGATAACGTTTATATTTACCTCAAGAATAGAAAACGCATTATGTAGTTTGTCGTTTCCAGCAATCACTTTTAAATCCAAAAATTAATGTAAATAAAGTTTTGCAAGAAATGGAAACTGAACATTTTTTAAACAAAAAGAAATTTAATTAATTCAATGGATCTGTAAAATATTCAATCATTTTACTATATTTAATTGACTGTAGGTGTAAATTTAAGATGAAATAATTACTTTTCATTACTCACTTATCTCTCTTAATATCTCTGAATCAATGCCTCATAAAGAATGCCTTAAAAGCTCATTTATTAACCACATCATCTGTGATAATTGTTTAATATAAGATTTATTTCCCTGGTGTAAATATTTAATTCATTAACTAAAATAAAGTAAATAAAACAAAAATATAATTTGTTTTAGATAATATATTAATTACTAATTAAATACGCCAAAAAATAACTATTTGTTTTTAAAAGGATATAGAACCGTTTCTTAACATAAAGAAATTAATCTTCCATAGATTACTCAACAAATTATAACAAGTGAGGGTGTATTAAATTATTTATTATTATTAAATTAATAATCTTCTTATCATATTACAATCTGTACTTTCTCTTTTATATAAAGTCTGTGAACTTTTAAAAGTGTTGGTTGAGATTATATTTGTTATTTTTATTATGAATGGTATAATTAATTTAATATTACTGTACAATTTGCTGTTTGCTAACGGATATAATTTCTGGAGGTCAATCTAATGAAGATGAGAATTCATGGCCAGGGATGATTTATAGGACATCTGTGACAGTAACTAATTATTTCCATAAACATCTTTTATAGAACACTGAAAACAATATAAAATATTTTAAACTTTAATGTATATTTTAATTCATATTTTATGATATGGATAAGGTTTTAAATGTATTGTATAAGCACTCTCTTTGATAATGTATTGGTAGAAACTGCAGAATATATCCCGTTTCCATATATACATTTCCTATTAATATTTTTCTTTTCTTTATGTCTTTTCAGTTAGGTACGAGTATTTCTTTAACAATTAATAAATTTGTATTATAGCACAAATATTTAGTTTTAGCTTATATATCTAAATTGACATTTAAATTTATTAAATTCTGGACATTTTAACAGCTACATAATACTAAGATATTACTTCACATATGCTCTATTTCTTATCAAATAATTCGAATCAGTAGCATACATTTAAAAAGAGGCCGTGTTCTAAAAATTGAGTCTTTTGTGATATAATTAAATTAAGTTCTATGTAAAATATTTTTACAGTAAAGTAATTCAAGTAAAACCAATTTTCTAAATTTAGGAAATACATTATTTTTTTAATAATTTATGTCATTTAGATTCTTGTATATTCAATGAATTAGATCTTTTGTTTACATATCACTCAATGACATGTTGTAATTACTTTATTTAGGAAACAAATCTGTATTCTGCGTTCATTACGAGCAGTGAGTTATAGATTATTTTCAAAACAGCTGTTGACTTTTCATAAAGTTGTGAACACATTTCCCTACACAGCACGTCAAACTATTAATTACATTTATAACTATATGCCTGTTTCTAGAATACGTTAAGTTAAAAGAAAATAAGTAAAGTTTCATGCGAAAAGTCAACATTTGCTGATTTAGTTTGGATGAAGATCGTTACAGAATTTCGAATGATTAAAATAAATTACAAAACTATTTTGGCAAAAATGTATATTTAAATTTCCATTTAACTCAAATTTTCTTCATTTAACAATTTAACTTATCGTAATTTATTTATCATAAAATAAATTAAATATATAAAGTTAGGTATATTTTTAACTCATCTCAAGTTTTCCCAAATAAAATTAATTTTAAGTGATGTTATTGAATAATAACTGTCTTAATTGTAAAGACATGCTTCTTCCTTTATATTTGTGTGTGTCTACTTTTTTAAAAAAAAAATGTGTTTAACATCATTTTGAAAAGTAGTTAATCTTCAAGTCAGAATTTATTTACCTCCAAACCTGTTTAAATTATAATAGTTTTATATTAAAAAAGGCGTTGCAAGTTTAATTTAAGTGATTGTCAAAACCCTGTCGAAATATTATCTCAAATACGTGTAATTCAATAGCATTCCGTTAAACAATTTATTTGTATCAAATATGCCTTATAAATTATTATTTAAACAAATTTAAAATGTTTTGTTTTTGGTCCCAAGTGATATTTCTGTGAATATCATGACGCATCGGACATTATACAGACAGAATCGCTAAATTCAAAATTTATCAGTGGAGAAGAATATAGAGTCTTCTAGGTCCTGCTATGCGTTTCATTATTGAAAGAAAGAAGTTGAATCTTGTCTTTATTAAATCGTAATAATATTAATAGTTGTAAAAATTTTAGGAAAAAAAAACCGAAATCATACTTAATAAGTTAGGAGAATCATTTTCAATGCAACGAACAGTACCTTCATATTTTATTTTGCTTATAAATAAACTTTACTTATGTTTTTCATTATTATAGCTTCATTTTAATCTCTTCTTCATAAATTAGTACTTCATTATTTATTATATTTGCTAATATCAAAGGACCGAGAATACTCGGGAGATGTTTTTTTTCTGTAGCTCTTCAATGATTCCCTGATCCAGTGATTGAAAGACAGTTGTTTAATTTGGTGGTAAAATAGTTTTCATGTCCCCATCAGGGAATTCATCTCGGATAAATGAGAATGTGTATTGTCTTCAAAAAGGACTTTTTTTTTAGAAAATTGTTATTTTTCAGATAGTTTCCATAGTTGTATGCATTTTTTAGAACACGTTTTACAGATTTCTTAATTCCTCCATGCTTATTTATATGTGTAACACATGGATAGTGATTGATTGTATGTTTTTTCTTTTCAATTTTAAAAGCTCTATTTTTGTAGACTGTACCCTTAGCATCAATTTAAGCTTATGATTCCCAATTGCATTACTGAAAGTCAAAATATAAACTTATTCCTTTTTACATGTTCACATAATTGAATGTATATGTTGGTGCAGTGATTTATTGCATTCGTACATGTATCTTTGTTGTAAGTTTCAGGTAACTTAAATCTGTCTCACTGAAATTTTACAAATGATTTCCAGGAAGTCCCTTTTATAAGCTTGAAAAGATGTTCTTTGAACACCGTTGCAGGCACCTTATCAGTAGACAATGCTTATCCACTTATGATTATTTGAAAACCAGAGAATATATTTTTGCACAAAACTAATTATTCATCATTAGCATTAAACTCTGAATCACGTGTTTCAATTTGTAGCTTAAATTTCTAAGCTTTTTCCTGTAATATTTGGACAGTTACAAATATAACTTTTACAAATGTAACTTTTATAACTTACAAACATCACATTTTAAGAGTTAATACCACAATAAATATTTTTCATTTTTATGTACACATTTCAGTATGGTTTATTTTACATTTTCAGTAATTTGTGCAATATAAAGCTTTTCAATTTCTGCTCGATATTTTCGAATCCCTAACCATACTTTTCTCTACACTTACATATAGTTTGCTTTAATACTTTTTATAGATGATTTATAAATAACCCAATTAACAAATTTCACTGGCAAAGCATTTAATTATGATGAAACAGTGGTTAAAAGTATACTTCAAGCAACTACTGAAGAGTGAATAATAAAAGAAACGTCAGCTTTAAGAAAACTGAAATTTTGCAAAAAGCTATGGAATTTGCTGATGAAAAACGTAAAATTTGAGATAAAACAAAAGTATAAACTGGAGAAACTCCAGCTTCAACTTGAATCTCAAAGTTTGGCAAGCACAGATCCTCTATCGTCAACTGGTCCCTCAGTAGTACACCAAAAACTGTGTTTCGGTAATTTCAGCACTTTTGCCAAAATTTCACCCGAAGGAAGAAGAACTAGGTACATTCTTCCCAGTTTTTGTGATACAGGTTAAAATTGTGAAATTATCTGAGTTATCATGGATCCCTAACTAACTAGGCACCTGGCATCTGACATTACAGCTCTCCTCCTTCGAGAGCCTGAAGAAACACAAGAATATATGGAGGTAAAGGGGAACTGCTATTAAAAATAATTATATTTTCTGGAGATTGATTCAGAAAGTTCTTCGCACAACACAAGAAAGACCCGGAGAAAACATGGAGAAACGTTTTCTTCTTTGACCTATTTTGCTAGTTTGACGGCTGGCTTGAAGAACTTAAGTTTCATAACTTCGAAAAATTGAAAAAACTGATCATTGCTGACCGAATCAAGCAGAAAGTTTCCCCTGACGTTAAAGAACATTTTATTGGTATTTAGTCTGAATTTATATCTCCGTTTGATCTCGTTGAAAAATTATATTTTTACTGAAATATTCGGTGTGGTGTAAAGTTACCCCTGCCTCCAATATATCAAAATACACTGTTTTTGCCTAAACATTCTGCTCAAGAAAGAAAGCCTCGACTTGAAAGAAAGGAAAATGTTAAAAAAAGAATCAAGTGAAGTCGCATATTATGTGTGTGGCAGTTTAAGAGTCATTAGACTTAAATGTCCTACTGTAAATGAAAGAAGAAGAAAATTTCTGGCACTTTCAGCAGTTTTGTTCTTAAATCGGCCTCTAGTGTACCCGTACAGATGGCAACGATTAGATTAACTATTCATAGATTCACGGGTACGGCTTGCGCAGACACTGCTGCAACCCACTCAATTCAGGAGGAAACATTATCACATCCTGAAGAAATAAGGAGCAACTTTTGTCGCCAGTACTTTTTAATGTCTTTAGTAGACAATTGTAAAATAAACAGAGAGGTTCATACAACTCAATTAAAGATTCGTATTGGAGGCCGTATTTTTCCTTTTAGCCTTGTTGTTATACCTGAAGCAAAAGGGAACAACATTCTTGGGTACAGACTTTATAAACTCAGCTAGGATTATACTAAATTGGCCTAAACGACACTTTTGAATTTTAGGTCTTTACAAACAAATGCTTCCCAAATGGTTGCACCGTTAAAGAAAAAAGTAATATTGTTGAAGATGAAACGCCCCATTTGACTGCCGCCGGGGAAAAGAAATTTAATAATCGTTCCGCATCATTTGAGGGAAAATGAAGGTATTCGTGTGACTGGTGAACAAAGAATTAAACTAAATATGCTCTTATCCCAATAGGAAATTATCCTCTGTCCAGGGGAGAAGCAATCTCATTTATTTATATTTATTACATAGATATACCCATTTATTACATAGATACACAGAAACATACCCCAGTATCTGTTTTTCCGTACCGAGTGTCTCCAGCATGAAAAGAAAATCTTGCAAAATGAAATTGATAGATTCTTAACTGAAGGAATTATTAAGCCCTGAAAATCTCTGTACGCATTGCTTGTTATACTCATCCCTAAGCAAAATACTGCTTATAACTGTGTTGATTACAGAAAACTGCATACTCTCACCAAGACAGAATTTTAAACATTTCCACGCTTATATTGTTTACTTCAAAAATCTTAACAAACCCGTCATATGTCGACAATCGACCTTAAAGTTGGTTACTACCAAAGACCTTAAATTTGGTTTAATGTGGCTGCAGTGGACAAAGACAAAACTGCATTTATTTGTCTTTTTGAGATGCACCGTTTCTTATGAATGGCATACCTTTTCTTATGAATGCATTGAAAGAGTGACCTTCCAAACTCTGATAGACAAATCCCCAAGTGGTCTTGTCGAAATTTCTGTTGTTTCCTACCTTGATAACATTATAGTATTATCAGAGTAGTTTTAGGAACATTTAGAATATTTAAAAGACTTTTCTAGAGATTTGAGTTATTAAAACTAACAGCTAAAAGAGAAAAATGTAATTTTTCAGGATCCAAAATTTAATTTCTCGGGCATTATATTATCTCTAAAGGTCTACAAATTGATCCTGCTAAAACTCCTTCTATCTTGGACATCTCTGTACTCAAAACAGTTAAACACGTTCAGTATTTTCTGAAAACTTGTTTTTAATACAGAAGGTTGATTCCGAACTTTTCTAAAATAGCTAGGCCTCTCAATTCCCTAACTAAGAAGTCCTCCTTTTAGTGCTGGAAAGAACAAGGAAAGTCGTTCAAAAAAAAAGTAAAGTTACTTCACCACCTATAGGAATGTAATCTAAGTAAGCCGTACATCTTACGCACTGATGGCAGTGGGTAAGCCTTAATTGTTGTCTTCTTACAAGGAAAACTCCTAGAAGATCAACATTCCACTGAATATACAAGCCGTATACAAACAAGTGCTGAGCGAAACTACTCAACTACAGATCATGAAGCCATTGTAATTGTTTGGTCTTTGGGTTAATTCAGATGCTATATTGAGGGACAAGAAGCCACAATTTCCACGGAACATCAGACGTTACTATGGCTCATGTCTTTAAAGTCCACATCAGGATAACTTGCTCATTGTACTGTACAACTTCAACAGTTCAACCTCCGTATCGAGTATATCCCTGGAAGGAGCAACGTGATATCTAACATGTTATCTCGCATTCTCTGCCACTAAGGAGTTAACCCATGCGAGATATGCACTGTGACTGTTAACCAACCCTCTGTTATTTCAGTATATTTTGCTACCAAAGTCTTCAAAATATTAGAAACAGCTAACTTCAAAATGAAAATCTAAAAAAAGTAACAAATGACTTGGAAGCAGTCGACTAGACTGAAGAAAATCAAAATTGGACAGGAGGAGAGTTTTTGACTTCCATGTTCTTACGTCCCTACAAAATTAATTTTTGAATACGCTTTCTGAAAAACATATAACATCAGCATGAACATATTATAATTATATTACAATTAATTTATTATAATAAATCATTGTAAATCTCTGATAACGTATCTAATTACAAATTTATGAATAAACTTAATTATCAAGCACATTTCTAAATAAAATTAAATAATAATATATCCTACCTTATAAAACTTGAAGTTAATATTTTTAAACATCATTCTTATAAGTGAAATTTCAATTTTATCTTTTCTCACTGAGGAATCTAGAATATTCACATTGTAACATAGAAAATATTCTCTTCTAAAGTTTCTGAAAAAACATGAAGTTTATAATGAAAAAGTAAATCAAAATTACAGGTAATAAAAATGACAATCTTTGAAATAATAAGTAAAAAATAAAAATACATTTGCAGCTACATGATACATATAAATTGTATTTCTTTCATCTTTTTGCAAAATAATTGGTAAATATATATTGTTTTTGACATTTATTTAGCAAATATAAAATATTTATTTTTAATCTAATATGAATTTTCAATTCATATTCATTTAGAAACAAAATATCCGTCTTAAAAATTTATATTATGGCAAATGGCAAACCAAGTACTTAATTAGTTTATAGTTGAATGAATCTATTTTTAATTCATATAAGCATTTTGAAAATATGATAAATATTTAAATTTTAATTAAGATATGATAAATATTTTAATCTCTAATTAAGTGATGAAAATACTTTAAAATTTTACTTCAAAGGAATCAAAAAGATAAATGCATGTATGAAAATACATTAATTTTGAATTTAATTCTAGATTTTCAAAATCTAATTTAGAATTTGAAGTATAATTATTCAAAAAGCTAAAATAAAAATTTAACTTTTATATTAAAAAAATACAAAACTAACACAAAATTTAATCATTTACTCAATTAGCATAATGTGAATTAAACAAGCTTTCAAATTTTAAATTAAAAGTAAGTCGAAACTATTTTTCCTTTTACAAAATACACAGAAAATAATATAAATTATTATTAACACTTTTTATTTGCAGCATTTTGTGTCATTAGGAAACCTAAATTATATTAACCTTTCTTTTTTGTTTATTTACTTTAGTTTCATTGAAATCATATTAGATATGGACAAAAAAACCAATAGTTTTATACATTACATAATACGCAACTGCTTTCATATTTTGGATAATATAACAATGGAAGTATAATTTTACATTTTTTTTTTTGGTATACAACAACTCATACATAAGAAGTCATTAAATCGTTTGTAAAAATGTGAAACAATGGACAAGTGAATTAGTTTAACTAATTTAAATTTTGTACCACACTTAAATATAAAACATATTTCAGACAAATTTAAATAGCCTCGTGTTATTTTGTTGCATTTAAAATGAATAAATTATTAAATGTATAAGCAAACGTCACTACTTTAAAATTCTCCCTTAAGTGAAAAGTGTTATTTGAGTTGCAAAGTTCTTCCCCAATATTTTTTATTTTCCTGTAGTATATATACAAAACTGCTTTAAGCATTCGATTTTTTTTAATTTCAAATATTCTCCAAGCTATTTATGTATATATATAGATAGATAGATAGATATATATACTAACACTTGTTTCTCCATCTTAATCATCGGCGTTTCTTAACTTAATTCGTATCAAAAGTTCATTCATTATTATACTAGACTTCAAAAGTTAAATAACAACATGTTATTTGAAGATCTCCATAGAAATAATGACCCTAACAGTAAAATTTATATTTTATATAAATCATAAAAACGAACTTTTGTAAATTTATGCAAAAACGCTAGCTACCACTTTTCTTGATAGCGAAAAAACAGGAATATATGAGTAAGAGGAAAGTATGCTAACATCATGCTTTCATAATTACATGTGCAGCTTTTGTAAAATTTTTAACATTTTTTAGCAGATACTTTGACAATAGATAATGGAGTCCCATAACGATTGAGAGAAGCGATTTTTGAAGCCTGATTCGTTAAGGTGTTGGGAAATCGGATGAATTAAAACATGGATGTCACAATCTGAATGTCTTTCGCAGTGGTGCTCATCTTCTCTGAAATCAATATCAAACCTTCTGTGTCCAGAAGACATGTTCCAAACACACTACGAGCTAACATGCCTGCAGATGAAAATTTTACAGCTCTATGGGCTTGAAAGTGAAGAAGCATTTCTTTGACACATCTTGTTGCATATCACTCTATAGTATCAGTTAGAAGAATATGCGCAAGGACGGAACTTAAGCGTCTTCACCAGGCCAGTTATTGTCTGTCTTATCCCGCGAAAGAAAAGTTTCCTTGCATCTTGGTAATGAGAAAACGTTTCGCGGATGAGACAGGGTGGGCTTCTGTACATTTTTACTTTCGAAACCAGATTCACTCCGAAAATCGATTCAGGACTCTTACTGATATTGAAGAAACAAATCACCATATATCTTCAATCTAACATTGTGATAAGACACAGTAACAGCGATGGTGGAAAAATGCTTTGGGCAAATATTTCAACCTGTGGTCAAACTGATATGACACGCTTTCTAGGTAAGAACTGTGATTGGTGTCATATATCTCAATGAGATTCTTGATTTATATGTCCACCCATATGCCTGTGTAATTGGCAATGATTTCATTATAATTGATGATAACGTATGACCTCATAGAGTTGATGTTTTTGAAGAATACCTAGGGGGTCACGGTTTCAAGCAAATGGAATTAACAATGTAATCTCAAGACATTATTCCCATGAGCAACTGATTGACTATCTTTGTAGAGAGATTGCTGATTCAAGTTCTCTTCCAAGGCTTGCAGGAGAACTAGAAAACAGTTTACTCCTTGTTAGGTCTTCGCTTCACATTTCGGTAACCGACAATTTAATTAAAAGCATGAAAGTCGATGTCGTCAATGACTTCAAGCTTAGGATGATCATATCCAGTATTAAAATTCAATATTAGTACAGGATATGATAATCCTAAGCTAAGAAATAAGCAGTTTCATACGATAAGTGATACTTTATCGTGTAAAACTGCTTATTTCTCTGATGTTTTATAATGTTTCATGTTATATTTTACCTCATAAAACAGTGATTATTGTTTCAAAAGAATGAATTTTCCCAGGAAGATTGTATTTAGTTGTTGTAAATTATGTATGCATTTTTCTCATGTAAACTACTTTGTTTTGATCAATACATACTTATTTTCTGTATAGCTCATTCAAATTGGGTGTTTCTATATTCATTCATTTGCAAATTAGACTCAAAATACTGGTTCTGCTTTAAGATTTGAAGGCCAGTTTTTATTAGATTTGAAGTAAGGCGGTATTTAAAATACTTCAGAAATAATCTATTACCATATTTAGAATTATTTTAATTAAATATATATGTGCTCATTACGAATAAATGCTTTTTTTAAAAAAACTGCAGGAAATTTCTCAGAAAAATTCATAGTAAAATAAGATAATGCGTATATTTTTGCAAGATACTGTTAAGATACTGCATTATTTCTAAATTAACATATGTACCTGGATAAAATTTTTCTCAGAGCAGTATAATTTAATTTTTACAAATTGTAAAAATATATCTAAACTTGTTTTAGTCTTTTGAATGTAAAATATTTCAGTGCAGTTATTGTAAATTTTAATTAAATACTCAGAAATAAACTTAATTAAGAAATTTATTTCGAAAATATAAATTTAAAATATGCAAATTAATAATGCATTCAAAATATAAATTATTTTTTCTTGGATTACGCAACACATTTACTTAGAAAAATTTAATAATTTTGATTCCTTCTTAAAAATGTATGCTTTTTTAATTAAATTTCATATGAATATTTCTATAAATATTTAATTAAAAAGCTTACTCTAAAATGTAATAAATATTTATTATAAAATTAAGTTATTTCTAACAATATACTTTTTATGGAGATTTAATTAGAAAAATCATGACATAAAATCATAAAAATATAGTTGACATATAAATATAATTCATCGGTAAAAAGTATCAAAAAAATATTTAATGTTTGTGAAAAATATATAAATGCTAATTAAAAATAGTGTATATTTCATTACAGTGTTCAAAAATATTTTTTGAATGAGTTATTAAACAAATAACATTCAAGATTTAATTATAATTAAAAATAGAAATTTAAATAAGCACCCTGATCAATTCTTTTAAATTTTAGCTCTTCCCTTTTATTATACATTCAAAATTATTTTTAATGTAGCAAAATTATTTTTTTACGAAAATTATTTACGCAGTTTCAATAATTACTATCTAAAAAATAGTTTATTATAAAATTCTAAAATTTTTTCAGTGTATATCTATTATTAAATGTTGAAATTATATATAATTTTTAATTATATATTTGGGTGATTAAATAAATAGTTTGCTTTGTGTGATTATTATTTTCTTTTTTCATATGTTTTTATCCTAAACTACTTTAAATATTATTTAAATTATTCTTTGGATATACAAATATGTGATAAATATTTTTATTTATTTTTTATATAAAAGGCAAAATAAAATACTTTATTCTTTCAAAATATTTCAATACTATTTTTTTTATTTTAGCAAAAAAAAAATCATTTTTCGTGACTGTTAATTTAAAGTGGCTGTTAAAATTTCGTGACTGTTAAAATCATATAACGATAAGCAAATATAGAATATTTTGATAATTATTTAACATTTTATAAACGTAAATATTTCAATATAACTGTTTTAATTCTATAAGATGTTCTCTGAAAATAGATAAGAAATTGAGAATATCGTTTTCAATACTGACCAATTATTTTACCAAAATTTAACTTAAATTAAAAATGATTTTTTCTACTTTTGTACATAAAGCAACTTTTTTAGAACACAAATACTATTTCTTTCATATCTTCAAAAACATTACCCAAATTGTGCAATTTTACAAATGTATAACAATTTTTTTAACAAAATTAAGATAAATGTTATGACTAAAGTTTAAACTCTACAATGCTTAAATTTGTTTACCATGGGTTAATTGCTTTTCTTAAAAGTGGATATAAATATACGATCGATATGGATTTTTTACTATTTTACGTTACAGCAATATGCTAGAGAATAGCTTCACAATGAGTATGCATGTGTGCATACTATGTGTATTCATACAAGCAGGTATGTGTCCATGTGAATTGGTGTCATTTTTGTAATTCGGGAATATGATATAATAAAGAATGCCTACGAACGTTTACATAAGCAAATATAAAAAGTATATCTTAGCTCATAAAATTTTTAAATGATGACCAAACATTTCAAATCTTTATTCAGAAAAATTACTTTTACATCAGACTTTAGATTTTAAATTTTAAAAGTATTTCATGGTTTTTTTAAGGTTATAATATTTATTTAAGAAATTAAAAAACACTTTAAGAATACTGATACTTAAGAGTAAAATATTTCGATTTATTTAAAAAATGCTAAGAATAAAAAATTTCAATTATAGAAGTCGCTTCGTTTCTAAAGATATTCTGAAAATCTTCAAACGTAAATTTTAAAGAAAGTAAAATTTTAAAAAAAATTAATGGGAGCTGTTTTTCAAAAATTTCGTTTCTTAAGCACTGAGAGATTATTTTTAATTTTGATAAAGCAAAGAAATGTGCTTACGTTTTATTTCGTAAATCTTTGCAGGAATGTTATTTCTCATTCATTCATTCAAAGACCTTCATTTTTCTTGTTAATCTTTTTTATTGAAATATTGATTTTATAAAAATTGAATACTTTCAATTCTTAACTCCCTTTTCCATTTTACATTTAATTTTTTGCAAGATTTTCACTTCTAAATCCTTCTTTGCATTAGGAAATAAGAATAATATTTTCCTTTGATTAGAGTTTTTTTTAAATTTAATAACATTTTTAAAATTTTCTAAGGTTTCAAAGTTTATGAATATACTAACTGAAAAGTAATTAAATTTTAAGATTTAATTACTTTTCCTTTACACAATTAATTTTAAAGATTTGTGTGCCATAATATTTTAATTTTTGAAATTTGATTTTTTAATTATATGTAGATGTAGTTAAAATACGTCCATAATATGAAACAGTAAAATTGAAAACTTATTGTAAAAAAAATTTACCAGACGGGAATTGGCATTGCTTATAAAAAAAACGTAAGATGGATGTAAATTCGATGTCAACATCTTTCATTTATAAAATTTTATTTAATATAATGTATAATGAATGCTATAAAAGTTAAATGTAGAATGAAAAATATATATAATGTTTACTTACGGAATTTATCGAATTATTCTTACGAGAATGGTTATTTGAACTTTTAGAAAATATATGGAACTTAATTATTTAATTTATTAAAAATATTATTTTGTGCTTAGTATAAAGAATTTTAATATGTATATGTCATTCTTCATCAATTATACTAATAAATTATAAATTCAGCACTAATAGGTTCCAAATTTATAATTTATACAATCCATATTAGATCTATTAAATTCGATTAAAAATAAAGATTTCATTTTTTTTATCTGGAATTTTGATTACATTCTAATTTAGAAATGAGGAAACGTTATCGTAGAGTACTTACTTTAAAACCTTAAATTAAACATCCAAAGTGCTTAAAATATTAAAGGATAATTCTGGCCATGTTGGTGGCTGTGCTGCTAGCTCTCATGTTTCCACTTCACCTGTTCATGAGTTCTGCTTTTATCTCTGACATGAATATTTGTAGTGGTTTAAATACCAATTTGTCATATTAGATTCATAAGTAAACTTGGTCATATTAGATTCATAAGTAAAAATAATAATAATAATAATGGCACAAAGTAAACAAAAAATAGAAATATAATTAAAAAACACAATTTCCAATACGATTTTTAGTTCGAATATTTAAATTAATGAAAAAAAATTATATCTGTCAAAATTATTTTAATGCGCTAACAATATTTGAGTAAAAATATAGAATATATTTAATAAAAATTCTTGATAAAGTTTGTGAAACATTCATTGATTATCTTCTAAGCGCTTTTAAACTAAAATCAACAAAATAGTATTTCAGATATTGAAGGAAATCAAATATACTTTCACTATGTTCATTAATTGATCAATGTACTATTTTTTAACATACCAAAGAACTTTTTTTTTTTTTTTTTTTTTTTTTTGCTTTTTAAAGACTTAGCTTACCGCGTCAAAGAAATTCACCTAACTTTTGCAGTTTTTCTTCACTAGATTAAATCTTTCTTTTTCTTTCTAAATGATCATTTATTTTTTTCTTTCCCGAGCACTTTGGTCTTGACAAAAGCTATTTTCTACGAAAAGAGTCAAGTAAAATAAACGAAACCTTGGTATAAAGAATGAAAGTCCTTGAGTCGAACAAAATTGTAGATTTAAACCAGGATTTAGAGATCTGGAGCAAATACCTAAAATTGTTGAATCCACAATTCTAGAACTGTTTTGTTCTCAGATATTTATGTGAATTTAGAAACCATTGTAAATTTTATTGGACATATTTAAAAACATTATATATATATATATATATATATATATATATATATATATATATATATATATATATATATATATATATATATATATATATATATATATATATATATATATATATAGTATCATATCATATCAATAAAAATACTCTTAAAATGAAGCAAGATAAAACTGTTTTTAATACTCTCTTTTATCTATTTAACCTTTATCTCATTCGTATGCTTCATCTAATGAGTCATTAATTATTAATTTTTTTTAAATTTAGCAATAACAACTTTATTTTTGCATATTACTTCTAGTTCCATAAGTAATATGAATTTAATCCGTTAAAGTATACATAGAAATTTTAAAATTGAAAATTTATGAAATAAACATACATTTGTACCTTGTATGTATTGATATAATTTTCTCTTAAAAAACTGTCGAGATTTAAAAAAATATCATGTGAAAATATTAAAAAGATGCTAAGATTTCAAAAAGTACATTTAAGTTTTTAAAATATTTATTTTAGATTTATATATTTCAATTGATTATAACGTTGTATGCTACAAAATTTAAAAAGGTTCTTTGTTAATATTAAAGAACATCCCCTTATTTAGATTTTTAAAAATAAAATGATTATAAACATCGGTATTAAATTGAAAAAGAATTTACAAATAATGTTACTTTTCTTTCTTACTTTTTTTTAACTTACTTTTACTACTGTGTTTAGTCTCAGGCTATGAAACTTTTACTGCAGATAAATTCGTATTGTATTTTAAATTTTTTTGAATGGATTTTATTTAATTTTATTAAATAATTTGAACTATGTAATATAAAATTACGTAATATCTGTATAATCAAAACCAGTGTAATTTCCTTTTATCATAAATAATTCACGTTCCAGAAAAGTTAATTCTTCACTTTCTAAATTCATATTCTAAATATTCACTTTTTCTAAATTATATATTTAAACACAAATCAAACACATTGTATGAATCTTGTTCTTAAAAAGTCATTTCCAAATTTTAATCATACATTTATATCTGTATAACACACAAAGAAATAAATTTATTTTGTTTTAAATTGTTATAAAAAATTAATATTTATAGGTTTTCATTTTTACATATCTTCAATTGTTCCTGATAGAAGAAGTCAAAATAAATGAGTTTTTTAACATGTATCTATAAATATTATCACGACTAAAACTCCCAATCAAATGACCTCAACTACAAAATCTTTCCTTCGTTCATTTAAATCGACAACAAATTTGAATGCTATTTTTATCAAATATAAAACAATGTATGGCAAAGATGCCGCATAATCCAGGATACCAAATTTCGGTAATTTTTGGCGGATTTCCTTATGTATCTGGCAACCTAGTTTTTATTATGTCATAGATTTGGAGACCTATGAAAATTGTGCAGAAAATTCTATTTTGGTAACCCTAGTATTTACACATCATCGCGCACGTCACAATACGTCATCTTGGCAACATTTCTTCATCGCCAAAAAAATTCAGAATTTGGTATCTTGGCATTATGCAGCATCTGCGCCAAACTCATGTAATTTTCTATTAGGAAAATTTTCCTAGAACACAACAAATCTTGCCTATTTCATAATTTCTTTAAAAAAAAATGGACTAATTTAAAAATCTGTTACTTTAAAATTTAACTATAATTTTTATGAATATTTATATCAAACACGTTAATAATTTAATATATTAATTTAAAATCAATTTAACTGATGGAATTTTAGATATCATTTAACTTAATTGCTGGAGATAAAAATTTCAAAGTTCTAAAATATTCATTTGTATGAAATTTAGAAATGTGGCCAATATCAAACTAATAACTCATGATGAATATTTTCTTTCGATGTATAATTTTCTTACAATTTTCATAAGCAAAATTTTATCAAATTGTGAACATAGATTTCAGTGTACGTAAATGAAAAAATATTACTTTAGAAATACATGAAGCATGTAGTACTTTGAATGACACACAGCCTTTCAATAAACCTTTTGTGTTTTATATAAACATATAAATTTAAATAAATATATAGTTTAAAGATTGTTCAACCAATTTATCTGAGAAAACACCTTATTAGAAAACGTATAAACAAATTATAAAAAATTGTTTAATATGTAATGCGAAATAATGTTTATTCAGAATTTATTTTTATAATTAAAACACATTCACCGCATGATCAAATATTATCAAATATTCTCACGTCACCTGATATTTCAGCATTCTCATAAATTTATTTCATCAAGAAAGTTATATTTAAAAACATTATGCATAAATGTTTAATAATTGCTATTAATCTTATACTTTACTTAGTGTTATTTCTAATTTATATTGTGATATATCAAATACGCCCTTCATCTTTTAAAGATTTACAGACCTGCAATTACCTACATAATACAATCCATATTTTCTAATATTAATTCAAAATTTTTCATTTAAACATAAAGAAATTCAATAAGCATTTTTTGATGAAAATAACACATAGATGAATAGAAATATGTTTTATCATTCTATTTTACATCAAACTGATGTTTTTCAATGAGAAACTTAAAAATAAATTTGAATCTCGGTTAAGAAAATATGCCAAGAGTAATAATATATTAATTAATAAAATAAAGAGATTATTTGATGTATCGTTTTATAAAAAAGAAATATCAGTACCATAAAGTGTCTCAGTACCATAATAAAAGAAATGACACAATTAGCATATGACCCAATTATAAATGCAATATCTAACAAGAGTTGTGGTTTAATTTTTTTAGATGCACCGGGAGGCACTGGCAAAACTTTTCTTATTTATAACAAAAGATTATCCTGATTTGAGAAAAAACTAAATTTTCAATTTATAAAATTAAATGTCATTTGTTTGGTATTATTTATGCAAATGAGCTATAAAATGCACTGTTTTCTTCAAAAAATTATTTTAACAATTACAGAATTATAATTCGATTGCTTATTTTCAAGAAAAGTACGAACTGTATTGCTTATATTGTTATATACAGTTATTTACATTACTTTATCTAAATGCGCATTCTATGAATATTTTTTATGTTTTTGAGAAGCTCTATAAACATGCCTCAATCTTATAACTCACAGAATAAAAATTGTGTCATTATGAAAAACAAAACAACATATGTATAAACAGTCATTATCTGCTTATACATATGTTCATATATATATAAACAGAGTATTTATTTCATTTCATAGTAAATAATTAGTATTGACTAAGTGAGCATACAGTTGGCTAACATGCCATCTGCTTGCTCACTTAGTCTATTTAAAAGAAATCATTTATTTGAAAACAAATAACATATATTTAAATATTCGTTAAAAATGATTATTTCTGTTTCTAATGTTACAAACTATTCAACTTTCGTCACAAAATTTAAAAATTTAAAAATTTTCTAAAATATGAAATGGTAAATGATTTTATTGAACACTTAAGTGATTATTCAAATTTTTTTTAATTTTCAGCTTGAATAAATTATAGATGACGTAATAAATATTATTTGTAAAAATTTTCAATAAAAATGGAGCCTTCATAAACACATGCATTAAATAAGCATTCAACGGACTTTGGCTCATACTGCTAACATTGACTCAATATACGTGGAAAAAGCATCTTATCTGCATAAAACTCATTTTTCGAAGATAATGGGCTTAATTTAGTTTTCGCTTTTGAACACAACGAGAGAAAGTACTTTTCAAAAGATAATTAGATATCTTTTAAGAATATAGATTGCTATCTAAAATATTGTTCATTTTTAAGTTTTGCAATAAAATAAATAAATTTTACTCTGCAGATTAATCATTAACGATGAATTTACTTGAATTGTGCATTATAAAAAAACTAAACTTTATTCAGATTATTCATTTATGTAACTTAAATTTTTACGTTATTTTAAATAACAACAAATTTAAAAATAAATGTATTTAAAGTGTTTATAATATCGGCATTTCCTCTTCGTGAATTATCACATTTATGCAATAAAAATATCGATGATAATTTTCTACTAATTGCTTCATTCTTCGTTAACGCGTATTTGAATATTTTTTACACATATGTTAATGTTTCTTTACAGAGAGTAATTATTAAATTAGATGATTTTCATAATTTATTAATTGTCTACAAATGAAGATACACATATCCGTTTACGTATTGGCAGGATTTGAAAATAGTGTACTACACTTTTCTCTACTTGGAATAAAAATCAATAAATCATTGATATCACATAGCACATTAAAATATTTTAATATATTAATTTGAACAACCATGTTAATAAAGAAATTTGTGTCAATGTGAAATTGGCTTAGTAATAATATATTTAAAATAATCTATGTAACAATGTTTAAAAAGAAAAAGCGAAAATTAAGAACCTATTCCGTGCACGTATTTTTAATACATAATAATAGAAACAATCATAAATTTTCATAAATATACTTTTGTAAACAAATTAAAGTTTCAAGTGTTTTTAATAATTATCTGTAATAACGCCAAACAAACACTTTCTTACGGCCGGTAAAATTTTCTTAATTCCAAGGCAAAGTACAACTGCTATATAATCCCTTAAACCAAATTTTTGAATTTTTTAGTGACGAAGAAATGTCCTCCAAGCTGACGTAATTGCTATGTAATATATTCTTTACTGAAAACCGCTTACGTATCTAACTAATAAAATATCATGATAAATAATAAAAAGCATATTTATTTTTAAAATATTAAGATTTTAAAAAATAAATCAAAAGAACATTTATTTGGTAAATGGAATTAAAATAAAGAAAACATAGAAACAAAAACGTTGAAGGTATATCAAATATAAAAAAATTACGTATTAATTTTATTACTGTAAATACAAATTAAACGAACATCTTTTCTTATCACAATGCATATCTCTGAAACACACTCAATCACGAAATTTCCCAACCGAAATTCCCTCACGAAATTTTGAATACTAGGGTTGCCAACATAAGATTTTGTATGATATTCTTAGTATTCTATCTCTCTTTTACTCTTCTCTCTCTCTCTCTCTCGCTCTCTATCTAACTATCTCTATGATGTAATAACAAATCCAAATTGAAAGGTATGCGATGATATGCGTCAAAAAAGTCGTCAAAAGCCAAAAATGTCCAAAAAACTATGCCAAAGTTAGATAAATCGAAAGGTACAGGCAGTAATTTTATGATAAGCAGTTTCATTAATATGGAAGTAGAGATGAAAAAGAAGCTTCCTCAATTTTTAATGAGCTAAAAGAACATGACCTAAAGAAAATGTAGCCTAGTTTTAGTCCTCGAAGTAATCACAAGCGTCATCTAACATTTTTTACCAGCGTGTCTTCAGTTGTGCAATCCCCTTGTGGAAAAACTCAGAGGTTTGAGACGAAAAGAGGTTCGTCTGCAGTCTGTTTCATTCATGAAATATTTTTCATGAAAATTACCCAGGGATTAGAACATATGGTAATCTGATGGTGCAAGGTCAGGTGAGTAAAAAGGATGTCCCAAATTAGTTATGGGACATGCGGTATCGTGTTATCAGCCAAGAAGCGTACACTCTAGTGATTAACCAATAGTGGCTTCACCTGTAGTAATGCCTATTTCAAGTGCTGCGGGAACAGTTTCGCAATGACCGTTCGCTCCGTTGGTAGCAGCTCATAGTGAATCATTTATCTACTAGTTCACCAGACACAAGTTTCATCAAAGAGAGAACAGTGTCCAGACCTGAATTTGTGAATCTAACTTCCATTAACAGCACTATCCCCAAACGCTTGACACCTTCGGCGACTTGATGCAACACCTGATAAGCCCATTTTGAAGTCACAAAGAAAGCAACCGCGCAAACTCCTTTGACACTTCCATTTTTCTGCGCCACTGTACATGCTACGATTGATGATTGTGCACGGTAGACTTGCTTTTATGATAACTGATTTTCCGACTCTCAACTGGCTGGTGTCTCAAATACGTCAGACACTAATTTGCATACTTATTCTCACTTCATTCACTGACAAATTAAAAATGATCAGAACAATCTTGTTTATTTTATATACATTTTTATATTAGTATAATAGATTATAACCAATTTAAAACACGCTCAGAAAAAAATGTAGGCAAATTTAAGCTTGTATCAAGTGAAGTATTTTTCACTCTTTGGAATTTGTGTATAAATAAATTACACACACACACACACATATATATATATATATATATACATAAATTTATATATATATATATATATTATATATATATATATATATATATATATATATATATATATATATATATATATATATATATATATATATGTATGTATATATGTATGTATGGAGAAAATATGCTCAGTATTTGAATAAAAATTGCTTACAAAAAATATTTCTTAAATTTGAAATTTTTACACTGATATTTAATGCAGTACAATGAATCATCATTTGTGTCACAGTAGATATAATTTTTTATTAATATTTCTAATAAAAATGAATGTATTATTTATTGTCAATGATTCTATGACTCACAAAAAATCCAAACTAAATGTATCACTACTTTAAATCAGAATGAATTTTAGAAAGTTTTGTTGACAAGATATAATTTCATTGTTCTAGAGTAACTAGACCAGGTGTCGAAAATCTAAGTATCTTTTATAAGTATTTTCTCTCAGAAATCTTCTGATCAAATAAATTTATTCTTTAAGCCTTAAAACAAATGTTAAAATTATTTTGAATTATTAAGATGTGTAAAGATATACTTACAGAGAGTTTTTAATAAATAATTAGTCAATAGTTTCAAAAAAATACTTGTAATGTAAAATTTCTTTTTGCAAATTCTTTAGATGAAAGTATACAAAATGTATTCTTCAGATAAGTGTATACTTTAAATGAAACACGTGCTTTAAAATGCACATTTAATCTAACTTGCAAATTTTTTTCGATAAATGTAAAAGTAAATAAATAGCCATTGAAGTGATGAAATAAAGTGTTACAACTGGAAACTTTACTTAACTATGAGTGTATATTAAAAGTATTTTAAAAATTTTATATAATAACTTCATTGTATATGAACTATAATTTTTCCTTATAAAAATCAATATATTGATTTGGATTTTATGTATAAAGGAATAGCAAACCTTTATGATCAATTTTTCGATTATTTAAATTTTTATGGTCATATCAAAGCAAATAACCATATATTTGAAAATTGTTTTTCCTCTTTTTATATAATTTATATGGGAATTATAAATCAATAATGTCTTTAATAATTAATTTAATTTGAATTGGTAATCTAATATGAATTTTTAATAATATCATTTTTATATAATGCTATGGAAAATATCATTATAATATACTTTGAGAAAAATTCACTGTCTATATTCTTGCACAGAATGTAACAATTATCTAAGAATATTTATGAAAACATCAAACAATTGGATTTTAAATCTGATTCCATTAAAAAAAATCCTTCAGGAAAAATATAAAGAACATAGGGAAAAAGATAAAAGCCGTAATCTCAAGAAGGAATCAGATGGCTTTTCATTTCTAGGATATTTTGTCATCTGCGGATACTTAGGTTTGTTGCCAACATAAAAAAACAAGTATTTTTATTCACTGAATAAAAATGCTCAAACACATAAAGCAAAAGAATGTGAAAGGTACTTTATCAAAGATCTTCTATTTCACATAAAAGAAAACAGAGTGTGGAAAGGCGATTTCTCTCTAAATGCGCCTTGAATTTTATTTTTTAAATTATATTTTATTTTTTAGGAAAAAAGAATTTTTACGGTAAAAGATAACATAAAAAAATATATATATTTATGTTTTAGAAAAAAAAACAGCAACATATATTTTGGTAAAAAAAAAGTTATTTTAACTTATAAAATTATATTAGTATAATATATATCATCTTTTGTAATCTCAAAATAATTCATTTACTTGAAATGTAAAAAATTTTGATTTCTGTTTAAAAATGATTCAAGTTACAAGTTATACATAAAATATGGGTTTTTAAAATTAAACACGTATATAAATAATATTATATAAGTATGAAACACGCACAAATTAAAAAAATATTAAATAATCTATATTCCTAAATTTTACCAAATTTAACATTTGTATAAGAAAATGAAAATCAGTATTTTTGATTTTCTTTTACGGAATTGTATAATAGAGGAGTATATTAAACGATGAAAATAAGTTTCATTGAATGATATAATTTTGAAATAAAGATAAATAACAAGTAATATGCACTCTAAGAACGAAATTTTATTACAGATAAATAATTTGTCATTTTCTTCGAAAATATTTGAAAATAATTAAGCTATGTGGAAACTCTTCTAATTTTTCAAATCTAAGAAATTAAGTTATTCAAATGAATATTTAAATTTTGTAGTAACAAAAGAATTAAGGTATAAAGCAATTACAAATGCTTAAAGGTAAATGATAATATTTTAGATTATAAAAATAAACATATTAACTAATATGTTTGAATATTTTTATTCATAAAGAGATTCTTTAGAAAAACATAAATGGAAATATTAGTTAACTTTAGAACATTTAGAAGATAACCATTTATATGTTACATTAATTAAAGAACTAAAGAAAAACGAAAAATAATCCTTCCTTATAATTTAAGCATAAAGTTTTGCTTGAATCGGTATTTTATATTTTTTTCAAAATTATCAATTGCTTAATGTTTCCTACTGACTGAATTAAAAAAATTATTGCTTTTAAAATCCATTTTCACGTTCTGTTAAAAAAGTTTATTTTCAATTGAATTTTATTTTGAAGTTTTTTTACTTTCTTAGAAGTAAAATACCCTTTACTAACTTCTAAAAAAGAAGCAAGCCCTAATTACAATTATTCTCTTCTTATTCATGTATGTACTCTTCAAATGTGGTTTAATGCAAATTTTGTTTCTACTTTTAAAAAATTCTAGTTACTAAAGAACTATTCTTATTATTATTAGTTTTTATATTGTTTCATGAATAAATTTAAATAAAATATGTTCAAAGTCCTATTTAAATGTTACTGTTATCGTATATCGATTCTGAATAATAGTTCTCAAAAGTTTTTAACTCTGTTCTGATTAATGATTTTATTCCTTACATTAAAATTTTTGTATAAAAATATATTCAAATTAAATTGTTAAATAACGAAGTTAATAGGTTATTAACGGTTAAATATTCATTTTTATACTAAAGAAACAAAATAAAATTGAAAATAATTAAATGCTATTGAAATCATTTTCATGATAAAAATGGGCCGTGGTAGCCTAGGTATCAGCCTTCATTCCCAATACCGCTAAAGACCCACCAAGTTCAAGCGATATACGTGCTCGTTAAATCTGTGAAATCGAAAGTCCTGTGGTCGGTCGCCGAGCTGGCAGCCGAATGGTTAGCGCTCTTGCCTTCAGTTCAACAGTTCGTGGGTTCGAATCCCACTTTCGGCATGGATGTTTGTAGTGGTTCGGAATCCACTTTAAGCCGTAGGTCTCGATCTAATTAGCCCTCGTGTGCAAAAAATGACCGTTGAACGACAAATCAAATCCTGTGGTCGGTCGTTTAGCAGTTACCATGGGTGCAATGGTCTGGAGATATTAACTCCCTCTTCAGATCAAATCTGAAATTAAAGGAATAGACCCTCTGGTGCTGCCATCTATCGGAAGATATGAAGGGCAAAAAGTCCTGCTTTCACCTTTATGATGCTTTGATTAAACGAAAGCCGCCCTCAATTGACTTAAATTCGCATAGCTAAGGCATCAATGGCGTAGTGAGCATAAAATATATTAAATAATAATAAGAATATATATATATATATATATATATATATATATATATATATATATATATATATATAATTTTAATTATAATAAGAGTATATATTTAAAAAAATAACGGAATGTTCTATTTACTATCAAATAACCGAAAATATATTGATTTATAATCGCAATCTAAGATTTAAATTTGAAATAAAATTCAATTCTAGTTTAAAATACAAACTTATAATGGATTTGGAAATGTGTCAAAAGAATAATCGGACTTACGTGATTTAAAATTAATTAAAAGATACTATATATTTCATATACTAACACAATTATTTTAAAAAAACAACAAAATTTTTTAAACAGAATACAATACAATGTATATTATAGATATAAGTAGATATAAATATTTTTAATTTAGTACAGTAGACTTTACTCATTTTTCTTGCCATTACTAAATCGAATTGAAGAATTCATCAAAGTTGATTATTTCAAAATTTTCTTTTTCTATACATAGAAATTTTTAATGACATAGACGGTTTTGTCTCATGGTGATCGTAAATACGTCAAAATTAATTTTAATTTGCTGAATGAACGTTTACAGCTTGCAGTTGATGTACAAATAGTTTAATGTATTCGAATGGCAATTCACACACTTGGGGAAACATCTTCACCGAATGAAACTAGGAATGTTGAAGTTCCAGTGGAGTTCTAGGTTTAATTTCTTTTCTATTGCAGAGTAATATCTTGCAATCTCAAATATAGAGTTCTGTGTTCCATTGAAATCTGTACGACAAAATTCACTCAAACTTTTGTTGTTACTTATGACACTTTGACAACCCAAGCTCACTTTACCGACTCATATACGAATTCAATTCAGTAGGGTGCGTCTTTCGTTTAACCAGTGCATCACAAAGGTGAAGTACGACTTAGAGCAAATTCTAATGGTGGCACCATCTATCAGATGAATCTTAATCCGATAGATGGCGCCACCATTAGATGATCCACTTTCTTAATTTCGACATTGTATTAGAGGTCTTTGAAATTTTTTTCAAAACTAATACAGTCATGGTAATTGCTCAACGACCCACGACAGGACTTTCGATTCCACAGATTTAACGAGCACGTATATCGCATGTACTCGGTGGGTCTTTAGCACCAGTGGGAATCGAACCTCGCTCTACAGGATGAAAGGCCGATGCTCTTATCACTAAGCTACCATGGACTACCGTAAATTTTTACAAGTGGGAAACCCGGTGGCTTAATGGTAGCGCTTCGAGTCTAACCGTGTATTTAGTCGTGTATTTAACCATAGGTCCGAGGTTAACTACACGACCAATGTAGACTCAACCTTTCAGTGGGTCGATAAACTGAGTATTAAGTATACTTGGGAAGTAGGTACCGGCGACTTCACTTTGGGCTGACCACCTGACTGGGACATATGCGCCACACCCAAGGGCACTCGGTTAGAAAAACAGATATGGGCAATGCAGGCCTTGAAACTGTCATTACAATTTAGAAGTCGAGATATTTATTTACATATTAATTTTTAACTTTCAAAGAAATTTATTTTATTCTATAATTTAACATTTAAATTATAATGTCTTAAAAAATTTTTAATATATTTTTGTAGTTTGTTAACCAACTGAAACAATTAGAAAATATTATTCCCAAATAATTGTGCTTCGCCTTCTTTATGAAAGACTTTCCAAATTGCTTATCATTAGGCATTGAACTTAATCTGTATCTATCTTAACAAATTTTCAAATATTCTAAAATATAGAATAACCAAAAGTCGCACATCGCTATATCAGGTGAATACGGCGGATGTTCGATCACTTTAATTTGTTTTTGTTTAAGAAACTCAACTGTTAATCCGGCTGTAAATGAAGATGCATTGTCATTGTGAAGCATTAGTCCCCTAACATTCAGTTCTTGTGAAATTTCTGAAAGACATTTAGTAGTATACCAGTTTGCTGTTATTGTCTTCTGTCTTTCCAACTTGATGGCTTTGACCAATCCCGTATTTCTGAAGAAAACAGCATTAATCACTTTTTTCAGTGCTCGTTGTTTTTTCACCGTTGTCGGCGTGGGAGCATCTTCAAAGACCAATACTTTGCTTTCTTGACGTGTTGGAACGTCAAAAATTGGTATGCACGTTTAATACCTGTTACAATTTTAGAAATGATGCAGTGGCCACCATCATTTAGCAATTTAAGAGCTTCTTTACTGATTCTGACACGCTCTTCTTTTTGGTGTTCAGTTCGATTATGGGGAGCCCAACGGCAAACTACTTTCTTCATATGTAATTCTTCATGAATGATTTTGTGTATGGCTGCGGATCCAATGTTAAGTGTCTTCTGTATTATTTGATAAGTACAGAGATTATCACCAATTAACATTTTTCGTATAACATTATCTGGGATTACTGTCGACGGCGGCCTCCCTGTGTGTTCTTCATACTGAAGAAAATTGTGACCTCTTCTAAATTCTCTAAACCATCTGAATACAGTAGCACGAGCTGGAGATTCATCCCCAAATGCTAACTGCAACAGAGCTGAACGCATTCTTCTTTATAATCCTGCTTTAAAATCGTAGAAAATCATAGTGCAAAAATGTTCTCGCGTAAACTCCATTTTCTCTTCTCTACTGTTTAAAATTTATTCTACGCTAAACAAGTTGAAGTAAGTCAGTAAAAAATCGTCTTCTGTGTTAAAATACTTTGTATTTTAAAATTAAACCTTTATTTTTATTTTGTAAATTCTCGTCAGCACGTATCTCAAAAATTTCAGAGTAACCCTCGTATAGATATATATATATATATATATATATATATATATATATATATATATATATATATATATATATATATATATATATATATATATATATATATATATATAATATTAATAATTTTGCTTCCCAAAACCGATGTACTCTTTGTTGTTTTTTTCAAGTTTTTCACTGATTCAAATTATTATTAGGATTACTTATTACAAGTGCTGAAATAAAAAAAATATTTTAAAAATTGTATCACATAATTTTATTTAGTGAAACTTTCTCAATCGTTTATTTTAGGAGTGAATTTTTATATGATATGGAAATAAATTTTATTATTAAAATAAGGGCTAACTTTTATTCATATCAAAATTTGTTTCTATTAAGATTGACTTTGGAAGTACTATTTATTCATTTGCATAATTTTTTTCTTTCAATAAATTTATATTATTTAAAGAAGATTTTAATTTTTAAAATTTTATTATGTAGAATGAGAAATATATCCAATTTCTTTATAATTTTCTTGAAGGATTTTTCAATCTATGGATTTATTTTATATAAATTAAACTAATTAGTTAAAAAATGCGTTCTGTGTATTTAATCATACAAAAAAATTTTTTAAAGAAACTTATAAAAAGTATTTGAAAAATTATTTTAACTTTTACTATTTGAATAAACAAAAATATTTTTCAGCTCCAGGTTTACAGTGAACAAAAAACTATTGCAATAAATATTGTTTTCCGAATAAAAATATTAAATAAATTTAGTTTAAATTAATATTTGTAAATAATAAGTAATTTAATATTTAAATTTCAAAACTTTGCAAATATATGTTAGTAAACCTTTATATTGACAAAAGTATGAATTAAATATTCAAATAAAAAGAATACATAGCAGACAGAAACTATACCTTACGGCAATAATATTTTAAATGTCAAAATTCCAGATTTTAAAAAGCTTAAATTTTTCTTACGAGAAATCGTTGTTTGGGAAGAAATGAAATACCAACGATGTGAACAGTAAAATAGAAAGAAAGTTTATGTGTTTTCCTAGAATTTGGAGGTAAACAGTTCTCGATCCCCTCCATTTCGATTCCCTACGCGGTATACTGCAATGATATTGTGTGAAAAATTTCTCCCTATTCTTTGAAGGTCAATCTGGTGCTGAAAACAATATTTTGGACAAAGGGGACCGCTAAAAGGAAACACGTTTCAGCAGAAATGACGAGTATAACGCGATAATAAGCTAAAAAGCTACAAAAAAGCCCGAGATAAAAATACAAAGTTTTTTTATTTTTTATTTTGGGATAATGGTTAATACAATTTCCCAAGTCTGTATAACAACTGAAACTAATTTTTCTAAAAATTATTTTTTGATAACTTAAATAAAATCAAATTTTTCTGATGCTATTTGTACATTCAAATTCTTACAAGTTTTCATGAAAAATATTTCAATTTTACATAATTTATTCCTAGTAAATTTTTATTACGTTATTGTATTCAAAATTAGATTAAATTTTCACCTTTTCCATTATAAAACGAAATAAAAAATAGTAAAGAAATATTGCTTGATATATATAACGATTATTGCTAATGAGTAATATTACGAAATATTGCTAATGAGATATTAAATAGCACGTCAAATAATATTTCAAATCACTAAAACTTCAAAAAAAAATTTTCTAATTTTTGAATTATTACTATATTATGACGGATTCAGTGGAAATTATATTCACTGAACGTTTTTCATTTATTTTGATTTATATACAACCAGTATAACAACTAGGACTCATATAGGGCACTGTGAATTCACAAAATTAAAAAAGGTGTATTTCATGAACTTATCCTTCTGTAATTTCCCTGAGTTAACAGATCTTAAAATTACCATATAACATTAATACAAATAATTTGGTAAATAACTTTATACTAAAATAAAAACCTCTGATGTACGAAAAAAATGGAATTGACCAATCTATTATTCCAGAAATTTTGTATGATAAAACTAAGATATGTTCGTTATTTATACATTTACAAGATTTGTAGTACAAAACAATAATTTTATAAACATTGAGCAAAGTATGAAACTTGAAAAGGAAAGAATTAATAGAATTAAAAACGATAACTGGTTAAGAAACGAAAATCGAAAACATGATTAAAAGAATACAATTTTTAAAAGGAACTATGCAAAATTATTATTAATGAGGAAATATAAGAGTAAGATTATTAATTTATATAACAAGCTTCACAGCAACTATTCCCTCATATTCTTTTCTTTTCCAAGTATGATTCTTTCACAGTATATTTTTTTTCTGAACATGAGATAATTGTTATAAAATTCAAAATTTATTTCTGAGCATAAAAATTATATCAGGATCAAATTAAGATCGAAATTTTCTGGAAGTTTTCTTTATGCTTGAAATGATGTGGCGCGCAATGCATAGCTTCCCTTTCCCCCGTCGCTACACCTCTGAATGCCTTGTTATTTGTATTACATTGTTACGTTGTTATTAAAGTTTAAGGAAAAATACAGTATTTTTTGTAAAACAAATATTTTGTGTATTTTTAAATTAAATATGTTCTGTTTTGTAAAAGTTACTTTTGTTTTCAGATTTTATAGATTAAAGAGTTTCCAAAAATTGCCTTATTTGAATACAGTCTTCCTAAATTTTTATTTAACTTTTAGGTACATTTATCGTTTGAAACCAAAGATCTTTAAATTATGTTTTAAAGGATAAAGCTAAATTTTTAATTGAAAACTTTATGTGTTTGCAAAATTACATTTAATAATTGATGCGATGCATTGTATAACACCAATTTTTTAAGCTTTAAGTTTTCAATTTATGGAAATTATCACTGTAACAGTTTATTTGTAATAAATTTTTCGAAAAACTTAATTTCATTTTCAAATACAAAGATTCAAGCATTTTGCATTGTTTCCAAAAACTGATATTATGAATAAAACATTTTATTCTTACTAATCTGCAGAATTGATAAATTATTCTAAAATATACATTTCTACTGCAAATTTTAAAATAAATTTAATCTTAATAAATTTTTAAATATTAAAAATAAAACTAAATTTTTTAAAATGCCACACCAAAGCTATCTTCATAGTAACTAGAAATTTGTTTACAGAAATAATGTTTTAAGTAATTCGAATTAAAATAGTTTATGATAAAAAAATTGTTTTTCTATTCTTAAATATTTTAATTTCTAAGGTAAATCATACCAACTTGTTCAGAAGGAATTATCTTAATTTTGATGAAAGTTTAAAATATAAACTTTCTATTAAATAGGGTATGAGATGGCGGAGAAATTTTCCATTTGGAGACGATCCCAGTGAATCGTCAGTTATTAAAAATAGTCAAATTTCTAAATTTAAATACAAAAGTTGAACTAAATCATTTTATTACAGAAAAGTAAAATTGTTTGAATATCGGTTTTTAATTAATTCTTTCTGTATCCATTCTATTTTGTATGTATTCTTATTTCTAAGTTACTCTTATTTCCTTTTGAATAAAAATTATGTATTTTCAGTAATTTTTTAAGGATTAGTTTTCCAAACTACATATTATTTTCTGTAAAAAGTTTCACTGTTTTTCTATTGGAAATTTTCAAATTTGATGACAATTAAAAATGTCACGTCCATAATCTATGAACCATTTGTTTAAATTTGTTTATAAAAAATTTCTTTGACTTCATCACCAAATTACACCAAATCCAAGTAATATATCAAGTTTAATTTAAAAATCGAAGCACCTCAAAAATGCGAAAATCATTTTACTCCATAACTGTAGGAGTGAAAACTGTTAAGAGTAAAATATCTTTAATTCTTAAAATATGATAAAAAGCAACAAGCTACTTGAATCAGTACCGTCCTGTAATTTTTAATGCACTGTACAGCGTAAAAAATGAAGAAATTTAAATTTTAGAATAAAATACTGAAAATATTTTTTTCCATTATTGTAATGTTTTTATTTCATATTTTTGTAAAATATCGTATGTCTTATAATTTATTAAAACATGCATTCTTTTTTCCCGTTTATTAACGTCTAACTAAATATTTTAATTCGAAACGCGGTTCTTCTTTGTTTTCGGTTAGTATAAAAAATTGTTATGCGTAAAGACAACATTTTGTATTCCAAACATTGAATGCAAAGCTAATGACAAAATCAGCACTTTTTTTTACATCATTTCATTGGCTGCTGTGAAGAACAAAGGAAGAACTGCATTAATGCGCTGAAATTGTCGACTGAAGGTTTTTCTGCATTTCTGCTCTGCACATCTGTAATGAGCTTCTAACATGTTTCGTTAGATTGAACTTCGTAAGTAAGAACGCCGTTCCCTACTATGAAATTATATATTTTTTGTTCTTTATTTTTTAAAGTTTATTACAAAATTTGTAGTATATTGCTTTCCTTACTAATTGTTGTACTGTTCATTATTTATAAAAAGTCGTATTTTCTGATAATGCTAAAATTTTCATTACAATAACAAATTTTTTTATAGTTTGTACTATTAAAGTTCTTTTCTTAACTTTTAGAAAAGACCAATATTTTTATTTTAATGATAATTATTGGATAATAAAGTATGTACCGTGTGAAAAGTTCTTAAAACTTTTCACTGTACTCGCGCACTACATAATGGCAACCAGTTTTTGTTGCAATATAACTTTGTTGCTAGAATCGCCATTAATTACTGTAAAGAGTAATACAAATAACATAGACATAAGAATAAATAAATGAATCAATTATTAATTTAAAACAAAAATTTTATGGTTCGGAACATTTAATTCTTCATTAAAATTAACAATTTTTAAAAATTTTTCATTTAAAAAGTTAAATGGAAAAATTCTGAGTATAATAAATTAAGTTAATAGTTAAAGATTATGATAATAGTTCATCTCTATTAATTTTCATATTAAATTAATTAAATGCATAAAAATTTAATTGAAATGATATAAATTTAACATTCCAATCACTAAACATATCTTTAGTTAAAAAAATTTTTTTTGCTCATTTATATCGTTAAAAATTGTGGCATGGAGCTATAAAAAAAATTGCTTTCCATAGACATCAATTATATATAGATGTTTGATGTAGACTAAGAAATAATGTTAGCCATCCATTAACTTTATTTACGGTATTTTTAATTATCAAATACTAATTCACACAGTTATACATTAAATGGCTTATACGAATGCAAAACATTGAAATTCAAACGAATAAAAAAATGTAATAATTTTTTCGCTGTTTGCTTGCATCAATAATCTGCTTAAGGCGTTCTAAAATTTAATTTTAAATTATATTTTGAAATTTAGTGAAAATTTTCTTGTACAATTTACTATGCAACATTATTATTTTTTTTCAAAATTAAACTTTTTAAATTATTTTGCATGTTTTCATTTAATTTAGATATTCTCCTGAACGTAGTAAGATTACTGTTAATGAATGTTTATAAATTGATGCTTTGAATAACTTTGAGCTTTTGTCATAAATAAACAGCATGAAATGGCTTAACATTTTATAATCGGAAAATCATCAGAATGATCACAAACTAAATTGTTATGGCGTTAAATTAAAAAAAAAGTTTTATGTGGTTAAAGCGATCAATTTTAATCATTAACCGTGCATTAAACCTAATGCATTGTTTAGTTAGGGACTAATTATTTTTGAATATCATTCTTTTTAATATAAAATGATTTAAAAAATAATAAAAAAAAATTTAATAACGAATATTTATTACTTTTATTATTTGCTTAAGTATGTCACATTAAAAATTTACTATTATCTAAAACCCAAAATAAAAGTTTATTTTTAATATTTTACTTTATTTAAAAAATGGAAGAAAATAGGTAATTTTAATACAACTTGATATTTTTATGTCATTTTCACCAAGTGAATCTAAAAATATAATTTTCTGAGTATTTCGTATTGCAAAAGTAATTTAGGTAATTTATTGATCCAATTTTAGCATAACTATGAGAAATATGAAGAGAAAAATGCCAATTTTTAAGAATGTCCCAAGATTTTTTATTTTGAATAATATTTATTCTGAATTGTATAAGATATGTTTGAATTGATCGTACATATATATATATATATATATATATATATATATATATATATATATATATATATATATTCATTTCATTTCTGCTTAGTGTTCGAATACAATTTCAGTTATTAATTAAATCCGTTGGTCTCTTGTTTTATAAGCCGAGAAGGTAATTGAATGGTTAGCGCTCTTGCCTTCGATTCAACAGATCATGGTTTCGAATCCCACTTGTGCATGGTTATTTGTAGTGGTTCAGAATTTGCATTAAATTGAAATAGATTATTTAGTCATTGAATGCATAAAATGATCATGAAACGATAAAAAAACTTAAAGAAATTATTGCTGTAAAAATTTACAGTAAAATGCTTTGTGTAAGATAAGCTCATTTGTTATAAATATAAAACCAAGTCTCTATAAAAATAGTAATTAATGAAAAGCTAATCTAAATTTTTAATCTAGAAATTTTGAAATTGTCACTGGAAATTTCTGATTAAAATCTAAATGGTAATTAGGTATAGTGGAAATATGATTCTTATATTGTTACACACATAACATTTTTCATATAACTTGCACTTTTTTTTCTAAAATTCAATATAACTTATTGAAATATAATTTGAAAAAATTTTAGTTAAGAAACAATTGCAATTTTAAATTTTATCTCAACAATTTAAGTAAAATTTAGTATTGAATTTGTCATTCTTTGTATCATTGGTAAAATTTTTGAATATATGAGTAAATTATGAAAAAAAATTTTAATTTAAGGATTTTTATTAAAAATGGTAACTTTTTCTTATATGATTTTTTCTGAGAAAACTAACTCAGAAATAACTGGAATTACAATTTGTTGTCTTTTTTTTTATAGTAGGTGACGGAATAAATATCCAGATCTTTCTATATATCTACATTTCTATTTGTATTAAAAATAAGGAGTTGTGCATTTTTCTAAAACTTTTACCGATTTCCTAACTGATATTTTAATATTGATATTTTACCATTTATTAGTTCAGAATCTAATATATATATATATATATATATATATATATATTATTTAATTTACACTAGATTTAGAAACTTAGGAATATTTTTGAATCACGTTTGGAAATGATATTTGTGTGTACTTTATTCTGTATAATTGTTCATATATATTAAGCATTTCTCTGAGTAAACAACCTAACCAAAACTTAAATTAATTTATTGAGTTAAATATTCACTCACGTTTAGTTTTGATGCAAAATAAACTAAATATTTTCCAAAGTCATTTATAAGTTGACTTTTTGTAAAAAAAAGTTTCTAAAAATAAAGTACATTTACAAATAAAAAAAAATTATCAGTGAAACAGAAAAGTAAATGTAATAGGAAAAAAGAAATAAGTTTCAATAGTTAAATCTCAAAATTGATTTGCGTTACTTTATAATTTACTTTATTATAAGTCTAATATGTTTCATATATCTACACATTTGCACTCTCCTATACAATATATTGTGTGTATTCTTCTATACTTTGAGTTTTCTGAAATAAAGCACCTCTGCTAAAAAGTATTTTGCACCATGATGTTGTGTATTTTATGTACATATTTTCATTGATTGTTTTTGCAACTTACATTATCGTAAACTAGATAAAAATATTTTTAGTTTTATGAAATTTTCACTTCAAAAACAATAATATTTTATTTTCCAAACAAGCTATTGCAAAAGATTCTTAATAAATTCTGAATTAGTAACTAAGCAATGAAAGCTAAGAGGAGTTATGCATAGTTATAATCGTTACAATTTTTGACAAGTGGTATTGCTTAGGACACGGTCTATTCAATTCATATCAATTTTCGTATGAAAGTATGGCTAATCATTTTTACGTGTACTATTTAATAAAAACTTAATGTTATGTTACCGCACCTTCAACATTTATCCATGGGGATACCTGATGTATTCAAACCCATGTACTCATGCAACGAATCTTGAGCATCACTCCACGGGGTTTCTGATTTGAAATCAAACCCGTGAGCTCATGCAACGGATCTTGAGCATCACTCCACGGGGTCCCTGATGTGAAATCAAACCTGTGAGCTCATGCAACGAATTTTGAGCATCACTCCACGGGGTCCCTGATGTGAAATCAAACCCGTGAGCTCATGCAACGAATCTTGAGCATCACTCCACGGGGTCCCTGATGTGAAATCAAACCCGTGAGCTCATGCAACGGATCTTGAGCATCACTCCACGGGGTCCCTGATGTGAAATCAAACCTGTGAGCTCATGCAACGAATTTTGAGCATCACTCCACGGGGTCCCTGATGTGAAATCAAACCCGTGAGCTTATGCAACGAATTTTGAGCATCACTCCACGGGGTCACTGATGTGAAATCAAACCTGTGAGCTCATGCAACGAATTTTGAGCATCACTCCACGGGGTCACTGATGTGAAATCAAACCTGTGAGCTCATGCAACGACAATTGAACATCACTCCACGAGGTCCCTGATGTGAAATCAAACCCGTGTGTTCATCAAAAGATATATTGGAACTTTATTGAATAAAGTTCCAATATATCTTTTGATATCCAATAGATCAAATCTTTACTTAATCTTATTGCTATAAGATTTTTTTTTTTTTTTTTTTTTTTTTTATTGTATTTTGGTTTATATTTAGTGTATTTTGTACTCTTTGGTTTTTTAAAAATTTTTGAGGATTTTTTATTCTTAGTTATATAATTAAACTGTACTTAATAATATTTAAGTGTTTAGAAATTTTAATTAATTTTATTTAATAAAGTATTAACGTTTTTCTAGGTAGTATTTCTGTATTTAAAGAATAAAATATAATTCAAAAACATCTTCTAAATTGGTGTAAAATCGGATTATTGATTAAAAGATAGTGGACGCTCTCTACTCTGTCTATCAGGATTGGTTTAAAATAATCTGAAATTCTTAAACGTCTCCACTAAATTAACTAAATTAGCAATTGTCACAGATTCTGTAATTCTCAGTCTCTTGGTGTTGTGAGAGTTTTGATGTGTGGTTGAGGAACACTGATTTCGTACCCCAAAAAATTAAATATTTTACTTCAGAATCAATTTAGTAATGTTTAAACTTTAATTGTATCTAGATTTAGTAAATGTATTTCTTTCGGTTCTAAATGATACAGAAAACGAGTTTAAAAAATGAAATTATCTTCAACAATTATTTTGAATAGCGCATCACGTATGAGAATATTCGTTAATTTATATTTATCATAAGAAAGTTTTTATACAAAATTGTCTTTAAAAAGAATTAAAGGTTTTTCGATATCTTGATTAAGTAAAAAAAAGGTTGATATATATTTTTTAACTATTTGCCTTTCTATCTAAAACAATTTTATTTCAATATTTTTTATTCAATATTTCTTCAATATTCTTAATATTATTGTACAGTTTTGTAATTAATCGTAAAAAAATTTTGCATGCAAACATTTTGCTGTAAAATTTCTTCACTGAATTCAAAATAATGTAAATAAATAGATAAGCATACACGCATGATAACTATGGAAAAACTCATGAAAATGGCTTCATTTGTTTTTATGCAGTGAAACGCTTTAAATTCATGTGCATTTGTTTTACTTTAATCTCGACCATTGATCTTTGAAATTAAAGTTGAGAGAAATTTACAATTCAACTATGACTGCAACAAAATTTTCGAACAAACAATTCGGAAAAAAAGAACTGAATAATTTTTTATTCCTATTTTATTTTGATTTTTCAAGTGTTTACAATAAGTATTATCTGAAATTAAATAATACTATATATATATATATATATGTATATATATATATATATATATATATATATATATATATGCAATCTATGTTAACTGATTATTTTATAAAATGAGATATTACGTGAAATATTTATTTATGAAATGATTGATAAAATAGAGTGAATTATGCGTTTTTATTAATCAACATTTTTACTATTATTGTTTCAATTTAGTTTTTCTTATAAATTGACTTTTAACTGTAGCTATGAACTTTGCTATATTCAGGAAACAACCTTAGGAAAATGCAAAATATTTTATTATAGTTTGTTCCTTATTTTGTCTCAATAAGTTCATGTACCATATTATCATACATTTAATTTAATAGAAATAAATATATATTATTATTATTATTATATTCGGCTGTCATTCATGAAATAAAATTTAAAAAAAAGAAGATATCAGCTACAAGAATATGGTTTGTACCAGCACTTCCAAACAGTTAATAGAAAATCAATGAAGAGAAAAGAATATGATGAAATCCATCTTAATTGTAAGCGTTGCAATGAAAACCCTTCTTGAAGCAATAATTCAAACTATTCAAATAACTAGCAATAAAAAAAATTTAATTTAATAGAAATAAATATATATAATTATTATTATGTGTGTGAATAATTAATATATTTTGAATTTGAACCTGTAGTTATTGTTAACAGTTTAACACATGTCTGCTTTATCATAGTACATTTTTATGCAAAATACGCATTTATCCAGTATTATCTTTCTTTTTTTATTTGTTTGGGTCATTTACTTCATTTAAAGTGTTTAGCGACTTAATGATGCTTAAGTATGTATTTTCACCACCAACGCAGACTTTTTGATATTGCATTTGAAAATTTAAGAGCAAATAAATGTAATTGATATAATTTCACAATAGTTATACCTAATAAGTAAAAAATAAAATAGGTCACTGACTTTGTGATAAAACAACGCATATTAGATGGAAAGGTTCCGGATTCGATCCCAGCCTCTGTTGAGCAATGAGAGAATGTTGTTTTGTCACCACGTATTAGATATTCTAATGCCTTACTTTATGGCATTTTAATGCCGCTTAAATTGTTATCCACTTGACGACTTTTTGTAAGTAGTAGGCCATATTCGCATGTTGCATAGGGGTGGAGGTGAAACAGGAAGACTGAAGTATCCACCTCGACAGACTTGCATGCAGAAAGAAGGAACTTAAAATCCATCTAATACTGTTCCATCGTAGCTGGGATGGGAACCAATAACTTTCTCTCCAAAAGGCACTGACTTACTATTTGATCGTATTCTTCATTTGCATATAGCTTATCTACTTTATCGTATATAGCTGACTATTAACACCTACAAAAACTTGCATATATTCCCTGATAAGGCATTATAAATAGAATACACCTCTTGGTGTAACAGCCCTCTTTGAAACATTATGTCCTTTTGTTTGATAAGTGTCACAGTTTAACAATGGGAGATGATGTTGTGCTTTTGCATGCACATCTGTTGGGTGACATTTTTCGGTGTTCCCTCCCTTACGAAACTGAAATACAATCCACTTTCAATAAAAAATCCTCCCCGAAGGCAATTTATGTGGTATATATTAATATGCTTAACAACACTAAGCTGTCAACTGGACAGGGTCAAATATTTTTTAAAATATATTTAAATAGATGATTTTATAATTCATGACACTCGAAATGGCGTTGCCTCTGGAATGCATATACAAATATCATGTACCGAAACTAATACTGTGGATTCTACTGATTATTTTAAAGTGTACAATAACATTATTGCATTATTCTTAAAATAAATAAATTCTTATAAAATTCAGGGTCACATATTGTTTTATGTATACTGAATTGTTTTGTTTCCCCCCCCCCATGAGAAATTTCAGTTATTTTAAATTAGTCCACTTAGAAACAAAAGACTAAACATACGTATATCTATTCAATTGATTAAAATAATTTGATTTAAAACTATCAACAGTTAAATTACTAATAAAATATAATGTGTACATCACTCATTAAATGCATTGTTCAAAAATGTGCATTTTTTTTCTGATTACATCTGATGTGTATTTAATTATACGTTTATCAAGTGTTAGTATAATTTGATGAATGGGGCAATTAATATTGAATATATATATTTATGTGTGTGTATACCAAATGCCCGTGGACTATATTTTTCATTAAAAATACTTATTGCTTAAAATAATCAATTTTAAATTAATTTTTACTATGTATTTTTGTTTGTCGCTCAACGATCATTTTTTGCACTCGAGGGCTAATTAGACTGGGACCTACGGCTTAAAGTGGATTTCGAACCATTACAAATATCCCTGCCCAAGGTGGGATTCGAGCCCATGAACTGTTGAACCGAAGGCAAGAGTGCTAACCATTCGGCTTTTACTATGTATTGTATTCTATTAAAAATTTGACCAAGCACTTATATTGAAATTATAATTAAAATTTGAAAGGAGAAATATCATTGAAATGTGGTATTTATGAGTCCAGATTGATTAGATATTCAATGAGATTTCAATAGTCTGGATTTTCAATGGTTTGAATCTGTTATAACTAGTTTCATTAAATCATAGTTTGCAAGATACATATAATTAAATTTATATGAGTCACAATGTGTAAGTTGCCTTTATATACTGTATATACTTTAAAATTTTCTGAAACTGTTCTTACCGTTATGAATTTGTATTTTCGTAAATTGATGCAATTAAAGTCAGCTTTAAATTTTATTTAATTTCAAACTAAAAGTAATGCTAATAATTGTGCCGTTTTATATTCGTCCAGGTGAAAATTTATTATTTAAAAATTGAGTTATACGTTTTATGTAATAACTTAAATTTATATATAATGTATTCAAATTTAAATAAAATTATATTTAATGTCACGTTAAATATGGATAGCTAAAACTGTATTTAAAAAATTAAGCAAAGTTATACTTGATATCATGTAATAATTTGAAGAAATATTATTTTCTTTAATTTATATTTCAACGTAAACAGCGGTACAATGTGATTTGTTTTAACAGCAGAGAGAGAGAGAGAACATATCTATAGGGAAAACTATAATCCAATGATGAGTATTAAGAACAATTAAATCTCAGTGAAAATAATTAAAAAATTAGAATTCAGTTGTAAGCTCCGACTTGTTATTTGTGCATAAATATTTTAACTGTCTTTGATCATTTATTTACCTGTAATTTTGGGAAATCTTTTAAAAAATAAAAAATAATCTTCACATGTTTATAAATTTCTATTTTAATAATTTAAATAATTTTTATGTTATCTGCTATAAAGTAAGTTGAAAGCAAATTATTTCAAAATGAATTCTTGCATTTCAATAAAACGTATCTGTGGTAAAAGCAAGTGGTATTTGTGGTAAAAGCAAGACAAATGGTTAAAAGCATAAAAACTGAACACTTTCATTGAGTAAATCAAATGAAATTCTAATAACTGGCGAAGCTTAATAAATAATAAACAAAATAGAAAATTTTTGCACTTGAGGAAATTAATTTTCGATACATAAATAATTTAATGCAACCCAAATAATTTATGAATTGCTTAATGCGTTAGAGAAAATAACTGTACATTTATCTGGGTATGTAGATATTTTATATAAACTACCGAAATTATAATAAAATATAGAGGAATATAAATATTCATTCCTATAAACCTGAAAAACAAAATTTTGCTGTATTTCACTAAATAATAGTTCACAATTTAAACTATCAAAAATCGTTTTAATATTCTTGTCCTTTTATTCTTATCAAAATATCTATATTATTTGTATAAATATTTATACTGTTATGAAAATAATATCCATTCATTAGCTTTAGGATGTATGTTTGTGTAATATATATATATTTCCTGTTATACGGTTTATTTCACTTTCCTTAATGTATGTGAAAGAAAACAATCTATTAAACGTAACCTCTTCGCTTAAGTTTAATCTTTTGAAATTCCCAATATTCATCAAAATTATAACAATGAAATGTTTTAATAAATAATAGTGATTACCATTCACGATATTCGAATCCAAATTTGCTTTTATAAATTTCCGGCGTACATCAAGTGAGATATAGATGGTATATATTATGCTATGTTGCATTAGTTTTTCTGATTCTGATAAAAACAACATTTGTGAATATTATTTCATAGAATTAAGAATTTCCATCCATTTGGCGCATAATAATTATATCTATCTAATAACTGACAAATATTCAATAGACTTTGTTTACGATTAACCCATTGTTTGTTTAACATACTCTGTTTCTATAAATTATTAGAAAATAATGTGAAGCTGCCACTTGTTTATTTTATAACCTTATGAGTAATTTGAGTAAGTATCGGACAACTTTTTCAGTACCATTATTTTAAAGATACATATAAAAAGTACATTAATCCCTTAACTGTGACATATATTTCAGAAAAATGGACCAAAAATGGAAACATTTTTAACTGTTTAATTTTATTCTTCATATTATTATAAGAGTTATATAAAATGCCTTTTTATTAAAAAAAAAATAAAGTTTTAAATGCAACAACTACTATATTTATAATTTTTACATACACAAAAAACATTGATTATACATACAGGTTATTCATATTGAGCAAATTAAATTAAATGTTAAAACTAAATATAACTAGTATAATATAAAAACACAACAATATGATTTTCAATACATACATTTTACAAATCTTTTACAGTATGGTATATCCCAAAACAAGGTACTGCTCAAAAGCCTATATATTGCACTTTTTACAATAAACTCATGTCTTATTCTCTTCTCTTGTTCATCGGTTTTACGACAGCATATAAAACACTGACTGGTTAGAGTAGATTTTTCCTTCCTTGAAGGGATGTGTTCTGAAAAGTGTCGACCTGTGAGGCGCAGTAAGTTTACACTAGAACGCCTTGGTCCTGATAGTTGAACATTTGATTTATTTAATTCAACAATTGATTTTCTGAAGTTCATATTTTCCCCACCTCCTGCTGAAGTATGCAAAATAAAGGAGCTATTTATATAACGTCTGGTGTAGGAGATGGAAAAATATTTTCTAATAATATTTTTTACTTCCTTTTCTAGCAACCAGGAAGTCTGTAAGATGTTGATCTACTTTAACATCACCTCCCATAGTGTTGTTGTAGTCATGGATTACCTTCAGAACCAAAGTTGGAATTGGTAAAAAACTAGGACCACTTGTGTCATTTATTAGGACAATAGGGAATTAAGTATCCTAAAGTAGAAACGAACTCAGCTCGGACTTCACAAAATAGAAACGTTAATTTTCCTTCTGCCCGAACTGATTTCAGACATCACAAATACTGCACGAAGTAATTGCCCGAACTGAATTCGGGAAACATTGGCAAGGGGTTAAAAAGCATTACTTAGTAGCAACATTTTTTATATATTGTAATCCAGGGATGGACAAACTATGGCCCACGGGCCAACTCCGGTCCACCGGAAGGTTTCATGTGTCCCGAGAGTAGAATTTTAATTTGTCGATACCACTGAAATTAAAAAAAATATGATTTATTTTATATATTAATCTCCTTTTCTATTTTGTTTAAATATCATTTTTCCCTTAGTTTTTTTCAAAGGACGGATGATTTTTTTAATTTCTCTATTTTTGTTCTACAAAACATAAATCGACTGAAATAAAAAACACACAGCTGCAATCGTTAACGGAAGTTCTTTGTTAGTTTTAGCTGTAGACTGGCGCCAACAAGTGTTATTTCTTTCTCGTCGAGCAGACATGTGGGAATCTAATTTAGGTGAATAATAATAATAATTTATCAGATACATTCATTTAAGAACAAAATATTCCACAAGGGAATGTTTTTAATATAACACTATTTTAATAATAAATAAACTTTTTCAAAATTTCCCGAACAGAATAAACGTTTGAGTGTGTGTGATAACCTAAGAATTTCCTGCCAGCTGATGATTAAATAATTTGGATTAGGTTGTGAATAAAGCTTTTATTTTAAGGCTATTGAAATTGCAACATTTATAAGAGAGAGAAGAAAAAAAACTTGGTATTCATCTTTTAAAAATAGAAAACTGGCATCTTTTTCTGCAAAAAATCCAGATACCATTCAAATCCTTAATGTCATGTAGGAATTAATTTCACAGATGTTACCCATGCCGTTAAGCATCCAAGCTGTATTTTTGTTAATAAATTTAATTTCTATTTTCATATAATTTTTAAATCTTTATTTCACTAAATATTTATTTAAATTTCTTGTCTATCTTGGTATGTTGACAAATGTTGTTAAATTCCACCCTCATATGCTGCCATAATATCGGCGTTAAAAATTCCGATATTACTTCAACCTCAACGATTCCACCTCAACGCAAAATGCAATTACCTGAAATGAAAGGGTGACGTCGATCAAGATCCGAGAAGATTCTAATAAAACTTATTGATTGTTAGTTCTTAATAACTTTTAAAATGACGTTAAACATATTTTAAAAATAAAATATATTTGTTTCTTTAATAATTGAATGAAAGAAATGGGTATTTTCGAACTGCGCATCGGATACATTTTTTCTTTTGTGTCGCGCATGCCTTGATGGTCACCTTACATTAACGCGCTCCCTTCCCTATAGCTTTTAGTTTAAAATTTGTTGTGTTACTTAAACGTTTTGGATTTCACATGACTATATATAAATTTGAATGTTTTCAGAGCGAAACATCTCAAATCAACACAGAAGGCGAAATGACGTTGGCCTATAGTAACTGTAATATCGTTCCAAGGAATCAAATTCGTTCTTGAACTTAACTTGTACAATGCATATTATAGTTCACACTTAACTTGTACAATGCATAATAAGTTATCTTGGTCGTGGCGCCATCTATTATTTATTTTATGAAACATAAGCGGCATTTTCTTTCAAAACTTTATGGTAAGCATTTCGGACCCTGATTTTTTTTTTTTTTTTTTTTTTTTTTTTTTTTTTTTATCAGATTATCCGCGGCGGCATATAAAGCGAGCTTGGCTTGTCCAAGTGTCATTAGTAACAGCAACAAATGATAAAAATTCCTAGTAATAAAATAAGAATGGAAAAATTACATTACTGAGAACATTTAAAATGTAATAATATCATAAAAATAAAAATAATTTTCTAAGTAATGTAAAGAAAGTGAAGAAATTTCAAATTTAATGGTTATCAATTATGTATCATGCATTTTGCTATCTCTATGTTTTATTCAAATAAATTTCTTTGTTTTTATTGCATTCATGTATATAATAACTTTTATATTTGTGCTGGAAATGCATAAATATTCTTGTAAGTATTTGTATACTCTATATAGTAAGTATCATTGTAGTATCTCTCTTTATACTATAAGTAGAGTATTTATATAGTAATAATGTAAGTATAATTATATATTATCGATATATAGTAAGTATTATTTTATAGAACATAAAGGTTACAGAAATTTTTCAAAATTGCGAGGGATAGAAAGAATGAAGATGCAAAATACATGTAACGTGTAAAAATCTCTGTTTAGTTGCTTAAATTGAAGAAATTGTGTGCTATAAAAATTTAAACCTAAATATTTGATTTTTTATTATTTTCAGTGAAAGTGAAAGACCCTTTTCTAAGTAATTATGTTTCGCAAGAAAATGTTTTTATTTAATAATAAGTTTAAAAATGAATCCACATGCATTGTAAATAATGATATAAAATAAAATTTAAATCTTAAGAAAAGTTTAAAGTTTATTTATTGAATTTTATCTAATGATAACTATTGATTGCATGTGGTAACACGTGAGTTCATTATAATACCAAACATTGTGACGTGCGTTTTAAAAAATAATTAATTTAATAACAGCCTTGTTAAATTTAAGCTATGTTCATTAAGCCTAGTTAAATTTAAGCTATGTTAATTAAGCCTTGTTAAACAATCCATATGGTCTGAACTACAATAATTGAACTAAATATTTTTTAATGATAAGTCTAGAGAATCCTGATCAGAGGATTCAAAATAATGGAAAGTATGGATTCCATCATCTGATTTCATGTGAAATCATATTTCTTCACATAATGTGTAAATAATTTAATTATAATTATCGGGAGGTCTTATAATATTCTAATTATTAGTTTAAAATGTATAATTTATGTGTTACTTAAAAGAGCTAGCTGAATTAGTTTGGAATTGACTTTGTAATGTCTATCGAAATATTTCCATAAAAATATTATTTATGTTTTAAAAAATGATAAATTTAGCAACATAAAACTTGGTATACTGTGTTTTTCTAGATATACCAAGATAACTAAAGCAAATTATTTCCTTTGTCATAATTTGAGACTTTTCCAGGAAATTAGACTTCATGGAAATGGAATGCTACCATATAATCTCATTTAAATCATTTAATTAAACAGAATTAATGAAATTTATTTGATGTGATTTAATTAAGAAAGTACCGTGTAGTAATTTGCCATTCCCTAATATCATTCCGCATTAAATGTTTAAATACAAAGTATATCTATTTATGGCAATCATCTAATTCTACCGTTTACAAATGAGAACGGCTTTTTTGATAAATATTGTGTAGAACATAATTTATGACATCCATTTTTAGAACTAAAGATAACTATAGGTACGAAATATTTGTCCACTATGGCTAGAAGATTCACCAGTTTAATTTAACTCTAAAAATGTGGTACCTATGATGTAGTATGATGTAAAATTACAAGATTACATCAAAAATGATAACTGGCATAATTGAAAATTTATACAGAATTATACGCAAACGCTGTTATATCACAGAATCTAAAATTAACTTATTGATAAAATATGGTCCTATATACAACGTCACGCTAACATCGGAGAACTTCAACTGTTATCTTAATCATGATATAAATTCGATTACGAAAAATGTATGCCTGTTTGTCAAATCTTATTTATATCGCTTAATCATAATTTGATCTTGTAAACTTTACTAACACTGCTGTGTTGCTAAAATTATTTCTTCAACAGAACTGGCGTTTTTAGTACCATGTGTTAAAATGTTTTAGTTTAATTCTTATTACTATATACTTCATGTTACAAACTAAATATATTACCTACATACACTCAGAACTTGATATCATATGTAGTACAGGAAAATTACTTTTTAAATTTAGAAGATGCATAGCTAATTTTAATTAGCTTTTAAAATTTATCGAAATTGAGGAGATTGTAGTTCGTAGTAATAACTAACACAATGATTTTGTGACTTAATATCATTAGAATTTATTCGAATCTTAATAAAACTGTATGGATAAAAAATTTAATTTTTTTTAATTATTACAATTCAAAAACACTGAGATTGAAGCGCATATCTTTATAGCTTTCAATTTTCTAATTTTACGTTGTTTTAAATATTTTTTTTAATATTCAAACAAAAATTAGAAACCTTATCTGTGTGAAAAAAAACTTTAATTATAGCAAATACGTTTCTTAAAAAGTGACTTTTCTATTTAAGTTGATACAAAAACCTTAGAATAAAGTTTCCTTATTTAAATCGTAAATGATTAAAATAAATTCAAAAATAATTATTCAAATATATTTTCATTAAATATTCAAATATATATTCATTTAAAACTGTTTCATTTTAAGAAATAATGATTTTCTTTAATTTTCCTTCAAATGTTTAAATTTTCTTAAAGTAAATACAATTGATCTCATTTTTGATGCTTTTTAATTTCAAAGAATAAGACCTTCTAAGAAAATATGTTAGATATAAAAAATTATTTTCTATATCTGACATATCTTAACTATATATGTTGGAATAATACATAAAAGTATATATTGATTTACATGATAATTTTGTATATGTTCACTTATTTCTTTTATTTATAAAAGAATATTTTTACTTAAAATTTAAAGATATTGATATTTATTATAGCCGTTTACTTGTAATAAACTTCCTGTTCCTATTTAATACTTTTTGTGAAACTATTAAAAATATATTTAAAGTTTATATTCGTATAATTAAACAAAAATTAAATATTACTGTATTCATTTGACGCTTGAATATGCTAGACTGACCAAAATAATTGATTATTAATCTTGAGAAAAATATTTTCTAATATGTGAGTGTTATATTTTAAGTTATGTCATACTCTCTCTCTCTAACACCCTTCCTTTCTCTCTCTCTCTCTCTTGCATAAAAATCTGTCATTAAATGTCAGTTTTGTTTTTCGCATTCATACATTCATTAACAGTGACTTGTTGATATCTCTTAAAAAGATTATAGATGATAATTTAGTGACATTAATATAATATCCATAAAAATATATCGATAACATGTAATATTGAAATAAGATATTCCTCATAATGTTTCTTTTTTCTAGTATATCTCAAGAAAGTACCTGTTATTGAATTTCACTGTTATTCAATGAAAACCTATTTTCACATGAATAATTAAAACGTGATTCTTTACAAAACTACAAATAGAAACATTGTACAAATTTCTTTACGACAAGTTTACGTGAAAAACCGTTATTTTTATCTAATAAGAAGGGTTAATGAGCGATGTTTATTTAAGAAGACAGCATAGCAAATGGCGTCACTTAGCATGCGAATCAACTTCTTAATAAACAAAAGCATACATTTAGTCTATGTCGTACTGAATATTGTAAACATTTAAGAAAAATGTTACTCGAATTTAGTAATAAGCATTTTCTCATATTTTCCACGGCTCCATTTCTTGAAATTGTGTAAGGTTTCATTATGTCAATAAAATTTAGTTCTTATCGTTAATATGCTTGAATATATTTTTCAAGTAGTTCACACATAGCAAGTATTTTCCAATACATTTTTTTTTATCTCGTATTTTATTACAAATCAATACTTTTGATTACAAAACAAATGGGTAATTTATTCTTGATAACAATGAAATGTAATTGTAAGGAATATAACCTCTTTATTATTATTATGCATGACATCTATGACTATATCAATATTTAGAAACCACGTCTTGAAGAGCATGCACTTGTAAATACTTAGAATAATTATATTGAGAATTTTCAATTGAGTGATAAAATTGAACTGGCATTTGCAATTTTCATAAACTTGGTGAAAGACAATTTGGCAAAGGAAATTGTCAAAAACCACAGAAAAATTCGGTAAGTTTATTTAATGAAATCTTCCTATAAATCGTATTAAACATGAAACAGTTACAAAACGAAATAACCGTGAGTAAAACATTTTAAATATGAATTTGGAATATCCTAATCATATAATTCAATAATATCAATAAAATGAGGAAATAATATTTTTATTATAAGCATCAAATTAACACAATACCCAATAATTTTAAACGTAATTATTTTTGTATCAACTTATATATAATTAACTGTTCTATCAGCATTATTTTTTAAATTGTAAATTCCAGTAAAAAGTAATCTTTTCAGTCTTAAGAAACACCGAACAAAACATTTATATTTCAAGCGCCTTCTCAATTTCTTAAAAAAATAACTTTGGTGAAAGCTTGATCTCTGTTCTATAACAAGAAAAAGTTATATTCTAAATAAACAATACGCATACTCCATTAATCTCTAACTTTTCTAGAAAATAACAAGCTTCCTTGGAAACTAAAATAGCAAAGAGCTTTTCCATTAGTCACAGAACTCCATCCCTTTTCCCTTTCTGGATATGTCAGCAGAATGGTTATAGCTGCAGTCTGAAGATACGAAAATGGAAAAGCGTTGAGCTCACCAAATAAGCGTTTTGTTATCGTACAAAGTTGTTAAATAAAATGGAAAATGTTACACGTCACGAAGAAATACTGTTTGCACATACTTTATTTTAATGGAATAGTTATCGAAATAGTAAAGTAAGTAGAATTTTTCATGAGAAGTTTTCGTGAAAATATGTCACTCATAGATTAATTAATATTTCTCTACTATGTTTTCAAAAACAATTTATTCATTATTAGAATATTATTTCTGAGAAAAATAATATTTAATTAGTACAAATTTGTTCGTATTTATACGATTGTAAAGGTGATATTAGAGATGTGGTTAGAACATAAACTTAATTAATACAAGTCTTATTTAATTCATGCTTGTATTTTAATTATAATTAGTAAGAAACCAAACCACACAATGAAATTTAATTAATACTAAAATAATCATACAGTGTTTTTGGTGCATGTAGTACTTCATTTATACTGACAAAGACAAGACTGACATATATACTGACAGACCTGCATTGCACAAGTGCACAAATCTCAGAATGAAATTTAATAGTGACTTTGTATTTTATTTTTCTACATTAATTTTCAAACGCACTTTATACTGAAATGTTGAAACACAGCAAAAACAATATAAAATCGGAAATGAAATGTGAACTTTCATCACATCTGCAACTAGAAGTTAGCGGAGTTAGCTTTCGTACTTCGAAAATAGTATTAGATAAAGGGAAAGTGTTAATTATAAATCATAATTTTATCTATGAGGCTTTGTATGAACATAAATTTCATTCAAAGCGTAATCGATTTTGTACGAAATGGCACATAATTGACATGGAGAGAATGGCTAAGAAGCGCATTTGTGAATTTGCAATTCCCTGCTCTGGAAAAGTTCAAATGATCAAAGAAAGGATAAAAAGATAACAAAATATTTTTATGTAAGATATTAAAATTTTTCACCGTCACACACACAACTGCAATGAAAATTTTTATCCTCGTTTGAGCTTCACGTTGCACGCATTGGATCATAGAGGATGACAAGTTGGCTCAAGCGTCCGTTATGTGTCGTTTAAATTACTGTAATGTTTGTAAAGGGGTCACATATACTTGCTATTATAGGTATTCCCACAGATAATATCCTGATCGATCTAGAAGAGTTCAGTTCAGATTAATGTGGAGGCTACTCTTCAAAAACGTCATACACAATTATTTATTCTCCGAATTCCATGAGAAGGTACTGCTTACCGCAGATATCTTGTGAGCTTTTGGCCCGTCCTGTTGAAACCATATATTCCAAAGATTAAACGATGACAGGTTCTCCACAGAATAGGGCATAACTTTCTGCAGAAGCTCTAAATACCGTAAGCCTATTAAGGTATCATCGTATAACATTTGATCTATCAACTTCTTATCGTAAATTACGTACCAAACGTTTATACCAAACCGCACTTGATTTCGAACATCGGTATAATATCTAGGATTTTCCAGCGCATAGTAATGCCTGTGTTGCCTACTGTACATGTCATTCAGTGAAACACATGCCTCCATTTGACAAGAATGCTTTGGTTGGACCCTATGTCTGATTCATAAGGAAATTGCATCATGAATAGTGTCGCTCAACATCTCCGTCCAATAAAACTATCTGATACTTTGGTTGGTAAGGATAAGTGCCAGGTTCTTGTAGGACTTTCTAAACCCTAATTTTGGAAAAGCCACAGTGTTCACTGCTCTGCATTCTACTGTATTTCGGGTATGCGAGACGTAACTCATCTGCTTGAACTTGCCGTCCTACTTTTGCTGGTCTGCCAGATCAAGCTCGAATAGTCACGCATACTATCTCCCAAAAACATTTCACATCAGATAGGATGATTCTTTTAGAAGGATGCGCTCTGCAGGAAAATGCTTAGGTTACAATCTTACTGTGTTGATCGTGCCTTGCGTCCACATTCACCTTAGAGTTAAATCATCTCACAATACTCACTGTTGGAACATTGCTCCGCTCCATGGCTATTACTATCAACATAGTAGAAACCCAACAAAATGTATATTTTATACTAGTGGTTTCAAGTGAACAGGTGTGACGTTTTCTTACGTATCTGCATACCGCAAAAATTTTGAACATTAAGTGCAAATTATGTTGAGTAAATGTTAAGATCAGTGAAAGGATGCAACTCTCGGGGCTTGAACTAGAGTTTTTTGAATTAGGAAAAGAAAATACTATCCCTGTACTATATTAATTAGGAATAGGAAATATTACCATTGTACTACATTATGGTGTCTTTAGCCAGAAAGATAATATTTTCTCTTTCTGTTTCATATTTATGTTTACATTTCATGACGTCACAGTACAGGAAGTTATGAAAATGTAAATTCGCATTTTAAACATAATATTTTTCACATCTATGTCAATGAGGATTCATTTCTTACAAATCAATCACTTCGCTAAGCCACTTTAAGTTCCCTTTTTTCCCTGTCTCATACCATTTTCAAGATACGAAAGCTAACTTCACAGTTTCCACAAGGTGGCACTATGAGTGATTTCATTCGGTATCACATATCCAATTTACTATAATTAGATATCAGGTTTATAATAATAACAGCAGACTCTCGGAAATTAAGTGGGTGTCACAAGGAACTTTAGAGATCATCCTGAATATAGTCTCGTAGTTCACTCACAATTACTATGTATTTTATAAAATAAGACAATGGGAATGTAGAAAATGCATATATCATTTATTTTAACACTTATTTTGATTTCTGTAAAAAATAAAACATGAAGTTTAAATTAAAAATCTTACAGAATATAATTCTAAGGATTTTTGAAAATAAGTGTTAATTTTCATCTCTTTTATATTTCCTCTACTATATTTATAGTTACTATACCAATGTTTCTGCAGACATCACAGGTCTATAGATAAATCTAGGATGAGCTATGCCCAAGCAATCGTTACTTATTTTACTGAATGGATTTTCGAATTACAGCTTGAGAACTTTCAGCAACTCAAAGATATTGATGCTTATTGAGTGTTTGAAGTTCCGAGTGCCCGCTGAAGTGAGAGGTCGTTTCCTGGAAAATTGGCTGAAATTTAGAACTCTCTATGAATTGACTGAAAAATTGGACGATTATGAAAACGTAAGAGAAAGATTTAAGAAGAAAAAAGTAATTTTCAAAACTTTCAAAATAAAAATTGGAATCAAAAGCCCAAAGAAAGTTAAAGAGATTTCAAACATAAATTTCAAATAAAACTTGAAACATCTCAAGATAAACAGAAAAGAATTTCGATAAACGAAAATATCTTTGTTGCTATGAATGTGCCAAGCAATCATCTTACCCCACTGTGTGATAAACTAAAGAAAACTACAGAGTTTATTTCCCATGTTGTGGCTAGTAAAAATATTGATGAATCAATGGCATGATACACCACTGTAGATAAAGTAAGCAGACAAGAATTGGTAAGCCTTGAGACAAGAAGCCTCAAGGCTTACCAAGCCTTGACGCAGAAAAAAGGCAACACTGAAAATCATCCCTGTCATTTCTGAAATATTTACAAAGTTGAACGTTAACGATTGTGGATCGTTGCCAATTAGCGGTTCAGTGGAAAAATACATAATATGGGCGATATGCATGTCTTCAAAACATCCAGGCAATATTCTCACACGGAATTTATATTCTACAACCGTAGCAGATGCTCTACTATAAATTTTTCAGTCATTTTAGTTTTTCTAGAGAACTACAAACTAACCAACAGACGTCTTTTGTTAGTATATTTACATCAAAATTTTCGAATAAGTTTGGAGTGCAAGTCTGTCCGACATCCTCAAAGCAAATCAGTGGAAAAGCTGTATTGAACTTTAAAGCGAATACTTCGAGTGCTTTGTCTAGAATCTGGAAAGAACAGGTAGAAAGTCTTACCATATGCAATCTTTGCGTTGAGAACAGTAACGCATGATAGTACTAGTTACAGCCCAGCTGAGCTTGTTCATGGCCGGAACTTGAGGACACCAATGATATTAATTGAGAACTTAACAGAGAGTGGTGACTTATCATGATTTCTCAAAGAAATTGTGGTGACTCATCACATCTTTTCTGAGAAACTCTTGGCTTTTTACAAAACACTTGAATTGTAAAACTGTAAATTCCGAAGTGAAACTAAAATCTTGTCTATCAAATTTCTGGACCAATAATATTAACATGAAAAATATCCAATCAATCAGAAAACATTGTAGACGGTTTACATATTCTCTCAGTGAGATCTGAACCGAATACGAAACACTTTCTATCTAAGTCTCATGCTAAGAGGACTCTCTGTTTTAGTTCTCCTAAATTTCTTTATTTCTATGTAGCTTGTGTTGTCTGCAATTAATGTTATTCACTGTAAAAATTACCTTAAGAAAAAAGTTAAACATCAACGAACTTACACTATAAGAGTAGACTGAAGAAGAAAATGGTGTTTTTTCATATGTTTTTGAACTTTTAAATCGTACGCCAGGGCTATTGTTTCAGAACCTTGCTGTAGAAAATATGCAAACGGGAAAAGAAGAACAGAAATTATTGCATAATAGAAACGTTGAAAAGCCATGATTTAAAGAGGATGATCTAGTTTTTCTGTCCCCCATCTAAGCCAATTTAACTGTCTGTGAATTGGGTTGGTCCTGGTTGTTAACTGGAAAACTTTCAGAGAAGAACTACATTGCTCATATTCCAAACAGTGATAAAAGCTAAGTTTATCATATGAATATGCTAAAGCCGCATTTTCAGAGAGAAGAAAATATTCACTTGTTGTGTTTGGAGGAAAAAGATAGCAAAGAGGATGATGAAACTCCTAAACTTGACTTAGAATCCTAAGAACCTGATTTAAAAGAAGTGTGGCAGACTATACAATCAAGTACGTACATAATTACCTAAAAATCAAATTGGTTAACTTAGTCAACTGATTATGAAATTCTTCAAAACTTTTTCAAATTAGTGTGTTTGTACAGATCTGACTGAACATGACATTGAGCTAGATTCTAACAGAACTATTTGTGCTGAACCTTATAGACTTTTGCAATGACAGTCGAAAATTTTGAAAGCCGAAATAGAAAAAATACTCAAGCTAAAAGTATTTGAGTCAGGAGAATTCAATTTTATATCTACTTTTATCTTGGTAGCAAGACCTTACATCGATTATCGACGCTTATAAAAAGTAACCAGAACAAAGTTTTTCCCGCTGCCTAATATAGAAGACTTGATAGAGAATGTATCTGCTGAAAAACACATCACAGTTCCGGATTTAACCAGAAGCTATTATCACATACCTTTAAATTTAAATGTACAAAAATATGCAGCGTTCGAGATTATTTCTGGAACATACTGACATTTGCGTCTTCCATTTGGATTGAAAAATGAATCATATTATTTTAATCGATTTATGGCTAGTATATTAAAGATGTAAAGTATGTGCAATTCTTCATTTGGATGGCGTTGCTGTATTTTCTTAACATAGGATTGATCATTTAATACGTTTAGAGGACATTTTTAATAAACTAAATGCTGCTAAGTTGCACGTAAAACCATTGAGTGTCAATTTGCCCAAGCTTGAGTGAAATACCTTGGACATTTGGTAGGACAATGTCGAAGATGGGTTAGCAAAATGAAAGTCCAAGTTATAAAAGATTTTCTTTTTCTGATAAACAAGACTCGGGTCCATGCCTTTTTGATGTTAGCTGGTTATTATCCAAGATACATTTAACGTTTTTCTGTTATACCAGTTCCTTTAACCATCCTATTAAAAGGCAAGAATAGAAAATCAACCATCGATTGGAATAGCTCTTTCCAAAACGCCTTTGATAAATTAAAAGAAAAACTTTCTAATAAACCCGTTTTGTACAGCCCTGATTTTACGCAAAAGTTTATTATTCGGTGTGACGCTTCAAATATTGGAATTGGTGTTGTAATGTGGTTTGAAACGAATAACATTCCATCATGTACCTAAGTAAGAAATTTTCACCAATGGAACAACAAAAATACTGCAATACTAAGAAGGATATCTCCACTATCTCTTTATGTTGTTCAAAAATTAAGCTATTAGTTGGATTGACACTAAAGTTTTGTAATACAAACAGTTCATAATTCCTTTGTATGGTTGGAAAAGAATACCGGAACTAATCCTAGACTTTTACCATGGACCTTGATTTGGCAGTTCTTTAACTACTAAATAGTTCATCGTAAAGAAAACAACATCAGAATACTAGTAATTTAAGTCACATCTCTTAACATTTTGTAAAGCTAAACTGAATAACATAACTGATAAATTTTGATACATATTTTCATATGTCTTGGTAAGATTTGTAAATATTCTTATGTGTGTTTAAAGTGTTGATTAATTAGTGATAAATTAGTGCATTTTTAAGTGGAAGGTACTACTGAGATTGGTTTGGTAGGAATATATGCATATTCCTACCAATACTACTAATACCAACTATTTCTAAATATTGATTTGATGAATATTTATAAACTATTCATATTTTTTGGTTTTATTGAATTGAACACAGAATACAAAATTTTCATTCCACGAAAAGTTTTCTTCGGGTGAGGAGAGAAATAAGACAGTAATGATTTCAACTACGCGAGATAGTACTGCTGAACAATAAAACCTAACTTAGAAAGAGAAGAGAGATGTTCGGTTGGATTCTAAAAAAACAGTATGTAGAAATGGCCTATTAAGAATGTTATTGGGTGTTTTCGTTTATAAAAAGGTCTTGTAAATTTAAAATTGTGTGCAATCATATAAAATAATAAATATTTGATTGCTAATATGTCGCGTGATAAACTCAAGGCACAAATTTAGTTCAACGTCCTAACAATAGGTTAGAAATTTTCCGCTGCAATTTCAAAACGGTGGGACAATTCAATGCAATTTCAAAACGGTTCAATTTCAAGGAAAAATTCCTGAAATTTTAATATTAATTCTAATTTCTTCCCCTTGAATTTGCTCCTGCCAAGAAATATCTTATACATTTTTTAAAATTATGATGTAATCTATGTAATAAAATAAATATAATTATTTGTTTTATAAAAACGCCAATTATTAAGTACCATATTTTCGTACAATATCCTACATTTTATTTCTTTTGGGAAATATCTTTTTAGGTATTGATAAAAATATTTGTAACACATTTACTTTGGTAAAATAGTTTGTCTATTCTTTCGAAAAAATATCGTATTTATTCTTTATATCTCGAGTATGTATGTGTGTGCAATTGAGCAGGAACAAACATAAATAAACATCTTTTATTTTCTTTTTTATAGTTTAGCTGCTTGATATATATACTTAAGTTTAAAACAAGTTGGAGAAAAATTTTCGATTGTTTATATATTTTCAAATATTTGGGAAAATATTCATAACAAGTTTTCTTTTAAATGTTTCATCGTGAGCTTTCCATCTTTATAATCAGAAAAGTTGCTGTAATTAAAAAGTACAAAATAGTTTGATACACGGAAAATTATATTTTCGTAAAATCTCTGATCGATATTTCTGATTAATATAATTTTTTGAGAATTTTTGTTGTTTCATTAAAGATTTTTATTTTACAAAAGAAAATTTTTTCATTTTGAATCATAAACTTTTTTGAGTAATTCCAAATCAACCCCATTCATATTGAGTTATACAATCTGCTTATTTTATTCAATATTTATTTTAAATTATTAACAATATTCTATGAACTTTGAAGAGCAAATGAAATTTATTATATTTTTATCCAAAGATCATTAAAATAGTAAAGAAATATTTTAATAGATTAAAAAAATAAATAAAACATTAAAAATTTCCCCCGTGTATTCAGAATTCAAATAAGTGTTATATATATATATATATATATATATATATATATATATATATATATATATATATATATATATATATATATACATATATATATATATATATATATATATATATATATATATATATATATATATGTTTATTTAAAATATGTAGAGGATTCGAAAAGGCATTTGATAGACTTACAAGAAAGTATTTCACAATTTGGCAGAGTTTCAGGTTAAAACCTTTTCAAATTAAATTTTCAAATAATAGAATATATTTTCGAAACTTTATAAACCAACAAGGAATTTGCTAGAAAAGAGAGAAGCCTAAAATTTTTAACAACAGAGTAATACAAAAAGTAACTTATAACGATTTTTTACAAACTTTATAAAACCAATGGTGTTAAATAGAAAGAAAGTAAAATGTAAAGAAGAAATTAAAAAAAATATTACACAAATGTACTTTTTTTCAGTAAAGGAAAAACTCTAATAAATTTCTATAACATTTATTCCCAGAACTACTATGGATTTCCAAACTGTAACATTAAAACGTGTGTTTGCTACTTTTTTTTCTATCTTTTGCTATAAAAATGAAAATGTTAGGCCTTTTATTTTACTTTTATAAAGTAATTACATTATACACTTTAGTGTACTAATGATTATAGTTTGGAATACAAAAACTTGATGGAAGTGGATAAAGTTTCAAACATAGAAAATGAAACTGAACTTCTTTCTTTTTATCATTCTCTGACATGCAGTTGTACTTGCATAATGTACTTTAAATCCTAAATGGAAATCCATTAAGATGAAACTTGGTATAAACTTTTTTATTCCCAAACAACACTTCTCGTTAGTAAAGTAAGATCAAGGTTTAAGGAAAGTATCAGAACTAATTTTATAAATTACTTATGAGATATACAACATTAGTTGAATTTCAATCAAAATAGGAGTCACTTCGCAAATTTTCAGTGGATGTTAAATAAGTAAAACAGCAAATGAATTTTTAACGGAAGTTATACAATATTTTATATGCAATCAATCTATGTTTAAATTAACAGTAAATAGAAAAGCATAAATGAACTAAACATTAAAATTTAAAGTATGACGGTAATAAGAATTTAAATAGCATTATCATATATATATATATATATATATATATATATATATATATATATATATATATATATATATATATATATATATGTTCCATACATTTTCAATAATTTATATTATACTTATCTTAGCGTTTTTCCTATAACTTACGTCTATAATTACCTAGATAATTAAATGACATTAATACTCTTTACTTAGTTACTTTAATTACAAATTGTTTACGTATATATTTAATTTTTAAATTAAAAATAAATGTTCTTTCAGTTGGTATATCATAAAAAGAAAAATCTATGAAAAGAACATGTTACTAATTAGTTTTACTATATACAATTTAATATGGAAAATGGTGAGCAAATATTTTCATAAATCTGTACTAAATACTTGAAAAAGAAAACTAGTAATAGTGTATCTTAGAAAAAATATATTTTTCTGAGATTTTTAAAACTAATTTTAAATGAAGGGGTATTAGCTAAAAATTACTTGTTTTACATTATTGAGATATTTATTTAAAAGTGACTTCTTTTAGTTTCAAGGAAATAATAGAGTTTATAGAAAAATCTATAGTCATAACAAACTGTCTCCTTTAATTAATTCAATTATTTACTAATTTCTTCTTTTGAGTGCAATTTGAGTATTATAAAGTTTTCATACATATAATTTTTAAATTAAAAATGTTCTGCCAATTGGAATATTATAAATAGAAAAAAGTAAGAAAAGAACATCTTAGTAACTAGTTTTACTGTATAAAAATAAATTTCAAAAATTGTGTGCAAATATTTCTCAAAAAAAATCAAATCTCTACCAAAATACTTCAAATTAAAAACTAAAAGTTATAAGTGTATCTTAGACAAAATAATATATTTTCCTAACATTCGAAAGTCATAACAAATTATCTCCTTAAACTAATTCAGTTATTAACTGATTTCTTCTTCTTTTGTGTGTAATTTTGAGAGTTTTATATATATATATATATATATATATATATATATATATATATATATATATATATATATATATATATATATGTATATATATATATATATGTATATATATATATATATATATATATATATATATATATATATATATATATATATATATATATATGTATATATATATATATATATATTATTTACTAATAACTGATATTTATTGGTTTTTCTAGACATTTGGTTTATGACACTTTAAATTTATCATGTCTATATTAATAATTTAATTTGAACTGTATGTTTTTATTTATTAGGTATCATTAGTTTTATCCTTAAGATTTAGTTGAAAAATGTTAAATGAGAAATATTTCTTGTTTTAAGAGCTTAGAAACATTAATACCCCTTGATAACTTTTGTTAAATAATTTTTCGGTCAAAATTTTCAAAATATCTTTAAAAGTGTGAACTTGCTCCAAATAATAAACTTTTTTTGATACCCTAAAGGCAAAAAAATGCTTAGCAATCTTAAGTTGAAAACTTGGTGCAATTTCATTTCTGATAAGAGATTCCCGTTTCTACTCCAAATATAAGAGAAATAAATAAAACAGAAAAAATAAAATGAGAAAAGCGGTAAAATACTTTATTGAATTTTATAAAGTCTTATTTCGCTTAATAGTTTTTATCACCAATAACATCAGAAAAAATTCAACAGAAGAATTTTTTTCATGTTTTAACAAAAAACAGCTAATAAAAATTAAAAAAAAACAAAATACAGAACAAGTATTTTGTTTGAAAAAGTAGTACAAGAGTACAAAATACCGTACATGTACTTTTTTTATATAGTTCTATATTTATAAAAAGATCATAGATTATATTACATTCCTAAATGATTTTTAAGGTAATTTATATTTTTCATTTAATTTTTAGAAAATGGCTACCTTTTAACTAACAAAATAATCAAAATGTAATAGTAACAATTAGTATGATCTGATAAAGTGGTGATACATTACGTGTTCACGCTACATATCCTTCTATTTTTATCTTCAACGTCAGAAAGCATTATAACTATCATTCGAGTTATGAAATCCTTCAATGAAAACTCCTTGAGCCACAGATAAGTTTATTTGCAGTTTAAAAAGCACACTTTCTGCTTTATATCTCAAAAATATATTTAAAATGGCTTAAATAGTATTTATTAAAAGTCACTAAAATAATAAATTTAATAAAATAACTGAAAAACTGCATTAATAGAACATTGGAAAATAAACTATTGTCATACGCAACTGAAAATATAAGAATTAGGTACAGTTTCAATCCTGTATCCTCCCACCTAAGTTAATTTTTTATCTTAAAATTTAACTTACAAGTTAAATTGTAATTATAGCTTCAATATCAAAAGTACATAAGCACTTTTATGAAAGTACATAAGCACAAAAGTACATAAATACAAAAGTACATAAGCACAAGTTCAATTTATGAAAAATCTTAAATTTACTGCCACTGTTAGTTCTTCTCGTCTCCTCAGTAGCTTCAATATTACAATCAAATGATTGATTGACAGTTGATTGCTTACCAGATTAACCAATTGGCAATTTTTCTACAATTAAAATTCCCTCTGTGGCTGATACACCTGAAGGATACATCCGTTGTATCGGTTGAAACATTTTACCTCGTGTCATTTTTAATCTTCCAAGTCTTCTAACTCCATCTCTTTACCTGATATTAATTAACTCGATTATTTTACTAAGTGGTCTAATTATACCTTTCGTTTTGTCATTGCTTATCAAGTCAATGCCACCAACTGCTATTTCAGCAGCCTTTTTACCTGCATACTTAACTGAATCAAACATTTTACGGTCTTCGGACAAATTTTTTTTTTTTAAAGACAGTTCCATTTGCAGAATTCCTTTAACTTTGCACAAAGAATATCTGTTTGACACCCCTTGTACTGGGATACTCTTATTTTTTTACATTAGAAGCCTTTTCTGTTGAAGGAGCAGTTGTTCTCCCACCCTCTATGGTAAAACTTCCTTTCTGACTTTAGCAACTGATAATAATATCTTTAGCAACTGGAATGAACTCATGTAATTATGTCTCACTTATTACGCTGATTAAACAAGTGTCCACATAAAAATTTATCTTAAATTCCTGATCTAAATCATCAGAAAAATCTGAGTTTCCAAATTGTGATTCCTCCATGGTGGTTTTAAGTTGATATTGAATCACAAAATTAACCAAGAAAAGACTACTAGATATTTCAAATAAGATACGAAAGTAACTAAATTATTTCAGTTCATTGTTTTTGTTAAATCGAAGAAATCTTCAATAAACTGTGTCATTTTCTTAAAAGCAAGTCTGTAAAAAATGCCTTTTGGATATCTATTGAAACTCCAAACTTGTGCATATGAAAATGTATTAATATTGTAGGAATCATTTGAATAAGGTTTATAAATTTTTCCAGCTAGTCATTCAAATATTTAGAACCTCTCAGCTTGGCTAAAGCATCAAAAACAAGTCTAATTTTCGTTGTGCTATTTTCTTTTACATGTCTTTGTGGTAAATAACTAGGCAGTGGCTGAATCTCATGTTTAGGAATGACTTCAATTATTTACATGCTTCAAATATTTAATTATACTTTTTTTAAACAAATTTTCTGTCTTTACCTTCCGTGCAGTACCATGCAGTCCCTTTAAAGTCAAGTTAAAGTTATATTGCATTTGAGGGTGATTTGCAAACCAAAAAAATGTGCTATAAAGCTATTATTCCTAACAATTAGAACAGTGTTAATAAAATGTTTTCTTGAGTATTTCTGAAGGTCTTTGATTTTCTTCTCAGATGAATCAATAATAACTTGAGAGTCAGGAATAAACAATTTTGCTTCTGTTCTTGTCGTAGAAAACATGCAATTAACCACTGAGATTTCATTTTCCTCTTACGAAGTCTGTATTATACGTCCCATAAGGGTTCACAGATTAAACCTGCCTTCATCTTTGTTAAAATAAAAGGAAAATATTTATAATGACAGGTAATGATTTTTCTAGCTACACAGACTATCATTAAAATTTAATACGACCATTAAAACTATCGTTCACATAAATATTTCTGCCAATAAGCACTTTTAAACGAATCACCGGTATTGTCAAAGGAACACTTTCACAGATAACAGGTTGAATGAATATTTCGAAGTAACAGTTACAAAGAACATCTCAACTTGTCAAATATAAAGTCTCCTTACCACGAGCTGTTGGTGTCGCTTGTTCCCAGGTGACAACTGGACATGACTATCCAAAAGACATCTGCATCGAATAAATGTAAAGGACTCTGCTTGTTGTCCATGATTGCACAAATCATGATGATATAGATGCTGCTCACCTCAAGAACTGCCCTGAAGTTATAACGTTTATGACTGACAACTTTTTTGAGGCTACTGAAGGACTCTGTTCTTGTTCATCTTTTTATTGGACTGATCGTCGATTAATTTTAGAAAGGTGGAGGTTGACCGTAGGATAAAAAAATATGTAAAGTAAAAATGTCAAACTTGTACATTCCTATATTTTCTCTTCCGAAAGGAGAATGTTGAAGATTTACTTTGTTTTTCCTTTTATAAATCATCCTTTAGTATTATAATTTAATATATAAAAGCGGTGTGAAGCTGATGGTCATGTTTTCTTTCCTCTGATTAAAACGTATCATTAGAGATTTTAAATACATTCGCACGTGTTTGATCATTATTCGGCATATTATGTGACTTTTTAGTTTCCTTTTCGACTTCTGAGAACTCTTGATGGTTTATGCTAAGGCTAAGTAAAATATGTTGCCATTTTCAACAACCCAAAAAAGTTATCTTTTACTAACACTTATGAATTTGATGATGTAGTTTTAAGCACATTAAAGAACACCCTGAGTTCTCCACAAGTTTTTCTCTATTTTCTGTTTTCATTTTTCGTACCTTTAAACAGTCAGTACAATTATATAAATTATTGCAAAAGTCTATCTATCTCTGTTCCTTTAAAAAGGTTAAAAGATCGGTTGCACTAGGTATTTGGTGAGTGTTTCCAAATTTGTGTTCATTATTTCCAGTTTTATTCTCCTTGAACAATCTGAGACTGTGCATAGTCTCAACTCCAAAGTTTTGTGAGGCTAGAATTATACGTTTCTCTGCGTGTATTTAATTTTGAAGAAAATTAAGAACTGAATCGTGAAGTCAGACATTGTAGTCATTCTCGATGCACTTTGGTTTATCTCATCATGTGATCTACGACTTGTGGGTCTAAATCTTTATAAGTATTTCCTCTGATAGAGCAGGCTACACAATGCGAAAATCATTGATGCATATTTATTCCTAGTTAATCCCAGTATCTCAAGTGCACTTAGCTTTGTTCCTAATACATCATAAAGATCTCTCAAGGGTTTTTCACGTGCATTCTTCTTTTGGAGTACTAAGATCTTTAACTTAGAAGATTCCTAGCATACTCTTGTATAAGTAATTCTTCTCTAACAAAGCGTAATTTCAATTGCTCTATGGTTTTCTCATAATTATTTCCTCCAGATGGGAAACTTTTAATAAGTTTTTCGCCAACACTTCCCTTCTGCATTCATTGAGAGATGTATGTAAACTCATCCTGCAAATCTAAATTATGGTCTTTTTCTACTTTCTCAAACTAACCACAAAATCTTATCCAGCTTCTTAAATCTCCATTAAATGTAGCTTACTGTACTTTAGGGTAGCGTAACAATGTATTTTGGTGAGAAACATTACACTTTGACAAAACGTCTTTTTGTTCTGAAAGTGAAAGTTGTTTCAACTTCAACTGTAAAAACGGCCTATATAGCTTTCAGATCTTTTTTGTATTATATTATCCTTAATGTGTTCAGAAAAAAGAAAATATTCAACCTTTTCCTCACAAACTCCTCTAGTGAGATGAATTTTTTTCGTTATTTCCATATCAATTCAATAAGTAGGAAAAACGAATTATGTTATTTTTTTATCATGTTATAAGTTTTTTTTATTCTGTGTTTATATTTTAACGGCTTGATTTAAAATTTAAATTGCGGTCATTTTTTAATTATGTGAATGATAAACACGGGATAGCTACACTAGGAACAATTTATTTAAAATAATAAATTATTTAAACATTATTTTCTTGTCAATTTATTCTTGGATAATTTTTCAGTATGAGAAAAAACTTGATAAATTTAAGAAATTTCTACACTCAGGCTTCTCAGGAATATCAATAATGATTTTTCCAGATTTAGCTATAAAATATTTTATAAATTAAACTGTATACTACTACAATTTTAATAAAAAACTTCCATTTCTTCTTGAAATTATGTTAAAATGTTCCTCATTCATGGAGATATTTTTGTTGTATTCCATGACACTTTTATCGGAAAACTAAATTTTTAGCCTCCCTTTTTCTTAGGAATTGAATTAATTTTTAACTCTTTGTTTCTTAATGAAATTATTTTTATATTACTTCTATATAAAGTAAAGAAAATACTTTTTGTAATAAGTTTAAAAATAAGCAGATTTAGTGTATAAAGAAGTAAGCTAAATGCTAATTCTTAAAATTTGAAAGTTACTTTGATAATTATTTTAACATTTTTAATAATTTTACACTTTACTAAGTGTTTTTAATATCGATTTATCAAAGTTACAAAAAAGGATTTCAGTTTACAAAATACTAATTAAGCAAAATTACATGACGTTCGTTGAATCTGTATTCATAATGGTAAATAAAAAAGTGTCAAAACTTATGTGCCTGGCTTTATTACAGGAATACATAGAATAAAATTAAAGTTTAGGAGATAAAGTCAAATTTAAATGAAGAAGCTTTTTAGCAACAATTGTAAAATTTCCTCTTTACAGATTTAAGTTTAATACAACACACTCATTAAAATATTTGAAAGATTGCTTTTTTAATTGAATATCATCATTATTAAGAAGTAAGTATAAAAGATTCCTTTCCTTTCCAGGTTTTTGAACCATCAATTCAATAAAATGTTTTTAATACTTTTGGGTGATATTTTTCAAAGTTTATCATTAACTTATATTTTTTTCTGCTAAACGTGATAATATATAAATAGCAGTACTTTTTATTCTTTCATTGAAGAAAAAGAAAAAAGCAGTCTGTGTCTTCACCTTGTAAACAAGGAACTTGAATGAGATCAGTCAAGAAGCTACAGAGACTTGTTCAAGAGTTGCGATGACAAGAATCGAAAGAGATTTAGAAGGAGCAAATAAAATCAATTATATTTAATGTTCTAATCAATTATTACTTATTTTGTATTTTATTTGTGAGGAAAAGACTTCAGATTCATCTGATTACTATATGATTATTATTTTTAATATGAAAGGGTCAAATTCTTTGTTATATTTACAAGAAATAATATTTTCCATAACAGTTAGTTTATTCATTTTTTATTGTCTTCTCTTAATATAATTTTCTTTCCTAGATTGGTTCTTTCCTAAATTGGTCTGTAAATATTTTAAAATTATTACTTACTCGAAAAATATTTTGATTAAAGTATGAGCATTAGTCATAAAAATTTTGGCATATTTTAATGTGTTCTCAATAATTTGTTTTAAAATATTGTGAATAAAACTCATACGTACTATTTCAAAGAAATACATGTCTAGAAATTTCTCATAATGAGATAAAACTTCAATTTTTTTTTCTTTTTTCTTTCTTTTTTTTTTTTTTTTTTTTTTTTTGCAAAGTAAAACTTTTTTACTTTTTTTATACATAATGTATGTTATTTTAAACTTTAATAGTTAACGAAAGGAACAGGAAACTATTTGGTTTCGTAATCATTAAATATTTGCATTTATTGAATAGAAGAATGAATTAATAACATATTTTTATTATTTTAAATTAATGTTTATTATAAAGTATTATTCTTAAAGAAAACAAAAATTAATGATTGGTATCGTGAATAAAATCAAAAGAAAAAATGTTCACACACTTGGAAAATATATGTGATTGCAAATAAAAAGATAGAAATCTAGCTTTATAGTTATGTGGTGTTATGTAATATTATGTGTAGAACAAGGTATAAAAATATTTTAGAAGAGCCCTGCTATACATGTTGCATTGTAAATTAATTCAATCTTTCATTACTTAAGATAAAATGCTAGAAAGAAATCTTTGTTTTTCTATAAATGTATAACTGCCATAGTCTAAATTTCTATTGAAGTGTAGACAAACGGATTTATACTAAATTTGGTAATATAATATTATGAAATGAAAATTTAGCTTGTATCAAGTAATATTATATTTATATTCAAGAAAGAACTATGTATTCCTTCAGTGTTAGCAGATATTAGCAAAATTATACTTTTCTGTAATATTTTATTTAAATTTAGAAGTGCCAAATCTATAATAATCTACAAAATTGATAACTTTGCAAATCTTTTCCTGTGTGCATTCAATTATAATAACTTTATAAAAATTGCTTTTTTTAGTTCTATAATATAATTCTAAATTATTAAGGAGTCACATAACAGTTTCAAAAATAAGAAGACTTTCTCTAGAAAATTAATCAAAATTGAGTGTAAAAATTGTATTTATTGTTAATACTTCTTCCACTAATATGAACTCTAAATTTATGTGACTACTGGGGCATTTATCTTACTAAAACTTCTGTCATCCAGTCGATAATTATTCATACTTTATTTAAAAGAAAGACAGAAACAATTAAGCATTTTCCTCCTGTAATACTTGTAAGTTTGCGATTTGGTAACAATTTACAATGTACACGTTAGTCAGAAATACTTTTTGGTTAAGTATATGAAATTTATTGTACAACTAATACACTGATATCATCACATAACAATGTTAAAAGCAATTTTTTTTAATTTACACTATCAAATATATAATTTTTTTAGTAGGAAAATTTCATGTGTGCTCTAACCTCAATTGTAACTATTTTGCTTTATATTCAAAATAAAGTTTTAATTGTAATATAAGAATAATTGTTCAAATAATTTTTTGATCAAGGTGATATAGAGTTGAAATAGTAAGAATGTGAAGATAAATTTCATGGAAAATTATCTGAGCAAGGCTTGAAATAACAACCTAAATACTTTAAAATCAACCAATTTAAAATGCCTTAAAATACATAAATGAACTGAATAAGTATTTAAAATAATTTAATATAAATAAATTTAATATTATGTAAGTATTATTTACGTTTTCATAAAATGGGAATGTGTTTATTTACATTATATTTTGATTTTTCTTAAGATTGATTTAATACTTGTCGATAAATTTTAAAATAAACTTAATAAAATATAATATTTAATAAATTTATGAGGAAAAACATCATTATAAATAAAAATAAATCAAAAAGTATGTTTTTTTATCTCAATAATCGCCATATATTAAAATCAAGTAAATTGAAGTCTCAGAAATATGCCTTTTTAATATCCTAAAGAAAACTATTCTCCTTTGGTAGTATGTTTTATATTTTAATCATTTTGTTAAAATAATGTACGTTTTGTTTTGAAAAAAATGATAACTAATGCTTCAAAGAAACAAAAAAGTTTTGAAATGATTTATTTTTGACAAATTCACTTGATTTTCTTTTCATCTGCATATTCTGATGCATTTTTAGCAATTTAATTTTTTATATAAATTCTTTTTTATCAAACAATTAATAATTACATAAAAGTAATGTAAGTAAATAATAAATAAATAGTAAGTAAATAATTATTAAAACTATATATAAAAGTTTAATTTATAAGTGAGATATACACAAATATGTTCATAAGATTTCCATGATTTTAACACAATTAGTACATAAATATTCTTCAGTTAATTATGGGATAATGAAAATGATAATATAATTTAAAGATTTAGCTCAAGTTGTAAGAATAAATGACAAATCATTTTAATTTTATCAGGCTTCAAGACCATATATGAATCATTTGAAAATGTGCAAGATGTAAATTATTTTAATCGATTCGATGGAAAAGAATACATTACGCTTTTCCACAATACCCTAACCTCTTCAATTAAAAATTGTATGTAACAGACAGCGCCTGCGAACATTTATCAAAAGTTTGGATAACTTCTAAAAGGATATAAAATTGCCATAAAGGTATTTAATTTTACCAAATTAACTTTTCATCAGTGCAGCTTTAATTTATTCGATTTTATAAACTACTGAATTTTATAGAGCATGCATACATAATTATTTTCCCAGTGAATTTTCTGCTAAAAAGCATTTTAAATGTTACAAAATGATGATAGTTTCTCAAATAGAGTATTTAATTGACATAAAATTTCAAGCAGGATAACTATGATATGATATTTGGTTATAGTCCAATGTGATTATTGTCCAAAGCAATTTATTGGTTATATATATATATATATATATATATATATATATATATATATATATATATATATATATATATATACAGTCCAAAGCAATTTATTTAATACTGTAAAACAAACAGTATAACAATTTTACAGTATTAAATAAATTGCTTGTTTCCTGTGATGTATTTTTAAAGTAGTTTTAAGACTGCAATGCAGCAAACCTCAAGTTAATTCAATATCTTACGATTAGAATTTTTTTTCTTTTATAAAAGGCAAAATCGCAGCTTATTCAGTGGTCAATTTTTCACTTTTGCTTTTAAGAAAAATTATTTTTATGTTCAAAATTTAAAATAATATTTAAAATAATAAATACCTACAGTAATTTCTTAATCAATTTTGAAAGTGTAAATCTAATCATTAAAAGATAGCAAAATTTTGCGATTTTGAATAATTTAAAGTGTTTTATTTAAATATTTTGTTTCTAAAAAGAATTTTTTGAAAATGTTTTTTTTTAGAATTTAATTTAATTTTTCTCGTGATTAATTTTTAAGCAAAATAACAAATTTTGTAGGAAAACATGAAACTAATACTGGTTATCCTTTTTATCATTAGCTTGAAATGACTTGAACTGACTTGAAATCCAGTTGAAAGAAATATATATATCATATTTTTATGATTATTAGGTTTTTGTATTCTAATATATATGCCCTATAAAATAAGATTCATAGTTAATTATGATCTCACATCATATATTTTTTGTGATATTTCATATTTTAAACAGCATAACCAATAGAAAGACTCTATTTGAATCAAAATGTGAATTTTGATTCTAACTTCAACGCCACTCATATTGTTATAATTTCCATGAATATAATCAGAATTTATAAATTAAAAATTGAAAAATTTATGAAATATATGATATTTTGAGATTTAATAAATAAAATATTTAATAAAATCGAATAATTTATGACTTTATTCATTATTTACTTTTTCCCCAATTTTAGGAGATCGAAGAAGCATAATTTACACAATATCTTAGATTATGTAAGCATTTAATGTTACAAATTGATATTATATATAAATATTGCTAAGCAGCATATCCTATTAAAATTGAAAATAATTAAATACATAGAAATAATTCGATTCAAAAATTGAAAATTATTTCATTTTAAGTATTGTGATTTTGTTGTGTTTTTTTTTTCTTTATACTAAAATATTTACCAATATTTTTCTTCTATCCAGCAAGCGGTAGTCAAAAGCAAATTGTTTTTCTATATTATAATTATCCCTTTTATCATTTTCAAAATTTTAAATCATCACAATGCTGAATAAGAATCCAATCAATGCATAGGTATGAAAACATTTAGTCAATAATGTTAAGTAAGAAATAAACTTTATGTTACCCTATTTTTGTTCAAAGTAAAGATATACTACAAATATTTTATAAAATAAAATATGCCTGTTTCTGCTAAATAAAGGATAGTATTTAATCCTTTAGTTTAAAAATTACAATTTTACAGAAACATAAAATATAGTTATTATTAAACACTATGTGATTAACGAAATACATTACAAGTACGAATACGAACGAATACATTAAAAGAGAAATTTTAAAATCTTGGTATTCATTAAATATTGTCTTCTATATAGAAAGAAATTCATAAATAATTTAATTTAATATCTTAAGAAAGATGCATGCTAAGAAAATACTCAAACACTTATTATTCTGAATATTTCTAATAATACACATTCTGAGGTCATCAGAGATCAACTACTACTATTCATATGCTCAAGGGAGGGAATAATTAACAAATAACTTTCAATTATATAGACTAGTTTCTTTATAATTTTATAGAGCTTATTTCATGAGAGATTAATTCACGTATTATATATACGTGAATTAATCTCTCATGAAACATTTACTAAATGTTTACTTTTAGTAAATGTACATTTACTAAAAGTAAACATTTAGTAAATGTACATGAATATTTTTATGTGCATTTACTAAATGTTTCTAAATACTAAAATTTATATAATCCTTCTCAATCCCTACTAAGCATATTTGATTCGAAAATTAAGATAAATAGTTTGCATATAGTTCTGTATTAGAGTTAGGGAGAATACATAGAGAAAAAGAAATTAGCCTATTTGAGACAAATATATTGGCACGAAACTTGAAATATCACTTATGAAAGAGTTATGCTATTTTAACTTACTATACTAGGATAAAGAGTTTTTAATTAAATACAATTTTAAACGAAAAATACTATGCCTTTACATTTACCTACATAAATTCATATCTCTCTACAAATTTTTATTTATTTAAGTATGCTAGAGATTCTTACTTTTAAAAGCAGTTTTGTCCAAAAATAAATTATTCATACCGCTTACTTGCTAAATATAATTTCTATTTTTGTTCCTTAATTATTTATTTAATCTGGCTCATTTATCCATATTTCATAAATATTATGATTGAAAATTTGCTTATAATTTATGACAGATTATTTAAAATTAAAAATGTGCGAATATGTAAGAAATTACAGGAGTTAGAAAATATATTTTAAATAGTAGATTCATTAGCAATTTCTAAAACTATATATTATTGTTTCTCATTTATTTTAAATGCTTTCAGAATACATTTAATTTGTCATTAAATATTATGCAAACAATTAATAATATCAGCGCAACTTGTGAAATAAATTCCAGACTCACTACTTAATCTAAAAATATACTGTTCATTTAATCTAAAATTTGCTTACATATGCTTAGGATTTTTTATCTTTAAAGACAAATATTTATGCTAATATTTCGTAGTTTAAGGGAAGTAGAAAAAATGTCTTTCTTTTGTAGTATAAAATTAAATTATGTTAACATTTTCAGTTTTTATTTGATAAAATATTTGAACAAGCTTGTAAATATTATAAGTTTTTCTTCATAAGACGCCGCACATTTATAATGCGAGTTAAAAAAAATATGAAATTTGTTAATTTATCAAACAAACTGATGAAAAATGTTAGTAGTTACAAAATAAATCCAAATATAAAAATAAGTGTTTGTCTTATTCCTAAATAACTTGGAACTTTTTTATAACTCCAATTACATTTGATTAACTTTCGTTATTTTTCACTTTATTTATGTTCATCTTATATTTTAATGCAGCTTTATCAGAATTATTACTATAAATTTTGCTTTAAAGTTGATTTATGATATCAAAATACTCTTCACAGATTTTCTGTGTAAAGTGAAATCTTAAAGTTTTCCTTCATATTAAATTTAAATTATTTTATATTTATTTTAAAGTCTCACATTACCATTGATTTACTTTCTTTTCTATTATTTTTATATTTTTCTGATCTAAAAATTTGCTTGATTTCTGTTTACTATTAATGAATAAATATGTTATTTCATTTCTTATATGACTTTGCATCTATGCAGACATATTATAATAAAGGACTTTTCTGCACAAATTATTAAGATTTTAAAATATTTAACAGTTTAAATATTAATTGCAGCACTTGATAGTTTAATGAAGCTTAATAAACATTAAGCACGTTACCCTTGACAAATGACATGATAAATCGACAAAAAAAATACATTTTAGAAATCATATTGTACTTGAAACTTTAGGTTGTTTGATATAGAAATAAAATATTAAATTATAATCAAATTGAAATATGCTACAAATTTAATTTAAATAATTTTACAGGTAGAAATATTAGAAATCAATTTTATATAATTTGTTTACTCTTTTCTATAAATAAGTTAGTATAAACCATTAATAATACATTTCCGTAATTCCTTAAAATTAAATTAACATTTTCAAAAACTTCTTATAAGATTTTTAGATAAAACAACGTTTTCCATAAAATTAAATTTTGTTATTCGATTGCTATGCACAAAATTATTAAATGCATATTTAATAATTAGCAAATGATTCTGTTTGATATAAAATATATATTAATATCTCAGTAATTCATGTCTTATTTTTACTCTTTGCATGATTTTTTTCAAAGTATAATATATTAAATGTTTGTGTGGGCAGGAAAGTGGCAAAAATGGAAATTATACATAAATTTCACTGCGAAATAAAACATACATCTACTAAATTATAATTCATACATCTCCTTTTAAATTAAAATGTATTAGATTTCAAAAGTATAACTATGTAATATTACACCCAAATTCTGATCTGCGTACGGTTTAATTACTTTTGCATATCATTGCTACAAGTAATTATTAAAGTGTAGTAATGATTACAAGTAAATATTCCACTAATATAAATAAATATACACATGCCCAACATTTGCAATTACATTATTCATTATTGTGGTAAAATTTTAGTTGTTGATTGCTTTAAAAGTTAGAGTATGCATACTTTCATTAGATATAACACTTTTACCCGATATATACTTAGAAAATTATATATTAAATGAATTTAAAATTTCCCTGATTAAACACTTATAATTTCATTAAATTCAAATGGACGACATTTTTCCAACGGCGGGCACTTGGGTGACGAACCCTTTGTTACAACAACCCCAGAAACTGTTATTCATTATTACCCAGAGGGTCCTTGTGAACCAAGTCAGGCAGGCGAAAAGTTTTACCCGCGCCGTATCACCATAAACCCGTTTATACGGAGGGCCACATCCATACACCATCACAGAATAAAGAACAGAGAAAGAAAGTAACACCTATGCCCAAACCGAGTTTAGAACCTGGGACCCACTGCTCAGGAATTACGAGCCCTAACCACTCAGCCATCGGTCGGCAATCAGATGGAAGATAATTTGTAAAATAAAACAAAAATATGTAATTTTTAATATTAGTGTATAGAATATATTTTTAAAAAATGTTCATTTTTAAGGACTTAAGTTTTAAAGAACAAGTTACAGTAATTTATTGAATTATTTTATTAACTATGTTAATATCTATATTATGAGAGTAATTGCAGTTTTTCATCTTTAAAAATAATGGTTTCTAAAAAGTTTCATCAATTGGGGAGATTTTATTTTTTATTAAATTAAATAACTCCCCCCCCCCTCGTATTTTAAGTTAAATGAATATAAAAGTTTCAAAAATAATGTTTTTTCTTTTAAATAATAAATGAAATTTAATGTAAAATATTTTTTAAACAAATATTTATTTCCAATTCATATTACCTTTTACAGTAACAAAACTGAACTCGTTATCAGAATGTTTATTCTCAATTTGTATTAGATGCTCACAACATAATACTTTACTCAGTCGATTACGAAAATTTGAAATGATACAGTTAAAATTGTTAAATAGATATTCAAATAAAGTACATGAAAATTTTATATCGTATTTATTGAGATGTTATCTTTGTAACTCAAAACAGTTGCTCTCATAGCGAGAAACGTAATCGTTTTCTAATGGCGCAGCTTCAACAAACGGAAACCAGTTTGCAGTAATCGATGTTTAAATGATGCTCTTCCGCTCCAGAAATGTTCGTAGATCTAAGTGAATTTTCAATAAACCTTTATTTCAAGTGGATATTTGTATACAATTCAAGAACCTAGTTTCATTTTATATATCGCAATTGTCATATATAACAGATTCTAGCATCGATTATAAGCAAACAATAAGCCAAGTAAAGATCGAAAGTAGTTTATTTTATGTTGTGTTGCGTTTTAGATCAAGTAAGAATTCATTTAAGGCAAAAGTCAGTAAATCAAATAAAGAAATTTAAATATTTTAACTGTTTTACGAGTTTTTACTTTATTGACTCTTTATTTACAAAATGCATTTGTATTTTTAATTGAAGTTTAAATAGTTAGTATATTGCTAGTTAACTGTTTAAACTTAACTATGAATATTAGCTTTAAAAACAATTAATAATAAGGTAATGAAATGAAATGCAATATTTTGTAAGAAATCAGTATTAATATCAATTTTGTTTTTCGAATAATGCATTAATAGTCGTTTATAATAATATTATTTATTCATAAAAATTGCTGGTAATACTTGCGAACTTGCAAATAATTCGAAAGCTGTAACATTTTATAAAATGTTGTCAATATTTTATGATCTAGTGTTAAACTTAGCACATAAATTAAGTCATTTGAACTAAGTTAATCAAAAGTACTTTGACTTTATTGTAAGAAATTACTTTTTTATTTTGAAAAATATTTATAAAATGTTATGTGAATTTATAATTAAATTATCAAATTTAAAAAAGTAAGTTTAAAATAATCTAATTATATTAACAAATTTTCATTATTTTTGTATTAGGATTTTTAGCAGAATTAATATCTAAATATATATTATTATTATAATGGTCTAGACAATAATTTAAGAAATTGTCACAAATGTCGTAAAATCCATGATTCCAAATTCTGAAAATTTTGGTGATGAGGAAATGCTGCCAAGATGACATATTGTGATGTTTGCGATGACATATATACTACGGTTAGCAAAATAGAATTTTCTGCGTAATGCTTATAGATCTCCATATGTATGACGTAATAAAAATGAGGTTGCCAGATATATAAGAAAAAACGACAAAAATTCGCCAATCTCAGAATTTGGCATCTTGGATTATACGACACCTGTGCCAAGACATTAATCACCAGATTTTAATTATTTATTTGGAATTCCACATAATGTAATTTTTATATAATTAAAAATAAATTTAAATAGCTTTTAAGCATTCATTTCCTTATAATAAAGAATTAAAACTTGTTTTACCAATTATCGAGTAATTACATACGTAATAAATACTCAGTAATCAGTAGCTTTTATTCATATGACGAACGCAAATTAAATTTATTTAAAGGTAGTCATTTGTAGCTTAAAAAATTTAGTGGTAAGAAGGAAAATACACCTTTCCTTTCGTTCGTATGCTCGTCCTGTTGACGAACTAAATTTCAAATTCATATAATTATATAAAATTTTAATTTTTAGTTTGAATTATTTTTAAACGCTTACTTAAATTAAAAAAGCATCTCAGACTGTTTTGACAAATAATCACTTCTATAATTTAAAATTCATGGAATATGAATAAGTCTGCTTTAAGGCATGTATTTTAATCATTTTACTAGAAAGATTATGTAAGCAATCTCATTTTTGATTCAGTATTTTACTTCAATACGATGATTTATGATAAAATTTGCTATTTTAAAAAAACTAGTGGAATTACATTAAAATTACATGAAATAAATTTTTCAATATATTTTCTCATTAGCTGTGAATTTTGTGAAGTGAATATCTTACCTAAGGAAACGTTAAACATGCTGTCAAATTTTCTTTTCCCTATAATGGGAATTTTAAGTATATATTTACTTATACCTTTGAAATAAAGAAAAGTTTTAGATGGATTTGCAGATACATAATATGCTATTTTCTATCCAAGGGTTTTCTTTCTTAAAGAAAAATTTATCCTTCACTGATTAATTAATTTATCTCTAAATTATTTAAATATTTAATCAAAATTTAGTTTACAAAATCATAAAATTTTATTCGATCTCAAATAATGTTTATTTAAATGTAAGAACTAAATTTTGAATAATTCATTTCCTTTGAAGCCAACGACTCAATAACCTAAAATATATTTAATTTTACAATCACAAACACTTTCTGAAAATTTGTGTCCATCAGTTTATAAGAAACAATTATTTTAATAAAAAGTTTAAAGTAAAAAAAATTAATTAAAAATGTTTTCTAGTTATTGTATGCTTACTTAGATATATATGCATACAATTTTTCCATGGATAAAAATGTATAAATTATTGTTCACATAACTGTAATATTTGCTAATAAATGAATATATATATATATTAATATTTATAATAACATATTTTATACCTAAATGAAATCTTAACTTATATTATTTGAAATTTACAATTGAAATATTAACAACAAAACATCCATATATTCTTTTTGACTCAAATTCAAATAGATAAATATACCTCTTATTATAATATTTCTCTTTATAGCTTTTCAAACCATTAAATTTTAATATGCATAAATTCTTGTTTCCAATAAACAAAATTGGGATAAAAACCAACAAAATCCAATCAACTTTCATTTGCAAAAAATGAGCTTAAAGCCACAAACCAATTTCTTTAAAATTAAGGAACCTACATCAATGTTTGATCTGATTTGTGTAGATATAGAAATAATAACAAATGAGTCTTTAATTAGGAAACATTTTCCTAATTTTATAGACCTTAAGCCCAAGAATAAAAATTGATGTAGCAATTAATACGCACAATAAAAATAAATATCACTAAATTAAGGAAACTATTTTAAAACATACAAATACCATTGACAAAATATTAGAATGTAATTTATATTGCATTTTAAATTAACTTTTAAGTTTAAAAATCTCTTACATGAAACTTAACTTTCATTTTGACTTTTTTTTATTTTTGATCATTTTTGTTTAAATTATCTTGTGAGAAAATTCAAGATCAACAACTCAAGTCGATGATCTATTTGAACAAAAATAAATTTACAACGTTTGATAATCAATTTGAACTTAAGATGCGGAATTCAAGATAATATATTTAGTTTTAGACATTTTCTGTCACTGCCATAGGCCTATCATCACCATGGTATCGTCCTCAGTGCCTATCATTTCTTCTATTTCTGCGAATTTTATGTTACTTTGTAAACACATTAGAATTTCAAATTCCACATTTCCGTTTTAAACCTCCTTTTGAAGAATAAACTTGTTTGTGTTTATGTAATGTATTCCTATACGCTCCTATGAAAAATTCATTTCTATTTTTGTTTTAAAAAAATTGTTTTTATTGAAATAAATATTAATGAGCTGCTCCAAGGAAACTCTTATCGTAGAAATATTCGTAATACCTTATAGAAATATATAAAACACATAGAACAAATATTTATATCATTGTGATCTTTTAAAGTTAATTATATAAAGTGAATTTTGATTTTTGTGTTACAAAAGGGAAATCACCTATTTTTATAACATTTATACAAATGTCAATCGAATAGAAATGCATTAAAATATAACAGTTTTGTTAAAGAAAAATTTCTCAAACTATTTTGAAGTTTAATTTAGTTAAATAAGTTGTAATAAATATTTAAGAGTAGTTAAAACTAAAATGTTGAAAAATATACCTAAAAATTTAAATATTTTAATATCAGCATTTTTTTAATTATTTTTCTATGTTTGTTACATTAAATATATTTTCAGTCGGGCAATATTCCACATTTTAATTAATATTACATAAAAAAAACTATAATGCTAATCAAATTGTGGGTCATGGTAATTTTAGAAATATACACATTTCATTAAATCAATACAAAAGTAGTATTTTTTCTAAGAATAGACCAAGATTCAATTCAAAAACCACTAATTATATTTCTTAATGTTATGATTACTTAATAACAATTTCAAAAAAACAACATTTTAATACTTTCTTAATGTTTTGATGATTTTATGTTTCATTTTAGAAAATATTGTATTACTGTAGCTGATAAGAATGAATTACTGCCCAATATTGTTAGATTTCTCATAATATAAATATTCATATACAATTTCCAAAATTGAATTAATTTTGATTCAATTTTAGAAATTGTATATGAATATTGTAATATATAAATTAATAAACAATTAAAATTTACACAAGGAAATATACGTATTGACTCACGATTTTTCTTATATATATATATATATATATATATATATATATATATATATATATATATATATATATATATATATATATATATATATATATATATATATATATATATATATATATATATATATATTCCAATACTCCATGTACATGTTAATATCAAGGGAAATAAACAGGCGGTCTCCCTATCCAAGGAAGCTAGGAATATCAATCCTCCTCCTACGACTACCACTTGTTTAGATGCAAACGCCCTCATAAGGCATCAGCTTATGAGCGGAAAAAAATGGTGCCTGGTGGAGTTTAATCATGACCGCGGTATCACCTTTACTATCAGCAGAATGCGGACTGGGCCTATGAGGGGTATGAAAATCATACCCGAGGAATCTAGAACATACCCAGAATACAGGCACTGCAGAGGAGTTCCACTGGATCCGAGGCATCTCTTCAACTGCATCCCTGTTGCCCCGACCCTCTTCAACATCGGCCCCAACTGCTGCCATGACACCCTTTATACAGAAAAAGCTGAAGAAGTGGCCAGGTCAGTGCTCCATGCCTTTGGTTCAATATGACTTGTTCTTTTTAACTTTTTTATTATTTACTTATTTTTTTGCACTTGTCACACCACCACCACAACAACAAATATTCCAATTTAATTGTATTGTAATTATTATTGTATTGTAATTGTATTGTAATTATTGTATTGTAATTAAATTTAATTGTATTGTATTGTATTGTAATTTAATTGTAATTATGTAATTGTATCCAATAATAACTGGTAATAACTGGATTACGCTCAACAACGAGACAAATGTGCCTAAAAAATAGAATAAACATTGTTCTGCCTAAATTATATATTTCCACAGATATTATGCAATAGAGGGTGTATTGTGTAGGGGAAAAATTTGAAATATATAAGAAAGAATATAAACCAAAATAAACCACCAATTTATATGTTAGTGCTTAGGGTCAACCATCAACTTATATGTTAGCCTTCTGTCCAGTAGGGCTGGGTTCGGTTCCGAGTGCCGCTACAGATCCACCGAGTGCATACATTTGATGTACGTGCGCGTTAAGTCTGTAGAATTGGTAGTCCTGTGTCTGGAAAATAATTCGTCCCCTTTAGATCATTGAGAGAGTGGATCCTCTGGTGATGCCATCTATCGGAAGATTTGAAAAACAACTATTGTACTTTCACCTTCGTGGTGTTTTGATTAAACGAAAGGCGCACTCTGCTGATTAAAGTTCGCATAGCCAAAGCATATCGAGCTTGGCTTCCCCAAGTGTCATTAGTAACAACTTATTTATATATGTTAGAGGTAAATAATTCAAAGAGAATTAGTTATTACTGTAATAAAAGTTTTTCTTCTTAGTTAATATACTGTAATAGCAAAATTTAATCTTGCTTTAATATTTGAAGTAGTTTCTTTCCCTATTTCAGGCTTAACAAAATATTTTTCTTTATATTCAGTAATTTTGATGAAATCTACATATTTGTCTAAAAATGAAATCCATATAGTATTTTTTAAGATAACAATTTAAGCCCTTTGCTGAAAGTATAACCTAAATTAATCCTTATCTTTAAAGAGAATATAGAATAGTTAAACGCACATGTTATTGAATTTTAAAAAAATTAGATTTCAAATAATTCTAGAACTAGAAATATGGCGTATTAAATTCAGCATTCGTAGTTATGTAAAATCTTAGAATTTCGGCAGAAGATTAAATTATGAAAGTGTTGTTGCAACATTTGTTAAACATATGAGTTGAAGAATACCCGTTTTATATATAATCAATGATATTAAGGATTTTTTACTCTTGATAATACATTAATGCAATTCTACAACATTGTTCTTTATCGAGAACATGCGATGAATTTTTTCTTGCCTATACATTAACACAATTTCAATACCTAGCTGCAAAGATAAATATATGTCTTTAATGGTACATCCTAATATTCACTCTTGAAAGAGTTAAGCGTAATTCTAGAACTTAAGCTCTCGTATGTGTCCTTTAAGGACAAGAAGATATAATTTTGAAACTTATAGATGAAATAAAAATTATATTCTCAGAAAATGAAATAAAACTTTAAATTAGAATATAGCATTAAAATAAAAAGATGGTTCAAGAAGATGGAAAATATGATGTTAGAAATGGATTTCAGTTTTGATTTCAATTGTTTTTGGCTGGTGATATCTCTTTTTTGGCACTAATGATTTTGAAGAAACTGTGACGAGATAATCGTAGTGTCTTAAGATCTGGCATCTTGTAAGAAAACGAATTTTCTTTGGAATTTTATACAAAAACTGAAATTAAATCACTTTCAACCCATTTTTTTAATGAACGATAATCTTCATACATTTTAAAAGTTAGATGAATAATTCCAGATTGAAGGAACTAATTTATAAATCTCGTTTTATTTTTTTTTTCAATTAAATTGAAGAAATTGAAAAAGATATGGTCTATATTGCATTAAGTGCTACCCATCTCTGTAAGAACACAGATGGGAACTAGTTACAGTCATATCATTTTTAGATTTTTCTCTTTCTAAAATTTTTATGCTTATTACTCAGTCTAAATTTAAAATAAACTGTATGTATTTTTTAATAAAATTAACGTTTTCTTAAAATTGTATCGGATTGTAGATGAAATAAAAGATTATATTATTTTCACCAATATAAGGACTTTGTTAGTAAACTTAATGAAAAAACTGTATTTTATTTTTTGTATATTGTTTAATTATGTGCTTAGTACCATACATTCTTTTATAGCTATGTAGGATTTAATATATGTCTTTTTTGTTGTTCAACTTTGAATACCTAAATGTATGTTGAATATATATAATTAGATTGTAAACTTATGTGATAAATATATTATAAAATATTAGCCTACAATGAGTTAATTTATTAATAAGAGGAAGAATCTCTTTTTCCTAAGATTTCTTTGACTGTGATACTTAATATCTTAATGCAGTTAAACATTGGATTTTTAAATTTATCCTTAATGAATTTCATCATTAGAGTGTAACCAACCAATTTTCAATTATGAAGGTAAATATATAAAAAATAAAAATTTTACTTACTTAAGTGTAAAGAACTATGATTAAGAATCTAATCTCTTTAAACTATAGAAAAGTACAGAAATATATATTCCTTTTTGTAACATAAATGTTTCCTTTCATGAAAATCCCAGCTAGAATAAAATCAAGTAGAAAATTGTGTATCATACTATAAAAAAGAATGAAAATAAAAGGAAAGTGATACGGTTATATAATTATTATTTAAATTTAGAAATAAATTTTAAGGATAGCAACTTCCTTTACTTAATGTCAAACATGTTAATCACTTTATAATATAAAAAGGAAAATATAAACACTAAAATGAAATTTCAAAGTGAGATAAATTAAATTAAAAAATTAACAAAATAATACCTAAAGGTGGAAATAACATTAATTTAATTTACATTAAAGCGTGAAAAATGGTATTACGAAAATGCTAAAACCATATCAGTAGCGCATCGATTTGAAGAAAATAATTAATTTAATTTTACAGCGTAGTAAAAATATAATGAGTTTAAATTTAATTAAGCTTTATCTCGTGAAATGCGAATTATAAAAAATATTGTGTATGTAGCACATTTCTAACTTATAATTAGTGAATAAGATAAAATTAAAAATACTATATCTAAAATTCTGTAATTAAATTATTTATACGAATATTAAATTAATTTAAAATCTCTTTTGTTTGATAAAAATCTAATGCTAACTTCTGCTATTTACATGTAAATTTTAAATATTTTTTTTAATATATATTTAAAAATACTCTTTGGATTAAAAGAATTACATAAGAGTAACCTAAAACCAAATGGCTTAATAGAATTCATTTTGTAACAAATTTGCTGAAATTCTTTTACAAGAATTATTTAAGTAATTAATATTTATTGCTGTATTTAATTGCTTTTCCTGCCTATTTAAAAATAAAATAAAATTTAATTTTAATTATAAGCAAAAATAAAAATTTAAAAACAAATCCTATTTTAATTACATATCATTTGAATAATAATAAAATTACAGATGGGAATACTGAATTTTTGTAATAATTATTTCAGATTTCATTTAACAGTAAATATAAACTATAATTGTTTTAAATAAAAATGTTTTAATTGCATGTTAATTGCAGAGTTTTTATTAAGTTACTTCACTTTAATACTGAAGTCATATTTATAACTGAATTAATTAATTTTAAATATGAATTTTTTGCAGAAGTCAGTTAATATATTCACTGGAATAATATTTATAATCAAAACAACTGTAATAAAATATCATATTTTTATTAAAAATAAAAATATATGTTTTTTAAAAAAATTATATAAATTATCATAATATTTATTTACATGTATAACAGTGTGTATATTTCTTTAAATATTTCATAAAGGATTCTAAACACGATGTACACACATATTGTATGTGTGTGAAAATATATACATATATAAATGTATGTATATATATATATATATATATATATATATATATATATATATATATATATATATTATTCCAATTAGTAATCAAAATGAAACAAAAAATAATTAATTAAATATTATATCACTTTTACCAATAAATATAAATAATTCCCAACTCGTAATAAGGCATGTGATAAATTACAATTACTTTGTAGAAAAGTGATATTTTAATTCGAAAAAGTAATTATAAGCAAGATTAAGCATTTCGTAAATAAAATTTTGAAAAGAAATTGTTATGACATAGAATAAAACTTGCAATGATCAATTTAAAAAATTTAAATAACAGTGTCTTTTTTATATTTGCATTTCAGTAGATACTATTGTCGACCAACTTGTCTAGTGGTCAGCGCGCCTGACTACGGATAAGGAGGTCCTGGGTTCGAATCCCAGTTCAGGCATAAATGTACTTTCTCTCTCTATCCTGTCTTTGTCCTTTCCTTGAGTGTGAATGGTTGCCTACCCTATAAACGGGTCTCTATGGCATATGTGTGTACTGAAGATGTCGGACTCCATACCAAATACGATTCAGTTTGAAAAGTGGAGAAGCGCACCCCAATTTGCCAGCCTAGCTGGAACATGAGAACAACAACAACAGTAGATACTTTTGAATATTGATGTATTAAATAGCATCATGAGAGTTATATATCCAGCATAAAAGTATTGACGTATGCAAAATGATGGAAATTACTAAAAGTAAAATAAAAACTATCTTTTTTCTGTAAGTAATATATTTTTATATATGTATCTAAACAAAATTTATAAAAACTTTAAATTAAGTATCAAGAAGTACTTTAAGACAACTTTTTGCTTGTTAATTAAAAGACCTTGAAAAAAAATAAAATTCAGATCATTACAACTCATAAAATATAGTTCCATGAAAATTTAGTTTTTTAAGAGTTTACTTATTTAGATATATTATGACATTTAGAATTACTTTTTCTTAAATTTTTTTTTCTTTTTACATTTCCACTTTTGCACTCTGCTTTCAAACCCATTGTTAATTTCATTGACTTTCAAAAGCATGATTTTCTAATATAATCTCGAAATGATATTGCTTGATCTAAAACATCTTAAAACAAAATAAGTTTTTTTTCACAAAACTTATTTGTGATATAGCACAAGAAAATTTCACTTGTCACAAGAAAATTTCCTTGTTTGCTTCTAAAAGATAAATGTGTAAGTTTTGAACTGTAAATAAAATTACTAAAAAATTTCGTAAGTTACATCTTGCTCAATGTACATTTGGTAATCGTAGCTTCACTGTGTCAATAACACTACCAGAAAAAAATTTAAGGTTTGAAATTTTCAATATATTTTTCTCTCTTGTTTGTAATTCTAAAATTTATTCAGCATTTTTTCTATATTTCCTTACTTATTCTTGCCCAGGAAAAACAGCTATCTGGTTAAAAGTGATCACTTCCTCATTCTCATTCATAGCCACAAAATTAATTGCAAATAAACTGTGATTTAGCGATGGATTATAAATTTTCGCATTAGAATCATCTTCCATTTCAGTGTTGGTTTTATCAGAAGCGTTGTTAAATGTTTTTCTTAAACCCTGAATTTCTACTTTGATTCTAAAATATTTGAGGGAATCTTTTTGGAAATTAAATGTTTTCAAATCCCTTTTTAAAGGTATCCCAAACATTCCTTTATAAGGACTACACTTGATACCTTCATAAAATGATATGTTTAATGATGTCATAAGAGAGAGAGTTTGTACAAAACTTAGTCCTTCTGATCATTTACTTGTATTATTGCTTTCCACGAAATAACATAAATTTGACATCCTGATTTGCTCGCTGAACCGAGCTTGGAGTCTTACTGTGGCTGAATTTTAAATTTTGAATCCAGCTATATTGGCCAACCTTCTTTCACGATTTGATTACTGAACATGAGATTTTTGTCCTTCTGGAATATACTGGAAACCCCAAATTTAAAACAATCCCGTTTAAATGATATCAAACTTCTACACGCCTATATTTTAGTGAATTCCACTATATGAGTTTCATCTAGAATTCAAATACTAATATGAAATAATTATCTGATTGCAACTGCATATCTATTAAATCGACTTGCATCTTGAATACATCTCTTTGAATATTATCGGTCTAAAATGTCATTCCTTGGCTATCTTTGACATATGTTGACAGCATTCACACAAGTTTATAAAATTTACCACTGTCTGATTAGTAACCTTTCTTGTACTGTTTGAAATTCTTTTAACATTATGATTCTGCCACCATGACTAATTGATAAATGTAATTCATGAAATATAGAAGCCATTTCTTTAAGAATGTTAGAAATACTTCTGGAATCAGATGAATCTATAAGTAATAAAATCCCCAATAACAGTCTTAGATCTCATGTTCTTAGTATTGGAGTACGACATAACAGTTGCTCTGCAAGCAATCAATGTGAATGAATTTTGAATAAGTTATGAATTTTTAACGTAATCATTTCTGGTAATTATACCTAACGAAAAAATCAAGAATTTTATTACATTTACAATAATATGCTCCTTATCAAACAATGACTGAGATAACTTTGAGAGTAGTTTTGAAAACATTTTTCCAAAATGACTCTATCAAATAATTTAGAAACAAAAAAGAAATTTGAGAATTAATATAAATATTTTGATAACGCTTCTCACATAAAGCCAATATCGAAAGGAATGATGATTCAAGTATAAAAGTTATCCATTGGAAAAAAACCATAATAACTTTGTGATATAAAAGAAGACGCATAGAAAGATCTACTTTAATAAGTTTGCCAACCGATGGCTGAGTGGTTAGCGCTCCTGACTCCTAAGCTGTGGGTTCTGGATTTGAATCTCGGTTTGGGCATGTATGTTACTTTTTTTTATCTCTCTGCTCTTCTCTGTCTTTTCGTCTGTGATGATGTATGAATGTGGCTCATCCTATAAATGGGTTTGTGGTGGTATGGCGCGGGCAACACTACTCGCCTCTATGACTTGGATCACTGGTGCCCTCTGGATAAAGATAAATGAATAGCAATTTCTGCCCTTTTTATGGCATAAGGTTTGTTACCCAAGTGTTTGCATGAAAAAAAATTAACAAGTCAAATATTTTAGCTAAGAAATTTCAAGTAATAAAATATAGAAAAAGTGTTAAATAAAATTTGTAATTTAAACTTTTAATTTTTTCTGGTAATATTGGTGACTTAGTGAAGTTACGAGTACCAATGTAGACTAAGAAAGATGTGACTCAATAAATTTATCAGTGATTTCATTAAAAGTTCAGGTAGATAGACAAGTCCAAGATAATACCTTGGTTTGAAATACCTATTTGTATTAACCAATCATATCTGAACAGCTTTCACGCCATGGGTGACCCTACAAGGAACATAAAGCAAGTCTAAGTTGTTCCAGACATACACCACCGTATAACTTGTGTATGCCCTCACACCACTTACAGGTTCGGAAAATGATTTGTGAGGGTTTATGTGTTACAAAGATACCCTGAAGTTAAAAAGGTAACTGGAGATGCAAAAATTCAAGGAGGGAAAAAATACAAATTAAATTTAAGACAAATTAAGATCAGCGAGTTAATCATTTGAACAGCAGCTCTACAGAATTGATATGAAAATTTTGAAACGAATATTGTTGTTTTTTTAAATATTCAGTTTTAAATAATGTTGGAAAATTCTAGGCACTTAAAAAATCCTTTATTATTTTCAAATTGCTTTTACAGAAAAATTCCTTCCCCGAAATATATTTATCTTTGTACTTTATTTATAAAAAAATGGAATATTTTCTAACATAAAACCCTGTTTTAAAATAAAATTACAATAAAAGATACGAATTAATACAACAAAGGGAATACTAAAAAGGCAGGAATTGAATATTATTTTACAGTAAGTATTCCTCCTGAATAAAATAATGTTATTATTTAAGTGGCGCTGATTATTCCATAAAATATCTATTTGTATTTTGAGTGCTCTAAGGACTTCTAAGATAAATACTTAATAAATCATTTTAATTTGTAATCTAAGAAATATTAATATTCCCAAGTTCACTTATTTCAAGAGAGAAAAGATTATAATATATATATATATTTACATATATACATATATATATATATATATATATAATATATATACATATATATATATACACATATATATGTGTGTGTGTGTATGTATGTATAATATGAATTCATGCTTTAATGTTGCTTTGTATAGAATCCCTGATACAAACTCTATAATTTTTCCGCTTATTATATAGCGATAAATAATTACTGTAATATAATGAACTTTAGACAAATGTCATGATTTCAGTTCCCACATTTATTGTCTACCTAAATCTTAAAATTTTACTATTTAAAAATTTATGAAATTCAAAAAACATAAAAAATTTTCTTAACGTAAAATTTTTCAGTTTTTACCAATTATTTCAGAAAAGAGATCATGGATATTTATTATAACAATTATAATATTATATTAACTAACTATATAATAATAAATAGTTATAATAGGATACTGTTTAACAAATAATAATAATAATTTATGACTATATATAAGTATTTCTTGAGACATTGCATTTTTCTATACAATATCCTAGTGAAAATGCGTTAATAATTTTTCTTTAAGAATACAATTTGTATGATATAAAAATTATAAGTATATCAAATCAAATTATTAATTATTCGAGGTAGAAATTTTACTAACTATGTGTGTGTGTGTGTGTGTGTGTGTGTGTGTGTGTGTGTGTGTGTGTGTGTGTGTGTGTGTGTGTGTGTGTGTGTGTGTGTGTGTGTGTGTGTGTGTGTGTGTGTGTGTGTGTGTGTGTGTGTGTGTGTTTATATATAGTTAAGGCACATGTATATCATAAGTACAAATGCAATATGTTATAAGATGGTGAAACATCAAGCACTTGTTTAAAATCAAAAACTAAATAAAATTGTTAGTAAAACTACAAAATGCATTTTTTTGTGAAATATCCCCATGAAGTATGCAAGATATCATATTGTTTATTTATCTTCTGTGGTATTAAAATTACAGTAATTACTTTAAATGTATTAAAATTACAGTAATTACTTTAAATTAAGATGTTAAAATGCCCAAAATGATCATTGTGTGTCTAAATTAATTTTTTAATAAAACAATGTACATAAATATTTCAAAAAAATTTTCTTGAAATACTTTGTTCTCTAGTTTTATATTTTTCATTTTAAGTAACCACTATAATTAACATATTTCCAAAAATAATGTCACATAAAATTATATTCAGTATTAAGTACATGCAACTCGTCAATATTCATAAGAAGAAGATGAGTAAGAGAAGTGATAGAAAAAATTTAAATAGTATTTTTTACCATTTAATATATTTATCAATTACATCAAATATTTCTTTCTCATTGGTTGATTTATAAAAAGGGATCTCTATGTTCTGTAAATGTATACGTTCACATTATTTTTTTATAAATTTGGAAAAAATAATTAATTTTGTAACATTCCGCGTTCCTTCTTCAAAAACAAGCTTCATTTTCTTTCTAATAATGTTACCGTCTAATGATATTATTTCTGATTAGAAAGGAAAAGTCTCTAAATAAGAAGTTCATATTTCATTTTTAGTTAGTTATTTACATAGTAATTAGATGCTTATAATTTTAAAAGAAAGGGGTAAAAGAAAATATAAATACATTTTCTTATTCTTATGAAAAAATACATTTCCTCATTCCTAAAATTATTATTAGAAAACTTTGGAAACAATATAAAATATTAATAAATATATTTAACTATTATAAAGCTAATTTTAAAAAAATAATTTATATTGATTTGTGTGATTTTATTCTTGAATCAGTTCATATGAATCAAATTGAAAGTAACAATTTGTAACCTAAAATTAAAACTAACATTTGCATAGGATTAAAACAAATTATTCACATAATCTTTAATCTCAAATATTTTAGCAGTATACCCATTAATTTTTAAGGAGAATATTAGTTTAAATAATGAATTCAAATATATATATATATATATATATATATATATATATATATATATATATATATATATACAAGATATATTTTTAAATACATTAAGATTACGCAAGTTCGAATAATAATCTATATTTCATCGTATATTTTCTTTCTTCTATAAAGACATATTTAAAATTCATATATATATATATATATATATATATATATATATATATATATAAATAGTTGTTTTTCAATCTTTAGTTCATTCGATTAAATGCTAAGGAAAATCATGTTTATTACTACACCTTTGTAGAGTTCAGAAAAATTTTTTATAAAGAGAAATTGTTTTGATATTTATGTACTAATACAACCATATTAAATATTAAATGAAACTACATCAATTCGAAAAGTTAAGGCTGAGAAGAAAATGTAATCGATAAATGCAGTGTGAATAATCATCAATACATAACAATCATCAAAAGAAAAATATTGAATAATTATATCTCTAAGATTCATGCTTTTATTTGACGGATATATCAATTTCATCTTGATCAAAGATGAGAAAAAATTGATTTTGTCACAAATACAAAACAATCTTTCCAATTTTTTTTATACTTTATGATTGAACAAAATCAACATAAACTGTCTTATTTTTGAAAAATGTAGAAGCATTATGAATTCATTTTAATCCAGATTCGCATTTCAATATTCAATCTTTTTTATATCAAATTTCCGGCTCAGAATAGCGGTAAAAGTATAAAAATAGAATGAAAGTACATAGTTGCCAATTCAATGTTTAAATATGTACAAAATTAGGGTATCTAAATTGACAAAGAAGTTTGCCAGTATTATTTTTATATCAATTCATGAAGAAAAAATTTCATTAGAACTAGAAATATCTAAAAACATTTGAGAATTTAAAGTTAAAACATTTATCAATTTTCAAAGTAGTTTATTCTTGTTATCATATGCATAGAGTGAGTACTATCAATTCTCATGCACACACACAAATACTATAATTTTAACATTGCACATTATTGTACTAATTTTAGCACAAATTTACATAAGTCAAAAAATAATTTTACGAATTTATATTGATAAATGCTATCAATTCTATTCTTTAATAATTAAATGCAATTCTCAAGTTGTGATAGAATTTCTTCAATTTCTAAAATTTTTTTAAGACTTTTACTCATTATAACGTGTTGTTATAATGGATTTCCAATTCTTATTTGCTTAAAATAGCATTACTTATTCCATTGCATTTTACCAAAGACATAAATTTTCCTATTTTTTAAGGTAACTGGGAATAAGTTGTTAAAGTATTATAAATTCCTCAATGACGAAATATTACAAAAAGTAATTTCCTGTTAGTGAAAAGGAGAAAAAATCTCTGATGATATTCTAATTGATGAATGATTACATGCATTAATGTGCAACTTTATCTCTTTTTTTTCTTTACTTTTAATCAAATTTTTATTTTTTCATGCAATATTCATAGAATTCATGAATGAATTTTGATATTTATAGGTTGGAGATGTCAGTTAAGCATACATAATTACATTAAGAATAAGAACTTTATAGTTGTATAAAGTTTGTATTTATGGAGTATTTTCGTGTATTTTTACATGAGTTTTTATACAATTACCTCGAACATATTTTAAAATTATTTTTTTATTTCGGACAAAAATATTTTTGTATTCCACGGCATTTTAGGAGCTATTTAATGATGAAAGTTAAATTTTTGAATTTATTTCATTTATCTCAGAGTTTATGTAAAAATAACAAAAGTTCAGTTCATTTAGTTAAGCAAAATACTGTTATACTGTTAAGAAAGTAATATGAAAGCAACTGGAAGAAACAATTAAGCATTACAATAGATAATGTGGTTTGAAAAGCATTACTAGGAAAACTTCTAAATGAATATATATTTGTTTGTTTATTTTACTGTTGTATATGTTAGTATTTTTCATTTTCTCAGTGAGTATATAACTAAATAATTTCTTTGCACATATATTACAAACGAAATTATCTTTCTTTAAGATTCTTCTCTTAAACCAATCTTTATATGTAATATTTCTATATTCAGTAGAAAAGTTGGTAATGGCATTAAAAATATTTAATCTGAATCGAAAATTAAAAATTCTAGTGATATTTTAGGAATTTAATAATAGTTTCAGTAAAATTCTTTCTACTTTTTACCCCCAACTAAACAAAAATTAGTTCTTTTAAAAAATGAACGTCTCATAAATCTGTTTTTAATCATAAAATGCAACGTTTGAATATTAGTATCATATATTTATAATACTATTCTATTTTTCTTCACAAGTTAATTCTTTTATAGAAGAACGAAGTTACTTTCATATTTGATTTTTCCTGTCAAACCAATAAATGTAGTTCCAATGACTATAATCAAAACTGTAACAAATAACTTTAACTGCTTTAAAAAATAAACATATTTATTAATTTCCAAAAGTATTGGTAAATTAAATAAAGTTTTCTAACTATAAAAAACAAATTCTAATTATATAAAAATAATACAGCTGATTTAGTTTAAGAAAACATTTTATTTAGGTAAACTCAAACTAATTTGTTTGTTTCTTAAAGATTTAAAACTATAATATAATTAAATTAAATAAGTTGCTTTAGTTTGTACAAACCTGAAAACGCACATAAGTCCAAACCTTAAATTCATTGTTTAATTTTCTCTTTATATTTTTTTATTACTTCTAAAAAACTAACTTGTATCAAGATAATTTATAAGTAAGGAAGAAAGAGAGTCGTACTTACAAAATGCTTGGAAAATACAAATTAAGTTATTCAACCATCAGGTTACTGAAATTCCTTTAACAAAATTGTTCCACTTATAGATGTTCTTTTATTCTGCAATAACTTGCAGCTGTTAAGAACTCACCATCAGGCAAATAAGTACATAACTACTTCAGTATACATTTTAGGTAGCTTTTGCTTAATCTTTTTATGAACTTATTAGACTTATTTTATTCATTTTCTTGAAAAATAGGTTGTGGTATTATATTATAAAATTAATCAATTATTTTAGTTTTTAATATATTTATTCATTTACTTAAATAATTTATTGAAATAATTAAATTATAACAAATTAATTGTTTATACTATGATGTATTCGCATTTAACTTCTACGCATAAGAATTTTTCCTCTGTATTAAAATTTCAATGGTAAGTCCATTTCAAAATTATTCATGTGAAAATGAAATAAATTTAAATTAATATAACTTAATCGTTTTGACCTATAAGGAAATATTTAGAAAATTATATTTGTTATATTTACATTAACTATAAACTCTTAAATTTAAAATATAAATTATGAAAAGTTTCCATCTACATAAGCAAATTTGTACACACACACACACGTACATATAACTAAATAGATTTATTGATTTAAATTAAAATACATAAATAAATTTAATTGAATTCTCTACTTGAAACATTAACCTCTTATTTCGTATGAAGGTAAAAGCTTATAATGCGCATTGATTTTTTATCTTTTTTTATTAAATAAACTTAAATATCTCATAACTTACCGAAGTTCTATGTATCAAGTGCAGTGCTTTTAAAAAAAAAACAACTAATTTTTCTAATCATAAAATAATTGAAACTAATCTTGAATTTGACAACATAAATATTTAAAACTTTTAGAATTCTTTTCGTAAAAGATGCTTTTAAACATCATTTCTGGAAACGTTTAGAAAATTAATTCATTAAAATTTGTAAATATTTTAATTTCAACAAAAAACATTTCCACACACAACAGAGTATATAACTCTTTAAAATAAAGTATGCAAATATGGATATTCACTTAAACTGAATACATTTTTAAAATTTCTCATTTAAATGTAAATTCCCAAAATGGCAGTTTATTATCTAGGAAATAATTAAATTGGCTTAAGAAAGTTTTCTATGCAATAAAACATTTCGGGTTTTGACTGTCTTCTTATCATGAAGATAAGTGATAATAGAGATACGAAATGCTTTATTTGTACAGAATAATTTAAAGTGTAATTACTATAAGTATATATTCTACATTAAATAAAATAATTCATATTAGTGTTTAACATTTCACCTTTGCTTTTATTTAATTTAGTTTTTTCCTTTAGAAGAAATCTTAAAGAAATTAATATATAATTTTAATATATATGTTCGTAAAAAAAATCTTACTGTAATACATTATCAAAAATATATAATGCACTGAATTTTATGTTGATTTAAAATAAATAAAATATATATATATATATATATATATATATATATATATATATATATATATATATATATATATATATATATATATATATATATATATATATTAAGTGTTTATTTTCAATTTATTTTCATGTGTATAGAATTGAGGAACAAAACGTTTATAGCTTGCTTTTCAAAACAACATTGTCAATTCGAGAACATTAATTTCATTTTACAGTAATATATAGTTTTAAATTAAGTATTTAAATACATTCTTAAAAACAAATCACCCATTAAGCAAAATAAAAATCATATTTTTTTGGCCAAATAAATTTAATTTGCAAAAACTTATTCTTTAATTATATAATTACATAATTATTCAGAATAGCTCTCCCAAGTTTTCAAAATAAAGTAAGACATATACCCCGTAAATTTGCTTAGATTACGTTATATTGTAGTTGTATTTGAAACACTCTATCTATGAAAATGCAAAAGCACACAAAGAGTTTTCCCGATAGCCTTCAATTATTTCTAGTAATCTTCAAATTCTGATTAAAAGCTAGTAAATATAATGAGCTGTTTATTGTTGTTGTTTTTGATGCCAATCATTTACGTTTACCAACGCTATATATGTTCTATGAATAAATTTACTGAAACGAATAACTTTACTATTTAATTAATTTACACTAGTATTTTAATAAAAAGTAAAAATATTTGAATAAAGAATAATAGCTGAAAATATACAACTTTAAATAATTTTGAAGATAATTATTAAACTCCATAATCATTTATTTCATGTCGAAATTTCAAAAATAATTGGAAAAGTATTTAAATATAAATTTTAATAAACTGAGCATTTCCAGTATTTTAATATCTAGAATATAAAAGATAACATGAATGTTTTAAAAATATATTTTGTCTTTGATCACTAAATTTAAACCGGAGTAATGTGTACTGTCATTCACGTTCATTTCGTGTAGTATTCATCAATACATTTTTAAACTTAATATTTTCTTTAAAAAAACATCAATAATACAACGTGTACCATTTTATGACACATTATGTATCAAGATCTTACAGCTTAATTTATAGAAATATTCTTTAAAGATAAATATGTAAAATTAAGTATTCCTAATACAGAAAACTTCATAATATATTCATAAATTCATAATACAGAAATTAATTTTTTTTATTATATGAAACTAAAATTCAATTTTAAATTTTAATGCCAAGTGATTTATATATATATATATATATATATATATATATATATATATATATATATATATATATATATATATATATATATATATATATATATATATATATATATATATATATATATATATATACATATATAAATGACTAGATAAAAACATCTTATTAAATAGGATATTTCACTTAATTTAAATAAAAATAGCTAAAAAAAGTATCTAACGAATTAGGCAAGCAAATATAGTTTTATATTATTTTATATAGCATAGAGAAACAAAATGCCGACATTCTTTATCACTTCTACATTTCTATGAACATCAATGTATCCTAAATCGTTATCTTTTGTCATTTTTAATAGTCTGTATGTATTTTTCCCCAATGTATCTCAAATTCTGTTTTTAATGAATTTTATATTGCCTTGTGTACACAAGTAGAATTCAAATTGTGGGTTTTCACATTAAGTTTTCTCAAAGAGAATAAATTCTTTTATGTTTGTATTTAATATAGTCGCATGAACTCAAACAAGGTGTATTGTTTTGTTGCCTTCTTGAAATGGATAAACTTGTGCTTTCGTCGTGTTAAATATTAAAATGTTCATTCTCAATAATTCTTATCGCACACACAACTATGATGATGATAATTTTTACAAACTCATATGAAGTACACAAAATTTTCTGCAACATGTTTAATTGATTACAGTATAAAGTTATACCTTTTCATTAAATAAAATGTGTCACACAGTTCATCTACATAAAATGTGTCATCTTAAATTAATTTAAAATAGTTTTTCTCTTAAGCAAATTTTACTCGTTGATTTAAAACCAAGAAGAATGAGCTAGCTTAGAGTTTAATTTTAGCAATCCCGTCATAGTCTGTAAGTTAGCTGAAATGTATTAATGAATAATTTAATTCATTAGTCTTTATGTGGAAGAAATAAATGAAAAATATTTCGAAAGTTTAAAAAAATAAAATTTTTAAACATCAGAAACTCCCCTCTCTCTCATTAAAATTAAAAAACAAAGATGTATTACGACTGTACATATCATCTATCCAAAGACATTCGTTTATGATAGAAAATTGTTTTAACTTATGAAATTAGGAGGAATTAATTGTTGATGTTTTAGTTGATCGTTTTCACATAGTTGAGAGTTTCATCAATTTATAGTTGATAATTTCATTTATTTCAAGAAAAATCATAAAGTAAAATACTTTTGCAAAAATAGCGATTCTCTTTCAATTTTCACATTTATTTATTTATGATTTTATTTCTAATGATACAACAATTCATTTCCTAAAAGCGTAAAATTGATAAGTCATATAATTGAATGTAAATGAAAATTGCTTTTTAAAATATAGTTGTGACTTTAAGTCTAATAATGAAACAAATTCCTTTATTTATGTTAGCTCATTTAAATAATATTTATTTATCAAAAATAAATGTAATACCTATGAATATAATTTAAATAAAATACATTTAAATAAGATTTTTAAAAAGAATGGTGATGTTTAAATTCGACTCTTTCTTTATCTTACTTTTTCCGTTTATTAAAATATTTCATACAAATAAATTTTTTGTGTGGTATAATAAAATATTTTCAACAAATATAAATTAATATTTAATAGAAATGATTGATTTCTGATTGAAACAATGTGAAATTAAATAGACAAGCGACTTTTTTTTAATCAAAATATAATATGTGCATTCAGTTACCAGAATTTAAAAAGATTTCAAAAAAAAATGTAGAAAAAGAAATTTCAAAGATAGTATTTATTTAAAATAGAAAAAAAATGAATCTTTCAAACTGCAATTTTAAAAGTGTAAAGAAATAATGTATTACCGCACTAAACTATTATTTACTATATATCCTAACTGATAATGAAGAATATATACAATTGTTTATATTCCAATATGTCTAGAAATTAAAGTACAGTAATTGAAATTTTTCTTCCAGAAACGAATGTTAGAAAAATCAAATTGTACTATAACAATGCATTATCTCATTTATCAATGTAAACAACCAAATTGTTTTGTTGAAAGTACATCAGAAATACAAAATATCTAGACATATCACGACTAGACATAACTATGACTAGACATAACAATGACTAGAAAAAACGATTTTAAACATTTCTAAAATTTGTTCACTAAAGCTTTAAACGCTTAGGTGCATGTCATCAGCTTTGGACTGATCCTTGTATAAGAAAATATTAACCGTTAAAAAATCATTATTAAAAGAGATTTATTATGAAACTAAATATTAATAGATAGTTCAGAAATTAGAACTCAAACCTCAAGAATATTTATGAAATTAATATGATAAATGCAGACACTTAACAGAATAACTTATGTAAGTTATTCATTAACATATAATTTAAATCACTACAAGAAATATTAAACTAAATCCAAAAAAACTTAAATATATTTATATCAACATCACAACTCACAGTTTAAAATTTTAATATTACGAATACCTCAAATCATTTCAAAAGGAAATCATTTTCAGTTAATTTGACCATAATTTATATTTTAAGAATTGATCCTTAAGAGGAAGTGAAATGAAGTAATTTTACAAACTTTTAATAGCATTAAACACATACCGTCGTTTGATGATTCCAGCTAATTTATTAGCAGAATACTGCTATTATTGATTCCTTATTTCAAACTAATCAATGCACATGTATATTTAACGGAATGATATTTTAACAAATAGAAATAAATTGTATTAAGTTAAATAATGACAATGTTTTCAAAATAATTTGCTAAAATTTAGACTTTTTTCCTCACTCATAAAGAAACAAGAGAAGTCTATAGAGCAAAGATACAAATTGTGTGATTTCTCTTTTCAATTCGCTTAATTAAACGACATTAATTTCCACAAAATGCCATTTAATTTGTTTGAATAAAGTTTTTTTAAAAAAAAATATTGAAAATTTAGAAACATAAAGAATTAACTTGAATATCATGTAAATCTGTATAAAATATTAAACTAAGAAATTATTCCTTTTTTAAGGTTTTTTTTATTACCAATAAATTTAACGATTTTATATTTTTAATGAAGGTAAAAGTTATTTAATAATTCTTGTTAAGATTATTCTAATTGCTTGAACTTAAAAAATATTTTTTATGTTAGGGGAAAAGAACTGGAGAATTTAGTAAAATTTCAGAAATTTTATTTCGCTTCTTATTCATATATTGCTTCTTTAGGCAGCTTTTATGTACTCTCAACGAGAAATCTAACTGTGCACAGTTTATGTTGTCATTTTGGGACACACTGTATTTTTGTTAAAATAGTATTTAAAAAAAAAGATGATGACAATAAAATGTCTTTTAGTATTTATGTTATGTATGTATCTATAAGTATTTATATAATATACAATAAGAAAAGTATTATAAATGGTGAGTGGTTTTGAGAAATGATCATTCTTATTAATAAGTTAATTTTATTTCTAAATATCTGTTTTGTTTTTCAGAGAACGATGTAAAATGCTTTAAAATCCTCATTGTAAAATACACTTTAAAAATTTCAAAAACTTTGCTGTTAACCAGAAACTGAAGTGCAAATATCTGAAAAATAAACTTTATATTTTATTTTAGCATAAATTATGTATGGTTGATTTGGCATAAAATAAAATCAATTAAAGTCAGGTGTAGCCAATTTTTATTTCAATGCTGTTTTCAGGGCATTCTATCAACATCGCGTTGAGCGTTACGCAATCGCATTAGTGAAGTGAACACTCAAGAGTTATTCATTAAAATTATCTTCGATCTTATACATGATAAGTATAAAAAACTTTTATAAATTTTGTGAGATGAAATTATAAAATATTCAGTCATTAAGTAATCCAGCGAAATAACTCACCACTTTTCGCTATACTCCATTTACTTTAATGATAGTGATAAAGTTAATCGCATTTACAAGATAATTCGTAATTTTTACTCACAATATTTACAAAAGAAGTTGTAATTGTTGTGATTAGATTTTTATAAAATGATTTTGTTGTCATGTATCAGCTAGACTGGCATTAGGGGTGCGGGGTGCTCCACTTTTTAAACTGAACCATATTTTTTTGTGGAGTCCAACTTCCTCAATACACACATGCCATAGGTACCCTTTTTTAGGGTACGCAACAATTTACAACCCATTCATACAAAGAAAGGACAAAGACATGATAGTTGGAGAGAGAAAGTAAATCCGTGCCCGAAACGGGATTCGAACCCAGGACCTCCTTATCGTTATTCAAGCACGCTTACCATTAGAACACGTTGGGCAGCTTATAAGATAATATCTTATTCATTTGTTTAAAATTCAAATTTTCTTTTGCTTAACAAATTAATCTATACAAAAACAATTTATTATTACAGAAACACTAACACACACACAATTTTTTCATTATGATATCACGTTTTTTTTATATTTAAATCCAAGGAAAGTCATATTTTGTAGATAATTCTTTAGTTTTCCCTTTCAATTTTGTGAGCATTTTTATAGTTAAACTATAATTTTCTTGGATAATGAACTATATTTTATCGGAAAAATGTATACAATAAACTATTTGTATTATTTTCTTAATTTTTGAAATACCTGTGGTATAATATTTTGAAAACTGACATTAAGCAAATAAACAAAAATGCAATTTTTAGATACTTTTTTTTATGTTTTTATGAAAACCTCCTTGCGACAAACATATCAATCTTGAATAAGAAGCAACTTAAAACTTTTAAAACTTTGCTTCCTTTCGTGAAACTCGATTTTGAGTTTCATTAGCTTTACTCGGGTTGTTTAGTGCAAATTACTTGGAAATAACTTTCTGAAGATTCAATTCTTTGAATAAATCTATATTATTAAGAAAAGTTAAATTATTAAGTTTAAGTCTTAAGCTGTTTCCAAACGAATTTCTAATATTTCGCTTTTTTTAAACATTCATTGAAATCAGTATTTAATAGATTTTCAGGAAATTCAGATTAATCGTTATTTATTACATCGATAGAAACAGGAAAAATGATTAGTTCCTAAACTTATCTTCAGGAATGAAATATTAAAATGTATTACTAAATCAAAAATCATGTTTTGTACTTATAAATTTTTTTTAGTTCTCAAAGTAGAAACATGAGAACATTTATTTATGCAATAAAATTGAATTAAGTCATTTTTCTTAAACATTAATAAAGCATTCTTTAATTTTAAATGTGGGTTACGATAATATATATTTTGTGTAGTATTTATCTTTGAGTAAAATTTTGAGCACTGTTTTACATTTTACGTATCTAATTTTTCATCTATATTTTTCAATAAAACATTTTCAATTTAAAATCATCCTAAAATTTTCTATTGCAAGAAGTGTAGTAGATTTGCAAACAAAATCCACTGTATTAGTAATGCTGAATTTAACTGGTATTTATTTAATATTTTACATAAAACGTGATAAAAAATGTTAATTACGAATATCAGTTTTTAAACAGAGTACGAAATCTGCATTTTAAAATAGTGCACTTTGAAACTAAAAAAATAGGAATTTTAGTGAAAACATTGCCTGATTCTCATTAAATTTATTATAATTGATTTTCAATTGAGAAAATTGCACTTTGAATTAGGTTACAAAAATTTTAAACTGTTGCGAGGAAATGAATGCAAGTGAGTCATTTTTTTAATAATATCTTTCATATGAAAAGTAACAATATTTTAAAAAACAACTGTATTATCATAAACAAATTTTTAAATCGAAGATATAAGGGAAATGTGAATTTATTTTAAATTAATGAAATTCAAATATGGAATTCAAATACAAAATTTCTTTATAAACACATGGGCTACAGAATTATAAATGATAAATGCAAAATTATAAATTTGTCAAAATAAATTGGGATGTCATAAAATTTGTCACATTTTTAACTTTACTGCTAAAAATTCTTAGATAATAAATCAAAAGCGATTGTTCCTTATCAATAGTTTGTAAATGCACCCAAAAATACCTATATGTGTTTTGCAGAAGTAAAAACATTGAAAAAAGTACTTACACTGAAAATATTCTTAATCATTATAATACTTTAAAAAGCAATTAACATATCATATTTTTTCTTTCTCCATTTTTAACTTGCCTCTTGTTTTCTTTTAATCGATATTTAAACTTAATACATCAAATTTAGTAAACTTTAAAAATTCTAAAGAATCTTTTTGGTCTCTTAAGAAATATAAAACAATAAAATAAAGTATAAGAAGCCACGATCCAAAACTACTCTTTATTAGAGTAGTGAGTTCTTAAGATCTTTATCCAAAAAATAGAAAGATGAGTTCATGAAGATTTCTAAACGAATTTATTGACAACAGAATAAATCCGTTTCTGACATGTTTGCGAAACTTTAGGTAGTTGTCAGAATGATTGTGTGTGATTTTTCTGATAGACTATCTTTAAGTGCACTGTAATATTTTATTAAAATAAATAGCTTTTAAAAATATGTATCTTATATAAACTCTAACTTTTAAAGGACTCAGGGTCCTAAATGTTGACAATTACTAATTATATATTTTAAGATATTAATATATTTACATATTTAAAATATTTAATAATATGTACAATACTTTATATTTAATATATACTCTTGTAATTTTATAAAACAAAAAATTCTTATATGGTCAAATAATTTTGTAAAATAAATTATGACATAATTTTTATATACACGTGTTAAAATTAAATGAAATACTGTGTGATTTAATTATAAATATGTTAATATGTATGATTTCATTAGAATTATGTTATTAATAAAGCAAATATAATATTACAGTAAAACGGTCTATATAATAAGGTTAATAGGTAAAGTAAATTGTATTAATAAGTAAAGTAAATTGAAAATTATCACTTTTAGAGTATTATACAGTAAAATACTATCCCTGTTTTATAAAAGAAAATACATTAATGTATTACCAGAGTAATTAATTGATTTATTTGTGCTAGTAGTTTTTTTCTCTTTAAAGGATTGATAAATAAATGCTATTTATTATTAAAAAATGTAGCTACACTAAATAATTAAATGATATTAATTCACTTTACATATTTTTTAAATAAACAATTGCAAATACGTATGTAAACAAGTATAAATGTATTCATGTATGTTATTAATTCTATACTAAGTTTTATTTTATGAGCTTTTAAAAATGCAAAGTTAAATTGAAGTAATTAAAAATGTGCAATATTAAATAAAGGAATTTGTACTATCTCACATTCATAAGTAATAGAAGATTCATCCAAAATTTTACAAATAAAAACAATTTTTAATAATATTTCATCTCTAGAAATGTAGAATGAATTATTTATCAATACTGTACATCGTATGTTACTTCCAAACACCACCTGGAATCTTAACGCATGGTTTCAATTATTTTAGGTAAATCATAGTTAGTTACTTATTAGTTGAAGTTTCTTAATCATTAACTATTGAATTTGTATTAAAGTTGTGTTATTTTTTAATCTATTTTTATGTTCATTCATCCACAGATTGTCATATTCATCAGCAATTAATTTATTATGTGATTTAATTTTACTTTCAAAAATAAGTAATGCTAGACAAAGTTATTTCAAAATGGGGACATTTTTTCATATTTTTAAGTATTCGAAATATTTTAGAATGGTGAGATTTAAAATTTTATTTAATAAAGAAATTTAGAATTATCAATTGTAATATTACAAGTGCATAGTAAAAAAAATTATATAAAAATGTTTAGTAAAAAGTGTATTATTATTTATTCATTATCAAAAAAGGGAGAACTCATATGTGTATATGTTTTTTATGAGGCAGGAATAAAGTGTCGGTCACAAATGTAAAATAATTTTATAATAGTTATAAAATTACACACATGACTAATTGTGAAGTTTTGCATTTGGTTTTAAAAAGCAAAAAATAATTTCTTTACTTTACTATTTTTCCATACTCAGCAGTTCTAAATTATTAATATATGCATTAATAAAATTATAATATTAATTCAAAATTAACAATATTTTTTGAATGGTAAAAAAGCATAATTTTTTAGATGTTGAATTTTTTTCATGGTAGAAATAATTTTAATCATTGATATGAGCCTCCAAATATTAAGAATGTATTTATAAAATGCATTTTTACAAATAGAAATTATATTCTAGTACATGCAAATCAAAATTAACTGACATAGTATATTATTTTTCAAGATTGTGTAAGTATTGTTTCTTGTATTACATTTTTCATCAAATTTATGATATGTTTTTCATTTGATATTTCCAGTTCTCGCTAATACCCTGATTAAAAGAACGAAGTTGTTTTTGTATATAAAAGTTCATTAGTCATGTATAGCTTCCTAAAAACTAATTTAAATTAAACAAACATGAAGCTGGAAATCTAAATATAAAATAATAATTTACATAAAAACATATTTATACCCTATTCCTTCAACACAAGTGGGCAACATAAACTCTTAAATTTAAGTAATTAGTTAACTTCATAAATGTGAAATAGCTTAAAGTATCAATTTTTGAAATTATCAATAAGCTACTATAAAAATGACCTTAACATTTATTTAAAATTTCTTCCTATTAACTTACATATTTTTGTTGCCTAACAAAAAGAAATTTCATATTCTTGAACAAATATTTATATTTATAAATAAACGAAAAATTTGCATTAAAAATTAACTTTGCACTTTTTTAAAAATATAATTTTCAAATGAAATATTGAAAATACTAAAGTAAAGTTTATCTTATAAATATAATTTATTTCAGTTATCTTGAATTTTCTTGACATTCAATCGTAATTCATACTAAGTTATATTTCAAATACCTGTTGTTAAATATTTAATAAAGAAATTATGACTGAATTTAGATCATAAAATCTCTGAACTAGTTCCTAGAAAGCAACATATTTTAAAATATAGCAGACATAAACTTTTCAGGGAGATAGTGTCTTGAAGTATAAGATAATTCCTTAATCTTTAAGACCATGAAATCTTTATTTTATATAAATTTATTATTTTAAGAACTGTGAATGTACCACAGATAAAGCTCATAAATTATAACAGCTTTTGGGATTAAACCATTTCAGAACTTTTTAAGCTTGACTTTTCATGAATTTATTATTTCTATAAATAGTGTTATATTTATTTCCATATGTATATATATATATATATATATATATATATATATATATATATATATATATATATATATATATATATATATATATATATATATATATATATATACATATGTATGTGTGTGTGTGTGCAGATAGATAGATATAATCCACGAGATACTGATAGAAAAAATATATTTAATATATTTTTTATAATTGCTCTACGTACAAATAACCAACGTGAAGTTCAAATGCAATGCAAAATCATAAGTTCATGTTTTACAAATGAAAATTTATCTTCATACATATATTACATAAACTGTGGCAAAACGTTTGTTACATTAACTCCTCTAACTTTAAAAATGCGTCATCTCTTATAAGTTAACTTTCCTTTTAGTGCAAGGGTTTTTACTTGATTCTAAAATATTTTAATCAAATCATCTTAAATTATTCCCTTAAAACTTTTAAACTTCTCTGTGAAAAAAGTCCTAAGATATGTTAAATTAACACCTCTCAACGGAATCTATATGCATTTTGTTACTATACTATAAATAAATAACATATATTTACTTAGTTTTTGAAAAGTTATGAATAAAAAGAATTTTAAAACATTATTTAAGATTCATAAATTTATTTAGGAAGAGTCAAATGATTATTTAAATTTATTTCTTGATTTCAATAAGGCAAGACAATAAATTATTACTCTTCAGATATTACATATCTCATAAATCTTTTATAACTAATTAAATTATATAATATTTTATTTCAAATTAACTACTTTATTATAAATTAGTTTTAGTAAATTATTCCACTTTAAACTTAAATAATTTTGGCATTATATGAATATTAATGGCTCGTATAACATATTATAATCAGCGTTTATTGTGTTTACTTATTTATATATGAATTTATTTAATTTGATACTTTTTAACTTGTATTTCTTATCTAAATTTACATGTTTTAATCAATGTTTTTTATCATTAGAAATATAAGAAATATTTATGAATAAAATATTTCTTTATAATTGTGCTTATGCCAAAATATTATTTCAGATATGTTTACCATGCAGATAATACTCAATATCAAATGAAATAGATTATAAGAGAGAGAAAAAAATACAAAAAAGTGAAAGTGTGAAATTATTTTAGATTTTGCATCAAGAAATTTGATTTATGGTGATGGAAAATATACTTTTCTGCTAAAAGAAGATTACAAAAGTCCATATACATAATACTAAGAATTAAATAAAAAAGCATTAGTATTATAATCAACCTTATTTATTAATGATTTCTGAAAGTTCCAATTATTAAATAAGCTTTAACTTTTGATTATAATTTTAATCATAATTAAGTGAAGAACAGTTTGCTTAAAATTTTTTACATTCAAGTTATTAAGTACATATTCATTATTTTTTATTTCTTCTAACTATATTTCTTTAATATTCTATTACTCTTATAGATTTTCTAGCCCCATTGTTTTTTTTTTTGTTATACTGCACAGTTGGAAAACTTCAAATATATTTATATACATTTTGATTAAGAATGAAGAACATACTATGTAAATTTTCCTCAAAATTAGAAAGTCGTATTTCTTTTAGGTATGATAAAAACAATATACGAATCATAATATTTGTTCAGAATAAAAATGAAAATCCTAAATAAGAGAAAAATAAAATGATTTAACTATTATTTACAAATTAAGTACAACAAAATCGTTTTGAAAGTTTTAATTTAAAATTAATTTTCAATTCCTTGTTTTCTATTTTTTTAAAAATAATTTGGATAAAACAACAAGCAAAATAGTTTCTGTTGGTAATACTTGAACTTTATAAAATCCCTTATATGCTAATAAAATTCAATATTTGAAAAATAGATATTGTTTTAGCATTTGTAATTAAAATACGTGCAATTAGTATATTTCCATAAGTTAAGAATTCAAAATTAGTTCATCTTAAAATTCATTCAAATTAATGAAACTTTGTAATATTTGTAATTAGTTAAAAATCTAATGAACTATAGTAAATTTAACTATATCAAAGAAAACAGTTATCTATCTATAGCTTCTATATTTTTTATTAGTTTTATTATATTTGAGACATAAGATATCCTTTTATACATTATGCATTTAATCCTTTTATATAGTTTTATACGTCCTTTTATACATTTAATAAAAAAAACTTTACATAACATAAAACAATGGAAAAAATGCGCATTTACTCCTATATTTTTCATCGTAACGTATTTCAAAATAATAATTAATAACTTTTAAAATGTTTAATGTTTAACCACCAATTAGTTTTAAATGCTGAACTGAAAAGTTCTTTGCTAAAAATGGAATACATTTTTTTAAAAGGAAACATGATGTTGTTGTTCTCGTGTGCCAGCTAGGCTGACAAATTGGAGAGTGTTGCTCCATTTTTCCAACTGAACCGTATTTGATGTGGAGACCGACTTCTACAGTACACACACATGCCATAGGGACCCGTTTATAGGGTAGGCAACCATTCACACCTCATTCACACACAAGGAAAGGATAAAGACAGGATAGAGAGAGAGAAAGTACATTCATGCCTGAACCTTGAATCGAACCTAGGACCTCCCTATCCGTAGTCAGGCACGCTGACCACTAGACAAAAAAACATGATAAATCATTTAATTCCCTTATGCCGTTTTTTTAGAGCAATTATGGTTATTTTACTTCTTGAATGCGGGTTTATGTAATTAATTTAACAATATCGAATACAGCATTTATTGGAATTAATTCTTTAATAATGAATACATTTGTAGCAGAATAATTTTAGTTTTTTTTTTATTTTAAGTGTATAATGTAATTAAATGATTTATTTACACTATATTACTTAGAATATGACAAATTTAGAATTACGCATTAATAATGTGGAAACTCAAATTAATTTTCCAATCAATTTTCAGTATTTCTGTTTACTTATGCCAAAATTTTCTAGCACATAATATAAAATAAGATCTTGTTCATTGATGTATAATATTATTCACTTTGATATTATATTTGATTTCCATGGAAAAATGTAATCTTGTATATAAATCTAAAAAACTGTCCATATATATTTTTCACATTATGCACTCATTAAAGTAGTTTAATAAAATTCAAATTTAATAACAATTAAAATACACACGCATTCAAGTGAAAAATATTTTTAACAATAAATTATGAAACTTTTATCATTTTCTACTACATAATATATTTTTGTATAAAAATATTATGTTTAAATTATATAAAGTCATGCCCTTGCAAATATAGTAAAATAAAGATTTGATGTTGCTAAAAATCGTAAACAAGATTACTTTAAAATTCATACATAAATTTGCATATTTTAGATTTCTATATTATGTATTTAGTGTATAATCGTTAATTTATGTTAATGTAGGTATACAATTTAGTATAATAAAGCACATGTACTAGTTATGTAACATAATATGTCTATTTTAAGCTTTGTGAAATGTTGAATTATTATTGAAATTGTCATCTACATTGAAGCTTTATAAGATTATGAATGATGAAATTAAATTTGTCAAAAACATATTGCATGTAATAATGTATTTAGAATAAGTTCTATTTTGTTGTAGTATGGTTTATACATAAATTATAGATCTATATATATGTGAGATGAACAATACTACTTCTACTAAAGCAAAATATTCTTTCTGATCCAACATTTTTCTGATTTCATAGAAGAAAACTACCATAAATAAAATATTTATATTTGTTATTACATATATTATAACATATACAAAATACATGTGCAATAATATAAGTTATTACTCATTCATATAAAATATAGACAAAAAATAAATACAGACAAATAGTTTTTTTATATATAAGTTATAGCATTCCAAAGTAGGAACTTAAGTATACTCAGAAATTGTTATTTTCAGTATTTCTTGAATATATACCAAGAGCATTCAATAAGTGGTAATGTGAATTTTATATCTTTCTGTAATAAAAATGTTCTTTTGGGTATTTTAAATATTGAATAAATTGGATTGCAAAATTTAGGTAATATTCTTCTATTAAAGGCTCATTTTACAATGCACAAATGCATAATATAAGCAAAGATATGAAAAGTTCTATATGAACTTTTAGTGTTTGTTAATAATAAACCATTGAAGTATCTTATATTTTAGATGAGACAAAAATTACTCTTAGAAATCTTTAAAGCAATGAAAAATATTCTTCTTTTTTTTTTCAAATTTCCAAAAACGTTGAACATTCACAGAAAAACTTAAACATTATTTTAAAGTATTTTTCAACTTTTGATTTAGTATATTTAATATGAATTTATTTAGATAATTCAATGGAGAGTAACCAACACATTTCCTACAAAAATTTAAGTTTTATTTCTTACGAAGGGAGATAGATAGAGTAAGATAGTAATTAGATAAGATAGAGGAAGAAACAGTGTCAAAATTAATTATTCAAATAAGTAAAACACTTTTAGAAGTAGTTTTTCAATTTACATTATACAATATTTATAAAATATTTAATTGAATAGTGTATATTTTAATCTATTCTTAATAAAATATAAAAAACTAAAATTTTTGAATTTTTCTCACATACTTTTCATAATAATTTGTTTTGATATTAGTTAAGAATCCATACTGTGAATTAACAATCATTTTTAAAAGTTGTTTAATTAAATACTCCATTTTGTATTCATGTGATTCAGGGAAAATTTAAAATGACTGTAAAAGAATTACCTCTAAAAATAAAACTACTCATTCATTTTCATTTGTACTAACAAAAAAGTTATTTTTTAAATAAATGAGTTCAATCAAAATTCAAAATATAGATTAATACTACACTTTTTAAAGCACAACATCATTTTATAAAGATTTATGTTTAAACTATAAATAAATTAAAATGTATTCAATTGTATTAGAATCAAAATATTCGGTATTTGTTCTCAATTTTTAAAACATATTCTAAATAACATTTATGTGTTTAATTTAATGTCATTTGTTATTTAATTTAGATTAAAATCATTGATCCTTCTCAAGCAGGCTTTACAAAGAGATAAGGACTAATATTATGATTCAGAAGGTAGTATTTTCCCAATATCACGAAAGTAAATTTTAATTTTTAATATAATATTGATATTTGATTACATTGACATTAAGGTTCAATTCTTTATACATATTTCATTTTTGACAAATTTGATATTTTAAATTTTATGACTTTATCAAACTGTAGTTTATATACTTAAAATTTTTATTAATTAGGAACTTGTTATTCAACATTTGAATCAATTTGCTAATGAAATGATCAATACAATTAAGTATTTATATTAAATTAAATTAAATGCAAATTTAAACACATTTAATAACATGAAGCAATTAAATGCCTCTCTAATTAAAATTATGTTACAAATGCATCTTCATTTCTAGACATTTTATAATATTCGAAAGAAAAAAAATGTGTTACATTTTAATAAATTATAAAGTATAACAATCACTATACTAACTAAATATGGAAGAATTTGAATGTAAATATAGGAAAAAGTTCAACAGATAAGAAATTACAAGCTCTCCAATTCCACATAAAATTCCATAGGGTGATTATTTTGTTGAACAATCAGAGAAGCTTTTTACTCTAATTACATTCTTTCAAATGACTCTAATATCCATGCTTTCTTAAGTGCATTGCTTAACATGACATATGTTACTGTGAAAGGGATCTTCCTTTAAAAAATAATGAATTCCTAAAGTTAAAAAGGTATCCATATAACAGTGTTTTTAATTGAGTTTAATAATTTATTCATGAATTATATTAAGAAACATGTCTTTTAAAGTAAAATGTTTTGTTAAATTTCAATGGATAAAAAGTATTCATATGAGAAGTGTGAGTAGAAAATTAGAAATAAACTTTCTACGTAGTATAAGTTTTGAAATAACTTTTAACTCTCTATTAAATATTCATTGCGTAAAAGTTTTAAAATGCAATTCCAAAACAAATGGGGTTTTCATACAAGTACTTTTATGCAGATTACATCATACGAATGAAACGTTACTGAATTTTGTATTACTGCAGTTTACTTCATCCAACTTAAGCTACTTGTTTTCTTTAAATGGTTTATCTAGATAAATACAGGAACAATTTCTTGAACGCTTAACTAAATTAAAAGAAATTAGAAAACAAAGCTTACAGTTATTCTGAGCTTGTATTATAGATTATATTTTTATTTATCATTATGAAATTAAATTTAGTTAAAAATTCTAATTAGTTCTAATTGATAAATTTTAAAAAATTGATTAATGATATTATATAATTTCCTAAAAATTTCAAAGAAAGGTTGCTTTGATTATTTAATCAAATAAAAACTGCTGATTTACACTATTTTTAGATGCAAATTTCAATGTAAATTAAATATAAAAATAATGTAAATCTGCAGTCAATGTGATACAGTTCTGTACGCGTACATACTAAAAATAACCAATTATTCATACTGTCATATTAATTCTATCGATTTAATTAAGCATATTCTAAATTAATATTTTAATTTTAATTAGTATAAATGTATTATTATTTATTATATAATTATTAAAATATAAATAACTGTTATCAACTCACTTGTTTCTGATTTTGAAGTCTTGTGATGATTTCCTTCTGTTCTAATAGTAAAATTATAAGCAGCACACAATATTTTTTTGATGACAAAACACATGTATTATTGTGAGATTCTAAGATATAAAAATATAAGTTTAACTCTTTTATAAATTTAATTTTTGAAAAATTAAAATAAATATAATTGATAAATAAATATAATAAATAAATATAATTGATAAGAAATAAATGATTTCAAGGTAAGTCTGTCATAACCCTGACTATTCAAAAAAATCAAATGTAAGAAAATATTTTCAAAACATATGTAACATGTATATTGAGCATAACATATTATAATACATTTATTAATTGCATAATATAATTTTTATTTGATGTCAAAAGGTCAAAAATGTAGAAAAAAAGAAAAAAACAAAATTACACAAAAAAAGTTCCTTTAATTATTAAATTAGCTCGTGAAAGTAAGCAGGTGACTAATGTTATATTTTATAGTTAAAATAATATTTAAAAATTATTTTGCTAAATGTTTTTACCAAAAAAAATTTATTACACTTGTATAATATTAAGTATATCATAGGAGCATATGAAATTTAAAATATTTAGTCGTAGTTTGATTATAGAAGTTCATGCTCTCTTAAAAGCTAATATACTAAGGAGTTAAAATCTTAGTTTTCCGCGTGTCCTCCCTTAAAAAGTAAAGCACTAACGTTTAAAAAAATCCATAAAACCAGCATTATCCATAAACACAAATTGTCATAGAAAATGAATAAGTGATCCCCCTAGCCTAATATTAACACCAGAGTTTTGGAGTGCAAGTATATATGAGAAACAATGAATAAGTAATGACTTTTTTATCTTTGGCAATTCATTTCAGCAATATAGGGAATTTACAGTTCTTTAGATTTCTGAATTTGCAAAAAACCATTATCAATTTAAGAATACATTGATTATTATCTAGAAAAATACTCGCTGGAAGGCTAAATTATAATTTTCAAATGCCCCCATTGTTACGTTTGATTTGTTAAATTTATAATGTGATAAGTAAATTATATGCTATAATGCATGTTATTTCTCCTCTTAAACGAAAGTAAAATTTATTTAATTCAATTTCGTTAACAGGAATATAAAAATATTATACACCCATTTAAATATTCAAAATGTTTTAAGTGAATTTTATTAGCTCAAAAATATTTTGATTAGCTTATTTTTAAGGGGAATAATTATTTTTCATTTGTTTACTCATATGATAATTTCTTAAGAAACATCTTGTGTGCATTTAAGTTGTATAAAATATGAGTAAAGAAAAATGACACACTGAGAAGTCTATATAATTCAATTAAATATTCAGAATTTATGATTAGGAATAAAGATAAGAAGAACTCTTAAAATAGAATAAAATAAGTTCTGTATTTTGAATAATGTTATATATTAAATATATTAATAAGGAAACATTTTCTTACCAATTGACATTTTGAAAAGTAAATAACTTCCAAAGAAATGCATAATAATTTATTTGAAATAATTAAATTACTTTCGTAAAATGCGCATTATCCTTTTTGTTAAAAATCTTTTCAAGAAATTAAATATAGCTGTATCGCACAATTTAATGGGATTACACTTCGTTAATTTAATTCATTATTAAATGTGAAACTTTCTTGAAGGTAGAACATAAAATAAATCAAAAGGAAATAAAATTTTAAGAAACATCGGAAATTTTGAGCAGCAGAAATATCAATAGTAAAAAAAAATCAGCATGCAAATTACAGTTACATTTTTTAAAACTAAAATTAAGCATATTAACTTAGATATTCAAAATTAGGTATTTATATTTCATCTTATCACTCAGCTATTTATAATATTTTGAATTTATATATTTTATTTCAATCACACGCATGTACACAATGAATTGAGTTAATATAATTAAATTGCTTTTCACATTTATTAATAAATTTTTTAACAATATTTTTATTGTTACTAAAGATTGATTCTGTTAAAGAAATTCTAATATTCCCATATCAAAAGAAAATATCCCATAACGTAACGCACTGTGAAAAAACTGATTGCACTAAGAAATGTTCATTTGAATTTCTTTTTAAATTATTTATGCAAATTTAATAAAATATCTTTAGAAAATGTCATGAAGTAAATATTAATATTTAAAACACAACATTAAAGTTCTCCATTTGTGTTGAAGTATATTCTGTGATTTATATTATGAAAATTTATTTCGCAAAATTAAATTTTCAAAATTACATTGCATTTTCTCTGAAATTCAAAATAAAAAAAATTATTGAATACGTTAAGTCTAACCATCAATGGTTATGAAAAACATCTTAGAATTTTGTAAATGCTTGCACACAAAATGCAATATTTCCGCAAATTTTATGAAAATATTTCTTCAACTTAAAAAAAAAAGCTCAATATTTGTTTTCATTTTTAATTTAAGTCCATTCAGTTTATCACTTTTTTATATTTTTTTCATTGCTTCAAAAATAATTTTATTAGTATAGACAGCTAAATGTTGTTTTTAATCGAGTGCAAATGATTGTTGTTAATTTCCTTGTTGTGACAGTTTAAGTTTTTGTGTATACTAGGTGAGTATGTAACTTTCCAAGGATAGTCCAGGTTGATAGTTAGAAGAGTAACATAACTTAATATTTATTTTACTGTTTAAATGTACAAGTATTGCTAGCATAACTATGAATTTCAAACATAAGAAATATCAGAAAATTTAATAAAATTTTCCGCATATTCTCCTACATGAAAAGAATAATTTAAATTGTAAATTTCTTAAATTATTTCGTTTAGCAGAAAAAAATTATTTTGTAGTTTTTTGAACTTATGTGTTCTTATTATTTATTTTAAACTTTTTTCCGTAATTTTCATAAGCAATACTTACTTATTTTACTAAATAATAGACACCACAAAATGACATTGATAACTATATTCATTTTTTTAATAAAAAAGTGCTTATTTTGAAATGTATTTTTCGATGCAAGTAAAATAATAATTATTTTCTACAGTTAAAATTTAATCGATATTTCCATTTGTTATCAAAAATGACAACTATGAATGATAAAATTAATTTTTTAAATAAATATCTCTTTCTTTATCAAAATGTCTTTGTATAGACACAATCCCAATGCATAATATTCTTATCTTATCATGGATAATAAAATATTTCCCTCAACAGAGCGAAAATGTAAACTTATAAATTTATCTGAATCATGTCGTAACATCATTAGTATTAAGATATTGTCATCATTCTTCTGCTATATTAAAATTTATATTACATTATCTATAATATAACTTTTTAATTTAGTATATAAATTGGTGTCAAGATGAACATATCATTTTAGTATTAAATGCCAAATTTTCTTAATATAAAAATATTTTAATTTATACACAGAATACATTTTGCCAAAATTTGCAGTAAATTTTTACATTTAATTATAAACATTTTTCTTTCATTGTTCTTAAAGTGAAATTATAATGCACTCGGTTTTTTTATTTATATTTTAAACTTATGTGTTCAGTTGCATACTATTTCTAGTATCATGCATTTTATACTTATAAAATTTATTCAATACTTTTTTACATTTTATTTTTTGTAATGTTAATTTTCTTAATACTTTGATTACTAAAATAAAAGATTTATTAATTTTGAGAGTTGGAAATATTTTAGGAACTAACATTTTTTTTAAAAGTGATATTTATTAAATTGCTTTTGTTATGATCTTAAATTCTTAAATTCGAGAAAATTTAAATACTTATAAAAACAAATGAACTTTTCTTCTACTTTAGTTTAATAACTGTAATGTTTTTAACATCTAATACATTATGTTTTGTACCCTAATTCTCAATGTTGTTATAACGTTAGATTATATCTTGTTTTTAAAACGTAAATAAATTAAACAAAATGTTTAAGTGAATTGTTAATTGTTTTACTACTACCTAAATATTAAATGCATCTTTGTGTATCACTTACACATACGCTAAAATTAATTGTAAAATATAGGTGTAGAACCAATGTTTTAGTTACATTAGCTTCAATCAAATTATTATATATGAAACAAATACTTACTTAGAAATATGCATCCATGTAAAAAATATTTAAAATCCCTTGATACCATTAATATCTTACTTCATTTATTAATTTTTACCTTAATATGAAGTCACAAAAATAAAATAATCTTTTCAACATTGTATTTGTTCCTATTTTGTAAAACTTATACACTTACACGAAAGTTTATTTTAAGTTTTTTATTCTCTTAAAATTAAAAGTAAAATAATGTAGCTGTGAATGCATTTCAATGTTTTGTAGCCAAGAAAATTTGATTTCTTCCTCAAAATTACTTTTTGTCTGTAAAATGAAATATTGGAGGAAATTAATTATAAATATTTACTTATTTAATAAAATATAATTTTTATTTAGAATTGTTAGATACATTTCCATTTTGCAGACTGTTTTACTTAGAAAAGATAAAAAATAAAACTACTTTAAAATGTTTGAATAAAATTTTAAAATTTATTATATTCATCTAGTTGTAAAAAGATCTATAAATAATATTTCTCCATAACTATTTTGACCCAAAAAATTTATGAATTAAGTCTTCATGTAACTCCAGTTTCTACATAAATACTTTCCTAAAATTAAACATCCGAATTTATAACCTCCATTTGCGAAATGAATGATTTCGAGATAAATTTCTGCACATAAATTCTTCTTACAAATACATTAATAAATTTGTCAAATGTATTTATTAGAAATTTTCCCAACTTGATATCTTTATTTATTATATAAACTTAAAAATAAAATGCAGAAAATTTGATACTGTAAATAAAATTTATTTGGCTTTTCTCATGAGTTTCTAGAAAAGTATAATTTTTTCAAAATACTAACAATGTGCGTACTTGAAAAATATATGCAGAGAGTTATAAAGTTATTTCGTAATTTTTGATTAAAATTTTGTTCCTTATAAAAATTTTAAAGCCGCGGCTTATACCATGCTAATTTACTACATGACTTAACAATGTGTTTAGATATTTTATATATGTAAATATTATTATTATTAATTATAGTGTTTAATTTTTTCTTTATAGTTGAAATAAGTTTAATATAGTTTCAATGACATTTTAGAGGAAATATTAATTGTTTTAGAAGGGTAGAGTAGTTTGAAAGAATACAATTTTTATTAATTGATATGCTGACAATTATATGATATAACTTTTATAAAGTAATGTATCATTTCATAATATGAGAATGAAATCATAGAAAATTTATTATTTCAATGTATTTTGGGTATTATATGCACAAAAGAATTTGAATATTACATATAATATTTTTAATAGCTTTATTTTCATTTTTAAAACAATTCAAAGTTAAAACAACCAACAGTTTACATAATAATTTTGTACAAATTTTAATATTTCTTAACTTAAAGGGTCAACATAAGTAATATTACGCATTATTTTACGTTTATAATTTTACCTCAGTTTTACGTCCACGGGAAAATTTAAAAATAAACCAGGTTTATTAAATAAAATTCAGTACTAAATAATAAATAAAATTAAGTTACGTTAACTTAAATATAAAATGTAATAGTACACATAGAATTTAAATTAATGCATAGCATATAATACCATGAATTCATAACAATTATCTACCACAATACATAGCATTTATCTACCACAAACAATGTTCTCATATTTTTCAAGGCACTATCTAGTCAGCTTTAAATATACTTTGTTTTTGAATCGATTCATTTACATCGAATCCAAATTTTTATCTATAAATAAAACTGGGTAGTAATTAAGAGTTTTAATTTATAAAGAGATCTAGACTTCACATCTCATATCTTTCACATATTTTTGAGTTTAAGTTTATCTAGAACACTAGGCTGGCTGAATATCAAATGCATTTAGCGCTGAGTAAACAATTTTCATGAATAAAAGAAAGCCTTTTGAATTTCTCTTCTTAAACAAGGCATTTTCAGTTTTCTTTAGTAAATCAGCTGCATAAGCATTTTTAGAAATATATTCAGTTAAACATTATACATAAATAGGGATTAATTAAGGGGGAAATTTTTTGAATAAATATATTATTTGCTGTCAAGGCTTCAGAAATTTAACTAAGTTTAAACTTATAAATAACTATTTTTAAATCTATAAGTTTAAACTTAGTATTATTATTATTAGTAGAATTATTATAAATTTGTAAATTTATTTTTTGAAACTGCAGATGAAATTAAAGGAATGAAAACACTTAATTTTTTAATTGATTTTAAATGAAGATTATGTGTTTTGTGCCAAACCATTATTAGATTTTTTAACTGAGAATAATTTATTTTCTGTACAAACTTATACATAAAATTAAAAGCAATTCCTATTAGTGTACTACACCAAAGATAACGCTAAGATGTATTCAAATTATAATACTTTATGTATTAACTGTACAAAAAAACCTAATTGTAAATAATTTAAGAAAACATTTGTTTTAATGTATAACCCTCATTATCTATTATATTTAACTTAATTTAAAAAAATGATTTTTTTTACTTATTCTTAAAATGAGAAATATTTAATTCTTTATTTTCTTTATAAAATCTAGTCAGAAATTCATCCTTAAAATTTATACTTTTTTTATATTTTATAATCATTTCTAGGTTTAAAGTGATAAACATCTTAATAATACTTAAAATACATGCTTTATATGCTAATTTGGTACTTGTTTTTCATAGAGAGAATTTTTCAACATTATCAATTTTCATGATTTTGAAAAGGGTTAATTATTTATTCTTCTTCATTTGTATATTATTTATTTAACTAGCAGATGACATTAAAATCGAATACACTAATAAAATCTGTAAAAACTTAAACAAAATATTACCAAAATTATCAATGACTGATAATTCATATAACTTCGAAGAATTTCACCTCTGAGCATTTATAATATAACACATACACTTGAATAATTTAAGGATGAAATAAATTATCAATTGATCTATACGTATAAAGTCACATAATATTTTCATGCATTTTTGAGATTTTGAAGTAGAGAAAATTGCGGGTGCCAATGTATATATCAAATATATATTAATCTTTTATGAAAATATTTTTCAATGCATATTGAATGTGTTCTTCTCAAATTAGAAAAATTACGTTGTACTTTGTAGAAAAAAATTATACAAATTATGATTTTATTATAGGAATATCTATATTTTGGAAACATATGTATTCTTTGAAGATAAATATAATACATCTGTACTTTTGTAGACGAAGAAGGTTTATAGCATATAAAATAAAGAAACCTTTTGTAGTAATTCAATAAAACAAAGCTTAACTGCATATAGATAGAAAACTAAAATATTTACTCAGTAAAAAAGCATAGATTCTTTTTGTTTACTAAGATTTTCACTCGACTTATTGCTTACTTGAAATATTGAAAGAATTTGTCTTCAAATAAAAAAGCTAGACAGAATCAAATGAATTGAAAACATCGACTGTGGCGATGAATTATAGAATTTAAGGGTAAAACAATAAATAAATTGTAACTTTTGTTTATGGAGAAATTAATATTCTTTTATAATAGTTAAGCCCAGACACCTATGAGAAATTTTGAAGAAGAAGGTTTTGCTATCTGAGATTATATGTTAAGTGCTATTCAGGGATGTGGGACATGCAGCAAAGAGAGTTTTCTTTTCAAAATGATATTTTATGGAAACTTTAAGACATTGGTATACATAAAGAAAAACTCGAAAGATGCAATGAATCTAATCCCTAAGTAAAACAGCAATCCAAATCTTTGTTTCTTTATTCTTTAATGAAATATTTTATAAAATATTTCTGAAATATCCAGAAAAATTTATACGCCTCATAAAATATGTATAATATATATATATATATTGGAAAGCATCCTCTAAGAAATATATTCTCGTAAATTTGAACTTAAATATTTTGTTTTTAGTATCTAAATTACTATCCTGGTGTCTATTATGAATAGTTTAAACGTGTCTAGAATTTTAACATATTTCCATAACTATACTCAGGGTTTTATTATTACGTAAATAAAATCTTTTTTATGATGGGAAACATGGTAATATATCTTACAATATACACGTGTAATGGTAATAAAATGTAAATAATTAAATAAAGAAAATCTTTGCAAAGATTCCAATAATAATAAAATTTTGAAGTAAACAATGAGTTCTTTAATTTACGAATATTGAACTTCAGAATTTACTGAACAATTGAAAGGAGAGCAGAATTTACGTTATACACTCCATTAAAATAAAATTTACTTATCTATAGCATTCACTATTAAAGTATCTCCTAAATAAAAATTGAATTATTTTGATATGTCTTATTATTAAATTTCATTATAAATCTAATTATATCTAATTTAAAATGTTTTTTATATTATTTTAAATTCTCTATTATATTTCGTTGTAGTTAATTTTCACTGTTTTTTCATGAATTAATCATTTCTGTTTATAAACATATATATATATATATATATATATATATATATATATATATATATATATATATATATATACATACAGATATATACAGGGTGAGCCAAAAGTTCGTTACAATTTTAAAAATTCATAAAAAAAAGAAGAAATTAATATAAAGAAGTGCGGTTTGCAAGAAAGGGCTCACAAGGTAGTCGGTTTTTTTTTTTTTTTGCAGCTTAAAAATTTTAGTTAAAAAAGTCGCCTTTAGATGGCGCTGACTGTCCGGAACACAATGAAAAGGACAACAGTACGCTGCATTCATTTATTCTGATAGTAACAGTTGTTCAATATAACCTCCAGTACATTGTACGACACAACTAAGGCGACTCGCAACGCCCGTTACAGCTGAATGCAATATGGAATGAACTGCAGAAACCTCACGACAGATGGAATCTTTGAGTTCGGCCAATGTTGAAGGAGATGAACGGTACACACGTGATTTCAAATAGCCCCACAACCAGAAGTCGACCGGAGTGAGGTCTGGTGATCGTGGAGGCCATGCGATCTTGCAACCTCGACTGATCAGTCTCTCTTCACCAAAGGTACTCAAAAGGAATCGTTTTACTGGATTGGCATAATTTGGTGGTGCACCATCCTGCATTAAGTTTATTACAGATAACACAGCTCTTTGATTTAATGCGGGCACGACTTTGTCACGCAAAAGAGTGAGGTAACTCTTAGCGGTTACTGTGCATGTTTCCCAGCCCAATCTGGGACACGGTTCTTCAAAGAAGAAAGGTCCGACAATGAAAGATGAGGTGAAGCCTCACCAGACTGTCAACTTGGCTGGATGCAGAGATTTCGCCATGTATTCACGAGGATTAGATGTTGCCCATATACGAATGTTATGGGTGTTGACATCCCCGTGTAGTGTGAAGTGCGCCTCATCCGTCCAGAAAACGTTGAACAACCACTGAGGGTCGTTTTCGATTCTTGCCATAGCCCATTCGGCAAATGATTTCCGCATAACTGTGTCTCCCGGTTGTAACTCCTGCAGTGACTGCAATTTGTAGGGATAGAGATGCAATATCTCGTGAAGGATACGTCGAATCGATAATTGAGGCACATCCAATATTCTTCCAGCTTCGCGAGCACTGCTACTCCCAATGGACGATTCCGCCGCTAAATCATTCATTGTGGTTTCCACCGCAGTAATTCGGTTCTCCGCCAACGAGGGTCTTCCACTGCGTGGCCGATCCTCCAAAGAGCCAGTTTCCTCGAACCTCTTGACAAACTTGACTATTCCAGGACACGATATGGAGCCTTTCTTCGTCTTCAGTCCTTTCATCGTGCAAAATTTTCGCAACGCAATAGTTGCTGACTCTCTGTTCAAATAGAACATCTTCACCAACAACGCTCGATCGGGGTAATGATAACATTCTGAAAGCGAATGAGAAATTCTCGAGTATCACGGCCTTTTATCGCAAGATTAATTTGCTTAAGATTATTCTGCTAAATCTCTCGATGTCAGCGCCGTCTATAGGCTATTTTTTAACTAAAACTTTTTTTGCTGCTAAAAAATATCCGACTACCTTGTGAGCCCTTTCTTGCAAACCACACTTCTTTATCTCACTTTCTTCTTTTTTATGAATTTTTAAAATTGTAACGAACTTTTGGCTCACCCTGTATATATATATATATATATATATATATATATTATCTGCATAATCTTCAGTAAACTATGATATGCAGACACTTCTGAGAATTTATTAATAGTATTAATAGAGTGGGAAAAGGAAAAGGCTTGTGTTTTAAAGATTTTAAACTCAGTACTGGCAATATATTAATAGTTTATTACAGAAAATAGGATAGGGTCACGTATTTGTGATTAATTCTTATCAAACACTTGAATGCATCATATAAAATCTAGTTTCACATTGAAATCAAATGTATGCTAATTAAATTATATTTAATATAAGAGAATGATGCAAGCTTGTGTCTTTTTTTAAACATTTATTGATTGCATTACTTTGTTCTATACAAGATTTTACTTATTATTTTCACATCTTAGGAATTTGGATATGACGAAGACTCCTTAAATTAATGCTTCCGTAATAGTGCAATGCATGTTTGCATTTATAAATTACTTAAAGTATAAATGATTAATTTAGTGATTAAAAATATATAATATTAACTAAAATTGCAAGAATCTTTTATTCAGCTTAATTATAGATTTGATGATAAAATTATATAATTAAAAAGATATTGAAATTCACAAAAAAAATTTTTTGTTAAATATTTTATCATACTATTTAGTATTTATGAAATAATTTTTATGATTATAAATAAATGGATATAGAGTAAATCATAGAACTCCATGAATATATTTTGCATTATTTTGAATAGGACTTGTTAGAAAAATAAAGCAATAAATTTAAGAAATTATTTTGTAGAAAGTTTCTGAAAACATTAAAATTCCTATGAATACTGATGAAGGTATTTCTTTGAAATTTAAAATTACATATAATAAAATTTACTTTGCATGTAAGAAACAGAATTTAAAGCTATAACCTCACATACAAAGTAATTTTATTATCTGTTTTTATAATTCGTTTTCCTTTGATCATAAACGTTATACTCTAACAATCTGTCAGATAACTTACCAGATTTTCTTAACAAAATATAGTTATTTCTTCTTTGCTTTAAATTAAATAATGTAAAATAATTCCTAGAAAATAAGATACACTTGACCTTATTTCATTTTACAAAGTAAATTTGGAATTGGCTTCAACTTTTTTTTTTATTTTTCAGAGTTAGTATACATTTTTAATAAATATATCAAATAGATGTTTTAATATGTATTTCAGTTTATTATTCATTATAAATACATGGAAAAGCTTATGTACATTATTGTAAACAACAATTTTGCATTACTTGTAATAAAACCTATATCCTTCTTGAAATCAAACACAGAAAATAATTAACCTACTTAGACGACAATTAGTTAATTCTATAAGTTAGATTGAGATATTGAAATGCATTTTAGGTTAGAATTTTCTTCCAATCACAGAAATTAAATTCTGACAAATTAAATCATAATTTAGTATCATGATCAACTTATTGAGATTTATTAACTTTGAATTATATTCAAGTTATCAGATTCATGTATGAATTAGTATCATTCATTCTAAATTAGGAAAAAAAAGAAAGAAATTTTTAGTGTACAGAGTTTTCTTAAAAATAACATTCAAGAAGAATGCAAGATGCAGAACAGAAAAAAATTCCATAGCTATTATAAACAGCTAAAATTTAATCAAAAAATGGTCTGTATAATATTCCGAGTATCCTTGTGAGTAGTCATTACACAGCTTTTTATTTGTATTCAAGTTTCCAATTGAATGTTATATTTCATACAGTATTCAACTCCGGAATCAATTAAAGAAATTAAGCAAAATATTGAAGTTCTAATATAATTTTTTTTTATTCCAATATAGGATTTTGCTGATGTCTTAAATTCAATTTAAAATTTTCAACCTCATAAAAGTTATCTATCAAGTCGCATTATATAATTAAAATTGACAGTTGATTTTTTTATTTCTTCACACTTTTCAATTATACAAAATAAATTAAAATATTTCATTATGATGATTTTTGATAAGTAAATTCATTTACTTATTCAATACTTGATATTGAAATATTATGTGAGATTGACAGCTAATTCATTTTCTTATTTAAAAAAATTACATATAAATGCTGCAATATATTGATCATCTATTCTTTATTATTGACTTAGTAAAACCCAAAAATACAGTTGCTACCAATGACACAAAAGATACCTATTACAATTTATAATGAGCAAATAATAAATAAAATTATAAAATAATTATTTTATATAATTAAAAAAACAGAAACAAGTTACTGATAACATTTTCATGATATTCTCCCATGTAATTTTATTATATTTCTTGCATTCACATTTGCATACATTCTATTATCATTAATTTCGAATCAATTCCATCAGCAGCAAAATACACGTCAATGGAATTATCAATCTTTTATATCGATTATTTTAAAAACAATAGCTATTATAATATTTGGATTTTATTACTCAAATTTTTACATACTGTTTAACTATAAAATATGAGTCTTTAAAAATGCATATTTTGCTCTTTGTTCTACTTAATTACATTCATTTTTATTTGAAGTACTCAATTATTTAAGTTTATTCAGTGAATACAATTACTGAGTTTATTAAGAACATTCATTGTAAATTTTCTTAAATTAGCATTTTCTTCAACATATTATTTTAATAATTATTATGTTAAATAACAAATTTAATTATTATTTTAGAAAAAGCATTTTAGTAAATAGCATGTTAATAAATCAATTTTCATAAAACTCAAAAAATATATGAGCTGTTAAATATCAAATCATGTTGCAAAATGTAAAGATAATTAAGATTCTAAAAAATATAACTAATTTTGAAATTTTTCTAAGGATAAAAGAATATAATTTTTTTTACTAATAACAATGATAAGATTCTAAATTTCTTAGAAAAATTAAAACATGTGTTGTTTTTGAATGAAATGTGTTATTATAACCTGAAATCTAAATTCTCTCCGCAGAATGCATATATATATAGTTTTTAAGATTCATTTAAAATCTATAAGATTCGCTTAAATGTATATTTATGAATTTGCATTAATCTTTGTTTTAGTTTCAAGATTAAAACTATATTTACAATTTCTAATTTTTGAAAACCTCTAACGAATTTTTTACAACCAAAACTGTTAGTTTAACAAAAATCAAAAAACAACTATCTATTTATTTGAGAATTTATATAAATCGATGATCGTGTAATTAGCATGGAAATTAAGAGAATCTTCTTTGCTCTGAAAGAAAATAAACGATTCTTTAAGACTTCCTTAATCGTTTCTTTTGCTTTTGAAATTAAGTTTAGTCTTGTAAAACAGAGGATATTATTTCACTTGTACTTTAATTCACTTTTTATAAGCAATCCCTTACTTCATTTCTGTTAAATTTAAATGACTGATATTATCATAACGATGAAAATCGAGCTTTAAAATAAATGTAGCGTAGAAAGTACAGTAAAACAGAAAACTCGATTAAACAGCTGCCATTTACACTTTTGAAACAAATTTATGGTGAATGTTTCTTTAAATAGGATATTCATTTTATTTTATAAAAATTTCATCATCATCATTAAGGATGTGAGAGCAATAATGCTTAATAAATGTGCCCGGATTTAATTCGAATAGTTCATTGAAAACAGCATATTTAATGTGAGAAACATTAAATAACATGAAGGAATCTCTTGTGTTGCACTGATTTACTTATAATAACCTATTTATCTCATAATAGAAATCGCACAAGATAAAACAAATGCTTAATCAGCGTTACTCAATAGTAAAATTAAAATTCCTAATTAACTCTATAAAATTAATGTTCCAAAAAAGTACTTTTTATATTTTATATCTCATTATATCTAATAAGACTTCTACATAATTTAATGTGTGAGTTTCTTCTTAAGAATTAGGAAATGAATGTATCTTTCTAATGATTATTGCTACTATCACAAAATTAACATGTATATAAATTGTTGTTAAATTTCATATTTCCACATAAATGCCAATAATATTTAAGGTAATATAATATTATTCTTTTTTGAATATTTTTCCCTTCAAAATATATATACTTCTTTATATTCTTCTATAATATAAATATATATTTCTATTTTTAAGAAACATTCTTCGGCAATAGCTGCTAAAGTGCTTTTGCAAATTTACTCGTTAAGAAATATATGTATTCTTTGATATGAATTTTTTAAACTGGTCATTCACAAACTTTTTATTTGAAAATGGGAATTTAACGATTGAGAAAATATTAATTTAATTTTATCTCATAACAGGTAGATTTTCTTTGAAATAATTATATTTTTGAAAGCTAATAAATCCTTAATAAAGGACGATCCTTATTTTTTGCATTTAATAATTATGTCACAAGATTGTATCAAGCATTAAACGAAGAATAATTTAATATTGTTTTTATTATATGACTTTATTATAAGTAAAATGATAGAGAAATACAGAAACTTATATGAGAGCTTTGTTACACAGAAGTTTAATTCCATAAATTTTATGATTCCAAGTAATTATCGCTGCAAAAGGAAAAAGTGCTAGGTTGTTACAACTGAACTTCAACCATAATCAGCATCTTTACTGCCCGAATGGTTAAACGGAATGCAAAGAAATGTTGTACATAGAATATAACATGAGATACGTTTCTAGATTTAGTTCAAGAATGTCCATCAGGAAGCACTTTTCCGAAAAAAATAGAAGTTTAACACAAGAAACAAACGAAATGCAATACAGAAAAAATATAAACAATCTAGAACAAGAATTATGGGTAATAAAACGCAAAACCGGGAAAATTGACAATTGTAAGAGAAAAATGTCAAGATTTGCTGACTTTGGAAGAAGAGGAGGTTTTAGGTTAGATCATAAAATGTTTGCAGATGTTGTCCTTTTTAAGCCCGACTGTATTAATGACATTTGCTTTATTTGAATTTAAATTATTGGTGAAACTGTTTTCTGAAAACAAGTGGAATGCTCTGTTGCAGTTTGGGAATTTCGTACAACTTGAACCAATGTCTACGAAAGGTGTCTGAGCCGTGATTAAGAAATCTGAAGAGACAGAGAAAATTTCTAGTTCATCCTAGAAAAGATCGTAATCGTTGGTATTTTGTTGATGCTGTCAAGACGGATGTTGACGCACAGACATGAGAGTTTGGAGGCAGTAGATTGAGTGCTGTTTTTAGACAGACAAGCTATTTTTTATAGCACTTTCTGCAATATAATGCATGACCTCAAATACAAGATCAGCCATATCCAGGAGCAGCTTGATAGGAACAAAACCACAATGCTTCTCATTTGCTGTCAACTCTCTCACAGAGTGACTGTTAATCTGTAATAAGCTTGGAATATTCTCGGGGGATATTCTTGCTTGGAAGCTTGGAATATTCTTGGAATATTCTCGGAATTTCTACCTCAATGGGACAATCAACATAGGAGAATTCCTTCATTTGAGATAAGGAAAATCACCGAGGATCTATATATATATATATATATATATATATATATATATATATATATATATATATATATATATATATATATTATCCTATCTGTCTCACTCATTGGTCACGGTGAATCCAATAAAGAAAACAATTTGATGAAATGTGTCTCTTAAATTTCTGTTAAATTTGATGGTGCATGTTATTTAACCACTTCAACAATAAACCTCAAATAACCACCAAAATATTTTCAATAATCAGTAATAGCAAATTTAATTTTTTTGGAAAAAATATTTATTATTACACACGCACATTCTGTACTTTTCTTATAAAATTTGAAATATACTACGCAACTTTATATAATTTAATTTTCAAATTAGTTGTATAAGCAAAGAAAAATATTTTGAGGAAATATTTAAATAAATTAATGTAAGTGACAGGATATTAATTATTAATAACTTATTTATTAAAATATAAAAATTGCACGCAAAAGTAATTTAAATCTTTTTTTGTAAAATAAATAATTATGCGGGAGAAACTATAAGCAATTACATATATAATTCTCTCTCTCTCTCCAATTCATATAAAGTCATATTCCTTAGAAAATAGGTTTTAATTTTTACAAAATTTTAAACTCTAAATTGAAGATTTAGACTAAACAAATCACACCAGTTATACATTGATAGTGCAAATTACTTAACCCATGCAAAGAGTTCCATGATTTTAATAACAATTTGATAAATACGTAATTAAATGTGCAATTTTAAATCAAAACGGTGTTTATTAGAAAATTCTCTTTGTAAAGCAAAACAATAGTGGTAATTGGAAACAGAAACTTACTCATTTCAAAACATCTGATTTGAATAACCGAAAGTACCAGGAATGTAATCTCGCTGCTCAAATTATTCAATTTCGGTTTAATTTCAACTTCAAAGAGAGTTTTCAATAAACGTTTGTCAGAACCGACGCATTGACTTGAAATTTAGGAACACAATCACACTACTATTTTCACCTTTGTCACTGAGAATAAAGTTAACAGTGATTTAATAGCGATATTAAGTTTTGTGTGGTAATGAAATTAAGTTGTTGTTATAAATATAAGCAAGAGAAAAATAATGTTGAGGAATACATATGTTTGGATCAATTAAAACTTTATGTTCTTCATATTATAATTCTACTTGGAATATTATTGTTGTTATTAAATTAATTAATTTGATGAATAATTGAAAATACACTATTTTTTAAATAAATTTAGTATTCAATTATTCACGCAGGAAGTTGATTTTTTTATAACCATGAATGTCAAACAATTTGTAAATAGCAAAAATTTAGAAAAGTATCAATTCCTGTTATTTCCTTAAAATCTAAACTTATAAATTTTACAATACAAGAATTTTACTTAATGAAAAAATTTTCTTTCTTAAATATTTCTACGTGATTCAAATTTCGATGACATAATGCATGCATTTTTAAATATTCTAATCAATAACAGAGAAATTAATTCCAGTTTTAATATATATATATATATTCCGAAAATTATTAAATTTTTACCTCATGCTCATATCATGTTTCAAAATCAATCTCGTATTTTTCAAAATCAATCTCATATATTTCAAAATCAATCTCGTATGTTTCAAAATCAATCTCATATATTTCAAAATCAATCTCGTATGTTTCAAAATAAATCTCATATATTTCAAAATAAATCTCGTATGTTTCAAAATAAATCTAATATGTTTCAAAATAAATCTCATATGTTTCAAAATAAATCTTAAATGTTTCTAAATAAATGAAGTGTATATTTATTTGTTTGTTTTTAAAACGTAATTCACACTTTCGTAAACATACGTGTTGTTTACTTTATATTTAACTGTCTGTTTATTTTTCCTATTTTTAATCTGTCTTTCAATTTTTTATTAAAAATATCATATATTTAATAATTGTTTTCTTATGAAATTGTTAATTTTTGGTCGCTTTAATTCAGTGAAGGAAATCAATCGATTTCTAAATGATATAAACTCAAAAATTAAGCTGTATGGACTCGTTTTTTCTTATTAGTCGTATAGAATGAATGAAAATAAATGGGATAACATACATAAATGGAAACCTCCATGTTTATATATATATATATATATATATATATATAAATCAATTGATGAACTTTTTTTCATTCAAAACTATATGTTGTCGAGAGATAATTTTTCAATCTTAAAAAAAATAGTCAAAAACATATTAATCTTGTCTTTATTTCCCAGTATATTGAAAATATAAAAATATGTTTCAATTATTTATTAGCAGTTGTTTTCAATTAATCAAAATATATTGAAATATAAACAATTTTAAAGAAATAAAATTATTTGAAAATGTTAGTGTTTATTTACATTGTACAAACACATGCTTATTAAATAGTTGTGGATATACTCTTCATCGTAATATTCGCTCTTTTTTAATTTTGCAACATTTGAAGCATCAATTACAATTAATTTTGAATATTTACAAAGGTTTTGAATTTTTAAAACATTAATTTCCCCTTAATAATAAAATTCTTAAAAATTAAATTTGAATGCTTCAAGGCATATATTTAAATTACTTCACAAATAAGTTTCTGCCAAGTAACTTTTTAGCGGAAATATTTTGCTAAATTTTAAAACACTCTCAACAAAATTAATTAGCTATTTTTTACTAAAAAATGACTCGAAGATTTGCATCTAATTTACACAGAATAATTTTTTATTCATCTTCTTATTTAGACTTTAAAAGAAAGTAATTTATTTAAGAAAAAATTACATGTATTTCAGAAAAGGATTTCCTTTATTACAAAGGATCAAAACATATTTTATTATTCCCCTGGAGATTAAAAATAACAAATTTTAGCCACTACAAATACGTTATTATTGAATTATGCAGAAACAGTCAACATAGAAAATTTTACAACAATAATATTTTAACATTTTTTTATTGTTAACACTTTTTCTTTGTTAATTAAATATTTTGTCTAAACTTAAGATTGTATTTGTTTTGTATCTAATTATACCATAATAAGAATAAATTTAAATTTAATATCTAAAACATTTGATGGTTTAAATATTTTAAATAAACCATTTCCATTTCTGAAGTTAGAAAAAAATTATAGTTTCAATCTTTTGTTTTTCATGTTTGTGAAACGAATTCAAAAATGAAAAATATCTTCATGATGTTCCAGTCCTTAATTACCCTTATAGGTTATTTCAAACAAAATCACCAATCCTGTCAATTTAAAATTTTTGATTTCATGCAAAATTCATTTAAACTTTTTTTCTTGTTCTCTATGCTTAATATACACTACTGGCCATTAAAATTGCTACACCAGGAAGAAATGCAGATAACAAAATGATATTTATTGGACAGATATATTATACTAGAAATAACAAGTGATTAAATTTTCAAAGAATTTGGCTGGATAGATCCTGAGAAATCAGTACCCAGAACAACCACCTCTGGCAGTAATAACAGCAGTTATACGCCTGGGCATTGAGTCAAACAGAGATTGGATTGCATGTACAAGTACAGATGCCCATGCAGCTTCAACACGATGCCACAGTTCATCAACTGTAGTGACTGGCGTTTGGTGACGAGCAGGTCGCTCGGCAACCATTGGCCAGACGTTTTCTATTGATGAAAGATCTGGAAAACGTGCTGGCCAGGGCAACAGCAGAACATGTTCTGTATCAAGGAAGGTCCGTACAATACCGGCAACATGCGGTCGGGCATTATCTTGCTGAAACGTAGGGTTTCGCAGGGCTCGAATAAAAGGTAGAGCCACGGGTCATAACACACCAGAAATGTAACAATGTAACGTGCACTGTTCAAAGCACCGTCAATGCGAACAAGAGGTGACCGAGACGTGTATCCAATGGCACCCCATACCATCACGCCAGGTGATGGGCCAGTATGACGATGACGAATGCACGCTGCCAGTGTGCGTTCACCACGATGCCGCCAAACACGGATGCGACCATCATGATGCTGTACACAGAACCTGGATTCATCTGAAAAGATGACGTCTCGCCATTTGTGCGCCCAGGTTCGTCGTTGGTCATACCATTGAAGGCGCTCTTGTCTATGACGCAGCGTCAAGGGAAGCCGCAGCCATGGTCTCCGATCTGAGAGTCCATGCTGCTGCAAACGTCGTCGAACTGTTCATGCAGACACTTGTTGTCTTCCAAACGACCCCGTTTCTTGACTCACGGCTCGTGACGTGGCTGCACGATCCATTACGGCCATGAGGATAATATGCCTGCCTTCTCAGCTGCTAGTGACAGGTGGCCGTTGAGATCCCGCATGGCGTTCCGTATTACCGTCCTGAACCCATCGATTCCATATTCTACTAACAGTCATTGGATCTCGACCGACGCGAGCAGCAATACTGCGATAAGATAAACCGCAATCCCGGTATGCTACCATTCGACCTTTAACAAAGTCAGAAACGTGCTGGTACGCATTTCTCCTTCTTGCACGAGGCATCACAACAACTTTTCACCAGGCAACAACGTTCAAATGCAATTTGTGTATGAGGAACCGGCTGAACAATTTCCTCATTCAAACACAATATAGGTGTCGCTACTGGCGCCTGCTTTGTCTGAATGCGCTGAAAAGCTAATCATTTGCATATCACAGCATCTTCTTCCTTTCGTATAAATTTCACGTCTGTAGCATGTCGCCTTCTTGGTGTAGCAATTTTAATGGCCAGTAGTGTATATATTGCAATTCTACTCAAACAAAGAATTTTATCTTTGTTATTCTAAATTTGCGGTTAATAGAAAAAATTGAAAATATTTTTCTTTTTTATATCATTTTTTGGAGTAATTACTAAATCAATTTTCTTTCAAATGCTAGACATAATTAGACTCTTTAGAAATTAAAAATATTGTTCCTTGTTTAATGGCCCTTACTTTCGATATATGAAATTTCGTTAGAAATAATAAAATTAATTTATTTAGGAAACTGACTATACATCTTAATAAATGATTCCAATGCATAAACCTTGCATAACAGCATGAAATTTTCTTATTGTTGAATTCATATTTGTACTCACAAGAAAACTATTCCTTATCAAGCATATGTATCAAGTACTGACAAAATTTATAGTTCGAGGATATTTTACTGTATTAGCTGGAGAAGAAGAATTTAAGTCTTTACGTTATATATTATCAGCATTTATTAATATATTATTTTGAAACTATTGATATTGTTTCCAGGTAATTATTGCCACTAATGACGTTAAATTTCCTAAACAGGTATAAAAAATAGACCTAAAAAAACAATATATAAAATGTTAGGAAAAAGATTTCATTATGTATGCAAAATCAAAATTAAAACTACTTTTATTTTAAACAATATATGTTCAATAAAGATAAACTTCGAAACTACAAATAGAAAGGATTAAAACTTATTTATATAAGTATTCTTCATATTAAAATAAACATTCATTTTAAAATTTAACATTCCCAAATAAAGCACATAAATTCAGTTTCGTATTCAAATTCTTTCAAGACATGTGAAAAGGAAATTTTTGAAGTGAACAATCCACTATACATATTGTCCTTATTCAAATCTGAAATCAAGATATTACCCTAACAATAGATAATATTTAAAATAGTTTCCATTTTATCCAGTTTTCCCTAAAAATCAGGTTTAATTTAAAATTGAAACGCCGATATATTTTGTAATCTTTAATACACTATTCCTATCTTAGAATCTTCATATTTATTAAAGATAATCTCTTTTCTTTGACAAAATATTTTGTAGTTCTTTGCATACGCAGGAGAAACTGAAATTGTGATTGTTTCTATTTTGAAAGTGCTTTTATTGAATAAATACTTATATTATATTGTCATCTTATTTTCATCTTTACAATTAACCGGAAATTGAATGCATATTTAAAGCCATGTTGTAAGATAATCATGTTCAACTGTTGTAAAAATTTTTATATTATCATTTTTTAATATATTTTTAAATAAATAAAAGTCCCAGCAGCTCCCATTAAACTGGTAAAGCTCCTTGGAGTTATGTACAGGGGAGTTCCCTGGTGTCCATGTCAAAACATATATAAGTACATAATACGTATATATATATATATATATTATATATTTATATATATATAAATACATATATATATATATTTATATATATTATATATTTATATATACATAAATATATGTATATATATATATATATTTATATACATTTATACATATTTATATATATATATATATATATATATATTTATATATATTATATATTTATATATACATAAATATATATATATATATATATATATATATATTTGTATTTGTATTTATGTCTTTGCAATAGTATTATATTATATTATTAAAAGATTCAAGACTATATGTTTCATTAATCCTTTGGAAAAAATTTATTTGACAGTTATTATTTAACAAAAAGAATTGATTTATATTTACAGCAGCTCTCACTAAACATGATAAATTTTTTAACAAATACGTAAAATAGATTATTTTGGAAATGCTAATGTAAAATAACTAATTGCAAAGACAAGGAATAAATTGATGATAATTTTTCGTCTCATTTTCAGATTTCTGACTGCAGCACTTACAGATTTCATATTCTTCAGCACACACACAGAGAGACAAAGAACAAGATTCCTTTTACATTTTAAGTTTTGTCCTTCATATTGTGTACAGCGAAAGTAAAGTTATTGGAAATTGGTTTCTTGGAAAAACGAAAAATTAACTTCATTATAGAAACATATAATTTGTTATTTGTGCATTATCAATAAACCTCTCTCAGATATGTCTGTGGTGATAACTGCAACCAAGCCAAATGAGATCGTTATTTTTAATTTTTATGCAATTATTGTAACAAGATGATGATTTTTTGAATTCGTTACAAATTTTTATATGATGCATAAACACAAAATGCTTTTGTATGTGTTTCATACACAAATTTACATTTCGTGAAGAGTCTGATTGAAATTTTATATAGTTATGTTTTACACATTAATGGTAACTTTAAGATAAACTTGGTAGTATTTAAATAATTATATGTGAATATAGTTTCTTAATATTTCATCATCAATTGTCTTTAACCAATAATTTTGCGAGCGGCACATGAGAAACACATTAGTTTTTCTGATATAAATGTTTTTCGTTTAACCACTTCAGAAAATGACAGTAATGAAACTCACAAATAAGAAATGGATAAATACAGTGTTAAGGACACAGTATGGAGAATACCTTATTTTTCAATTTATGAGTGACTTCCAGAATAGTCATTCATTTGATTTTTCTCATAGAAAATATATGACATGCTCGTTTTTCATGATATAATTACCAACAATACTTCCTATACTTTTGTGCTAATTTAATATTCCATGTAAATACTTTTTATTGTTTTATGTATATTTTTCCTTGGTATAAAACAGTTCGTTACGCTGAAACGTACTTAATTCCAAATGATTTTCTTAAAGCGATTTCTGAGAAAAAAAATTAGTATTTTTAAAGTCACTTGACTGATGATATATCTGCTTGGATCATATTACTAAACTTCATTCCTATCATTTTCTAGTGCGATAAGTTACTATTCAAGTTTCTTGCAGAAATTGGTATTTTCTATAAATATATTCGGAACGAAAAGAAACTCTTTAGCCCATCTTGATGAATATGCAAATGAAGCTTATAGCACTCAAGATCGCAAAAAAAAAGTATTATTTAATTAACATCGTTGGGGAGTTGATATACCTTTAGATTTATATTGATGAGCTTCATCCCTATAATTTTCTGAAGTGGTTAAACTCAAAATTGCCTAATCAGAGCATTTGATTACATATTCTGCATGCACAATTAAAATTTAATGTTATGTGTAAGTATTCTATCTAATATGAGGTTAGACTACTGCAATTGATGCTTATTCGTACGATTTTTTCAATAGCGATAGTAAATTTGAAACATATAAAGTGTTGGAAAAATTAAAGGACAATAATGAAGATATTTACAAAAAATATCTATAGATATATTTAGTCATCAACAAACTATCTAGGCATCAAAAAAGCAACATAATATTCATAAAAAAGCATATTTTCTCTTTATAAGTATAAAAAGGTCATAGAGATGAGTAAGCTTCAGACAAACACGTATTTACCACTACAATTCCAACTATCCCATGAGATTTATTTTTCAAATTTGGGAAAGTACATTTTCCGATGAATAGTGTTTCCCCATGACTAAAGTAAAGCTCAAGAAGAACGTTAAAAAACTCCCGGCTTCTATTTATGATACCTTTTCTCTAGTGGTCAAATGTAATTTGGTTTTTAACGAATAAGAATTTAAAAGCAGTTAATATTTTTTTCAAATTGCTGAAACACCAAAAATATTTACAATTGCTTAGGAAAAAATAATATCAATTTTATTATAGTTTAAATGTGAAAGATTCAATAAAATATTAATTTTATTGAATTTATTTTTTAAAGTTTTTATAGACAAAAAGATTATTAATGATAACCAGTACTGTCGCTCGTTCAGAGAAATGCTTCTACTTTTTCAATTTTTCACTCTAATCATTACAATAGTTTTATCACCTTATAACTGATTTGGATACTGACATTCAGTTTTGAATGACCAAAAAATGCAGTTTATTTAATTATTCCTTATAAGATATACAACAGATTTTTGTTTCACCAGTTATGAGATGATCCAGTTGTCAGTACTTTTTCCTTTTTTTATTACTTTATTGAATAAAATGTGGCTTGCAAATGAATGTGGCTATTTTGATGTGTACAACAGCAATCAAAAACAATTTTTTCACACATATGCTAACACAATAAGGTCTCACTCGGTTGCTCTTAATTTTATTTACTGATTTTATTAAAAATTACTGATTTAGTATTATTGATTTCGACTTAAAACTTCTCTCTTTTTCCAGCAGTCAATGAATGATATGCTTGTTGTTCACAAATAATAATTGGAGAAACTCCCAAAATTAACACTACAGTACGTGCGTGTACGTATGTGGATTCGTCTGTGTATGTATGCGTCTGTGTATGTATGCGTCTGTGTATATGCGTCTGTGTATATGCGTCTGTGTATATGCGTCTGTGTATATGCGTCTGTGTATATGCGTCTGTGCGTGTATGCGCCTGTGTGTGTATGCGTCTGTGCGTATATGCGCCTGTGCGTATATGCGCCTGTGCGTGTATGCGCCTGTGTGTGTATGCGTCTGTGCGTATATGCGCCTGTGTGTGTATGCGCCTGTGTGTGTATGCGCCTGTGTGTGTATGCGCCTGTGTGTGTATGCGCCTGTGTGTGTATGCGCCTGTGTGTGTATGCGCCTGTGTGTGTATGCGTCTGTTTGTGTATACGTCTGTGTGTATACGTCTGTGTGTATCTATCTGTATGCATGCGTCTGTGTGTATATGCTTCTGTATGTATATGTTTCTGTATGTGTATACGTCTGTGTGTATGCATCTGAGTGTGAGTGCCTCTGTGTGTGTTAATTAATAAATATATTAATCACATGAATCTTGTAATGGCTGATTAAGCAATATTAAACAAATGACTAAATCTGAAAAGATTTTTCTAACATTTTCTTATTAAAAACTGGGCATTATGTTTAGCGTGTAAAAAATCTCGTTCTATTTCTTTACCATGCGGCTATATCAGTAAAATCAGGTTATTAGGCAAAAGTCAGCTTATTAAAACGTAGACTTGTGTTTTACACTGATGGAACTGCGTTATCAAAACATTAAATACTTAAATGGTTTTTACAGGTAAAAGAAACTGTATGTTTATACCATGACTTTTTATTTAAATAAATGTATGTATACAATTTTTAACATTTACTCTCTCTCTTATACATTATTATAATTAAATATCAATTTTTTTATCATTGGATATTCATTTAAATAAAATTCCCTTTATTAAGCATGTGCATAATTAAATATATGAGCTCATGTATTCCCAGAGATCTATAGGGGTTTCCTGCTTCAGGCTACTTACTGGACATGATTTTCTTCAGAAACATCTATATCACATTGGGTTTGTGGATTCACCAGACTGCATTTTATGTAGGGAACATGTTAACATGGGTGGCGAGCATCTTTGGAAATGTTCTGCCTTCCAGGAAGCCCGCACTTCTTCACATTTCAAGAATCTCTCCACTTCTGGAGATACTTCATTTCTTTAATGGACTGCAAGACTTATAATGGTCGTAAGAGCCAACATAAGGATGGAATATAAAAATAATTAAGTATAATTAAATAAAAGTAGTTAATTAATTAATTATAAAAGTAAACCATAAGAAAAAATAAACTATGTCTTTAATATACATATTTTATTTTGAGCTTATTGGTTTGTTTAACTGCATTAAATTAAATTATTAAAATGGTTAATTAAAATTTTCAAATTATATATTGATTCGATTAATGCTGTTCCTCTAAAGCATTTTCGACACTGTTTGATAATATACTCATTTTAGAGAATCTGTTCCTTAATTCAAACTCTAAGGTAATAATAAATCATTGAAATATTAAAATTAGAACATCAAATATTATATAACACACATCTATCTATTTTTTTCAATTTTAAATTATGTCAAGTCAATTCAGTTTGAATATAATAATAATCCAATCGTTCTAGAAAACTGGAACGTGTTGGAAATCTTCATTAAACTAATTTAATCTAATTGATCGAAACAACAGATATTGTTACTAATGCTTCAATGGTTAGAGAAGGTACTCAGAAATCAATTATGTAATTATCTAAATCACATGAAAGAGAAATATTTTTTCATTTTATGAAATAACCTTGATGATGCACGAGCATAATGTATATTTAACAAAACCAAAAACATAATGTTAATGTCCATTACGAGAAAAGATATTCTTAAAATCACTTTCTTGCTATTTTCCTTGCTTTGTATTCAAAAAAGGCACTTTAAAGTGTGATTACGTAATTTTTTTTTGTAAAATTTTCATTTAAATAAAATTCCAGGTGGAGCTTGAAAACACATTGATTGTAAATAACTGAGTGCGTCGTTATCTGCTTCAATATCAGTTTAAATTTTGGTTGATGCTTAACCATATGGGTAAGCTGTACATCATTTTTCATATCAAAAAAACAATATGTGATACATTTATTCATTACCATTTGCTTTTCACAAGAGAATTCAGATTTCAAATCATTTTTTCATTTGTCCTATAACAACAAACATTCTATATTATTGCATATTATTATCAACATGCTAACAACAAAGGATAAAACCAAATATTTACATCCAAACAAGATGAGAAATGCTGTAATACAAAATGAAATTTTTTAAGATAAGAATTCCATTTATTCAATGTCATAATTTATCATGAATTGTTTTCAACATAATATTTTATCCATACCTAAGCAAAAGAAGTAATAACAAACAGTGTGACTCACTGATAAGAATTGTGCATCCAAACATTTTCTATAATTGTATTTGAATTTATGTACTTGAATAAATTCTTGCTAGTAAAATCTGCATCATTTACATTTACAAATTTTGGAAAACACTTATCATTTAAATGATGCTTGAATAAAATCCAATTCAATGTGGGTGGCTGTGTTTATTAATAGATTGGGTAAAAATTATTTATTTATTTATAATTATACAAACTATTTTATGTCTTTGAATAACATTACCGGAAAGCAAACTTCTCCTTTGATTCATTAATATTTTTGCTTAGTTTTGCAAAATTCTTTAAGAGGTGTGTCTTTTAATGAAGAAGTATTTTTATATTTGATGTACATTTTTCCGTATCCGAAAAGGTGAATGAACTTCCTGTTAAACAATGATTTTCTTATTTGAAGATTTTGAAACAGCCTAACTTTTTTTTTTCAAATTCTCTCCTTTAGATAAATAAAAATACAATTTTTTTCAAAAGAGCTTAAAGAAATAATTTGTAGATAAATGTAAGAAATAAAGTATACAAATATATTATGCAGTGCTTTATTTTAACTGTACTGTTTATTTTTTTATTTTTCCAAAATGACTTGTCTCTTTTGGAAACTAATGAATACCAAGCATTTTCTTCTGCGGAAGAAAAAAAGTTGAATTAAGAAAGCAGTTTTCTTTTGACTTAATGAATATATTATTACAAATCATATTAACTAATAAAATAACTGTCTTATATTTCAGGTTTTAGAGTATGTGTGTGGATACAACGTATGTATAAAAAAAATTGCTTTAATCTTTTTGTAGTCATAAAATCATTAGTCTTAAAGAATTATTTTAAATGAAAATAAAGGATTTCAAGTAAAATGAAATGCAACAAAAATGTTCTTTGTTGTTGTGTGACAAGTACAAAAAGAAAAAGTTAAAAGATAAGTCATTTGGAACCAAAGGCATGGAGCACTGCCCTGGCCACATCTTCAGCTTTTTCCGTATAAAGGGTGTCATGGCTGCAATTGGGGTCGATGCTGAAGAGGGTCGAGGCAACAGAGATGCAGATGAAGACATGACTTTAATACAGTGGAACACCTGTGCAGGACCTGCATTCTGCGTAGGTTCTAGATCCGTTGGACATGATTTTCAAACCCTTCATGTGCCCAGTCAGTATTCTGCTGATGGTAGAGGTGATAACATGGTCAGGAGGATTAAGCTCCGGTAGGCACCATTTTTTCCGTAGTCCCCGCATAGCTGATGCCTCGCGGTGAAGTTTGCATCGAAGCAAGTGGTAGTCTTGGGAGGGGGATTGATATTCCTAGCCTTCTTGGCTAGGGAGTCCACCTGTTCATTTCCCTCGATGTTAACATGTGCTGGGACCCATTGGATAGCGCAGGTTTTCTTCTTTGGAACTATGGCGGACAGAAGTGCGTTGATTTCTTGGGCAAGTCTCGTTTTACCTCCTTTAATTGCCTTTAGAGCAGATTTACAATCAGAGAATGTGTTGATGCCATTCGAGAAAAAATATTTGTAAGTGTCTTTAATGAATATTATTATATTTACAAAGTAATGATTAAAGTTTTAAATATGTAATAATTTAAAATATTACAAATTCCGTTAATTTATATGATTGCTGAATTATAAATCACTTGGCATTATTCTCGTTCTTATATTTATACCAATGATATATATATGATTATTACTCTGTACTTGGTATAAAAAATAATACATAGCTTATTAAAAATAATGTACCTTAAATTGAAGATACATATCGATATGCTTGCCAGATGTCCCACTTTTTAGACAAAACACCTGTTTCCTGGCATATTTGTTTCCCGTCCCGGTAACAATTAAATTTGATTTTATTAAAGAACAAAAGGTGAAAAAATAACTATCTATGAAGGAATATTTGAAATAATTTGTCCTTTATTTCTGTTTTTCTTCGAAAAGTGAAAATCATAGAAGAGTGACGGTCTGTTAACAAGTAATATTTTCCTCGTATCGTCTTGTGTCGCAAATCCTATTCATGTGCAAAAATGTTTTGGCTTTAGACGAGTATTTGCAATGAAATTGATAACAATGATAGTAAGAAGAGACTACCATTATTATTTCAAGTGAAGAAAAATTGCTCATGATGTTATGTAATTTTAAGAATAATTAATATCAGCTCTCCATCTGATCAGGATGTTGAATATGTCTTCGACTTCCCTCGGGCATCAGCAACAGTAGAGAGTATTTTCTTTGAACAAGCAAGGGATTGATGATAAAGGTTTGATAAAGGAATCTACTCTCTCGGGGTAGCCTGTAACGCCTAAAAAACGCGTCTCCAAGGTGGCAGATAAGGGAACATCTCCACTGGTCTTAAAGTGGGTGATAGAAGGGAAATAAAATACTTTCCGTTGACCAACAGATAGAAGTCCAACTTCCCAAGGCAATGGCAAACCCCTTTATGATAAGTACATGTGAACTGGGTATATGAGGGGTATGAAAATCATGCCCGTAGGAGCTAGAACCAAAGCTGAATCTAGGCACTGCGCTCAGGAATTGCTCTGGATCCGAGGCAGCTCTGTTGCCTCGACACTCTTCAACATCGATCCCAACTGCAGCCATGACACCCTTTATACGAAAAAAGCTGAAGATGTAGCCAGGGCAATGATCCATGACTTTAGTCCCATATGACTTATCTTTTTTACTATTTTTTTTTTCCTTTTTGCACGTGTCACACGGCAACAACAAAAAAGGAATCTACTGTTAAAGGATTAGTTTGTGAAGGTTTTTATAAGTTTAAAAGCAAAAACAAACCTTAAAATGTCCTGGCCAATGAAAAAAATAATACATCTAAATATTTTTCATATTTTTATTCCTCATTCGAAGTATTAAGTAACTCATAAATATTATCTTAGAAATAGATTATTTAAATTTACGTGCTCACTTATGATTATCCCTGATTTAAGTTTCTAATCAGTAACCATTTATTCAAAGCACGCAAACTATCTTCTATAACACTCTATAAACTCTTCAAGGGTGTGTGCCCTATCAGTAGCGCTAGTACAAGAGAGTATTTCTGGATTTTCAAAAATTTGACAAACCAACTTATAGAATATTTTGAGAAAGTTAATAGTTAATGCAATTTTTATAAAAATACAATTCTACTTTACAGTATAATTTATTGCGTATTATAGAATTATTGGTGATCTCACTAGTTCTTATATATGTAGGGTGCTTCAAAAAATGTTTACACATTTTGAAACGTCATGGAAAATTTATGTTCAGTTCTGGAAGATGCATTGAATGAATATGGAAAGCAATATGTCAAATTTGAAACATAAAATGCATGCATTCTCTCTCAAATATGACGACTGATGGTGGCTTTCAACATTTAATTTTGACATTGACATTAGACAGCAAATATTTGTGAGTATGAGTCCATGGTGCCTAATGTCCAATGAGGTTTCTGCGGACACCATTTGAATCTCATTAAGGTATGTCTAGGTTATGTGACTTACTCTTTTGCATTTCTTATCTTTTACTGTGTCCTATAATAAGAATCCAGGAATGTAAGATCTGGGAAGTGTGAAAGAAATTTGAATCATTCCTGCAACTCATCCAGTGACCAGGCAAATTTTGATCAACGTTAGCTCATACAAAGCATTGATAGAGCTGTAGTGTATCATCTTGGAAATAAGAAGATGATACACTGATGAAGATGAAATCCTTCAGAATATATTCTAAAGGAAACAAATAATTAGGACAGTTTTAAAAGTATGACTAAAATCGTCGCAAATTATGTTTTGCACCCTAGCAATATTTTGAATACAAAATTATTTTCAAAACAAATTCTATAATTTCAAAATATTTTACAATAATTAAAAAATATTTATAAAATTATAAGTAGCATAATCTAATATAAAATGAAATTTTGGGGATCATCACCGTATAATATACGAATGTCAGGAAATATAGAATCGGCAAGCAGTGTTTGGTATTTTTCGCCTGTTACATTCCTTCAAAGCAAATGTGCCCAATAAGTCCTCTTGCCGATAAACCACATTATTTTATTTATTAGTATTGAATTATTTTCTCTAAGAAATCCTCGTATCACGATAAATATGTTTCCTGTGACTGTTCAAAATGTGTATAGATTTTTGTCACAATATATTTTGGTTATTACTGATGCTTTGGTTGAACAATATATATTTCTTTATTTTACTTAAAGTATTTAAATTTGCTCCTATTTTGCAAACATATAATTCATAAAACTGAAAGTATGCATTAAAGTGAGTATGATATATTCGGAGAGAAAACGTGACTTAAGACAGATACTTGAATTTTTTATTTTTGTAGAAAACATGTTAAAAGAATTTTGTAAATTAGTTATCTATAATTAATTATAAATTAGTATAACCACTGGAATAATAGTTACTCAACTTTTCTAGTGGTCAGTATTCCGGACTGCGGATAGGGAAATCCTGGGTTTGAATCCCGGTTCGGACATGGGAGTACTTCCTTTCTCTATCTATCCTATCTTTGTACTTTCCTTGTATGAATGAGTTGTGAATTTTTGCATACCCTATAAATGGGTCCCTATGGCATGTGTGTGTACTGAAAAAGTCGGACTCCACATCAAAATATGGTTTAGTTGGAAAAGTGGAGCAGCGCACCCCATAATGCGTTCCGGACTGCGGATAGGGAAATCCTGGGTTTAAATCCCGGTTCGAACATGGGAGTACTTCCTTTCTCTATTTATCCTGTCTTTGTACTTTCCTTGTTTGAATGGGTTGTGAATTTTTGCATACCCTATAAACGGGTCCCTGTGGCATGTGTGTGTACTGAAAAAGTCGGACTCCACATCAAAATATGGTTTAGTTGGAAAAGTGGAGCAGCGCACCCCATAATGCCAGCGTAGCTGGCACACGACAACAACAACTGGAATAATCAGTCACATGATAGATAAAATTATTCTCTATCTAACAGAGGTATTAACAGTCAAAAATATCTTTAAACGAAAAGAAAAAAAAATTTTTTTGAAATAGTAATAAATGAAAAAATATTAACAAAGACTTTAAAATATTTAAGTTAATAGTTTAAAATATTCCATATATTCTGAAGGAAATAAATAATAAGGACAATTTTAAAAGTATGACTAAAATCATCGCAAATAATGTTTTACACCCTGGCAATATATTTTAAATACAAAATTATTTTCAAAATAAATTCAATAATTTCAAAATATTACAATGGTTGGAAACGATTTATAAAATTATAAGTAGAATAATATATACCTTATATAAATTGTGCGGTTCAAATATCTTGATTTCTTATTAATGATTAATTTAAAACAATTTTTTGATTGGATTCTAACCACTTCAACTGATGGGTTAAGCAAATGATATTTTCGAAATGTCTATACAAATAGTGTCTATAAGTATAAATTAAATAGGAAAAAGATCAAATAATCACTGTCACTAAATTATAATGCCAATCATACAAAATGCATTATCAAAACTCTAGAGCCTTTATTTATATGGATTATATATATGATGTAACAAATATTCTTTAAGCGTTTACAATGCCTAATAAATATATATATATACATACTCGTATACTCACTTTTAGTTGTCCAAATTTAATAGTAAAGTAGGTAAGGAAGTGACTATCATATCTGATGGCATGGAACAAAATTGAATGCGTTGTCTTTTGTATTATATTGTTGACTTTAATTTCAAGGATTAATGAAAATGTTTTGTAAATCATTATTACGTACATGCCAACCAATGCAAAGACGATATTCTGATTATCCCTGATGGTCCATACCGTGAAGTTGTGGCATAGTTTCGTCTCCTGACGTGTCATGACCGTCTGGCTGAACACTTGCACCTCATTGGCATCATATATTCACCCGACTGTCCACTCTGCAACTTGGCAGATCACATGAATATTACCCACCTCTACCACTGTGCCGCATTGCATGGCAGCTCTGGATCATCGCTTTATTAGCAAGCCAGAGAACTTTTGTTGCAATGATTCAGGTCATTGATTTTATGTACTGTATTCATCTGTCCTGTCTTCGTCTCATGTTTATTTTGTGATTTTTCATGTGTTTTATTTGTGTTGGACCTTGTATTTGCCCTATCATTGGAAATAAATAAAATACGTACATGAACCATAGATGGATAGCTCTCTTGCACTGATTATTTCACATTTCTAGCCAACCAACTGCACTCTACTCCTCAAACATTGTGTCCATCATGGTTAAAAGAAAACATAAGGGCTAGGTTGCATGCCTTTCGAGAAATGATCAATCATCAAAATTAAACGTCATAGAACCTCTGCAGACTTTTTTGAAAAATTTTTGAGATTCCATTTACCTCCTCTTACGTCCTCCCCGGGAGTTAGAGCAGTTTCTGCATATGAGACGGTACATCATCTCCCTTACTTATATAGAGAAATTCTATACATCATTTTGTGTTTTCTTTTTCTTAATTGCTTCTGATTATTATACTCACTCCATGTGTGTGTCTTAACATATATATATATATATATATATATATATATATATATATATATATATATATATATATATATATATATATATATATTCCATAAGAATTCTAAACATAAAAATAGCGAGTTATTTTTCTTGTGAAAAGAATACTCATTGCTTAGATAAAGAACTGCTAATCTAAATAATTTCTATTTTTTAGTTCAATGAACCTTGAGAGAATATGCCATCAAAAACATTTTCCTTTATCCATTATTTATAAATGGGTAGTACCTTAATAAAAGTACCTTTTAATCCTATAATTTAAATTTTCAAATGACATGAGAAAATGTATTACAGTATGAAGTTTCATTAAAAAAGACAATTGTTATGGGTTATTAATTATTAATTAATAAAAATTCCATGAGAGATAGGAATGAAAATTGTTTAATATTATCATACCTCCTACCAATAAAAATTTGTTAAAATGTATGAAAATGGTATTTAATAGTATACTAGATATTTTATCTAAATAATATGATTTATATTCTATTAAATGGTATTTAGTTAAGTATCTGACTTTTATTCCTATTTTTTTTTCCATAGTAAAAAATTTAGTTAAATTTATTATTATAACGATTTTGACGATTGAATAAATTTTCAAAACATTAATAGTTTTTTTTTACTTCCTTTAAGAAACTGTTTTTTTTATTATTATTATTATATTATTTAATTTCTGTGACTGTAAAATTTTCATAATTAAGACACAGAATGTTGTAGCTGACAAATTGACAAATGTAATTTCCTAAGAAATAATATGCTAAAAAATAAGTATTTTTTATATTCCTTATGTGTAAACATTGCTTTTGAAATGAATAAAATCAATTACTTTACTAAATTTATTTAGTATTTTTTATCATAACACCTATCTTGGTCTGTTCAGAATTTAATTTTATTACTAAAAATTAAAATACATTATAAAAAGGGCCTAACACTGTATCAATTTAATCCATTCTAGAATAATTTTATTTTTTTCCTTATTTTCGCAAAATATATCAGAATATTTGATTTTAAAATTAATAATTCTCGTTCATATTCAACATTAGTTCTCGCTTACGTTAAATTTATTTGCAAATTATTTTAATGTTTAATATTTGAAATTAAATTATTTATATCTAAAATGATAACAATTGTAAGTATTGTAATATAGATTTGAATTTTTAGTTAGTCCATGCGCACACACAAACAATAGAAACAAATTTATTTTTATAAAATTTGTTTCATTTAACCAAGTAAGCCATTTTCAATAAAATATAACTCAATGAATGCAACATTTATTTAAAAAGGAATTCATAAATCAAGTGGATATTCATAATACATGCTTATAATACATAAGATAAATAGTGACATTCATAATTAGAATTTCTAATGTAATAAAATGAAATGTTCTATAGAAAAATTACATTTTGTTATATTTACAAATCACTATTACTTTATTATATCGATTTTTTTATTGTGCAAAATAAAAGAAGAATCTCTAAATAATTGTGTCATTTAATATTTTATAAAATTGAAACAACAAGCTTAGTTGGAATTATTTTAAATAAGGAACTCTTCTAGGCTCTATACAATGAGTGGGAAATAATCTGCTAACAAATATAGGTGTTTGATATTGAAACAAAAATTTAAAGCACTTTCAATAAAATGTATTGTGTACATTTATTTTTTTAAAGTCTAAAATGAAATTTCATAAAAATTCATCTTAAAATAAATTTTTCATTACAATTCATTAGAAATTATTAATTTGTATTTTATGAATACTATTTTTTAATTTACTGCCTTCAATTAACAAGGGAATAATCAATTCTAAAATAAGAGCTAATAAAATGTGTTTATAATAAATATTTTTAAGTATGAAGTTTTAGTTTCTCTATTGACTCACAGTATACTAACAACAGTAATAATTTAATTTAGAAATAATTTGTAAATAATGCAAGGCTGGTTTACGCACCATTGATAACAACCGAATTATGCCAGCTTAAATCCACATCAAACTTTTCTCTTGGGTAACAAATTCAGATTTAACTCATTGGATCGGCAGCTGTCAACTGTAATTTACTAAATTTTCATTTTAATGACAATATTCATTTGGATTTATATGAATGTGTTATTTCAAAAATTTTATCTAACGGAAAATATAAATTAGAATTGTTGATTTAAAGGAGTATTAAGGCATTTATCTATAATATTTTAATATCACTAATTTATTTGCGTAGAAAAATTATTAAATAAATTTTTTATGCCATGAGTGACACGTTTAATTCTATTTGATAATCTTAATGAAATCTAAAATAAATTAATAATTTTTAATACATAAGACTTTGTAAGTTCAATAAGATTCAAGATTAATAAGACTAGCTTATTTTATTTTATTATTGGAGAAAGGAATCTTATTTATAGTTGAATTTTTTCATAACTTTATAATTACATATTACAAAAAGTATTTTTGATGAAACATTTATATTTATGAATTCTTTTTTTATGATTTTCTTCTTTATGTTATTTTAATTTCCATTATTTTTCAAACAATATTGTTAATTTTTAAAATAAAAAAGAAGAAAAAAACCTTAATTGAAAGAATATAAGATAAAATTAATTTTGTTATAAGTTAAAATACATTGAAAAACTTTTCTTGACCAATGAAACTATAGTATTTTTCGATTTGGAATGTTTTGTCGAAAAAGAACATTGAAACTAAAGTTGTAGAGCAATTTAAATTGCTATACAGAGAGAGAGATATAGCCATAATAGTTAGACTTTTTGAATTGCTATTGAATTTTGTTACTGATATTTAAAATATTTCGAGTACATTTTAAATAAAAAATCTTCTTCTTGAATAAATTGATAATTTATAATACTATTTCTTGAAACACTTATAAAAAATCTATTTCAACAAATATATTTTATAACTCTTGCATAGTAAATATATTATTAATCATCAAATAATTACTTTCATAACACATTCATTCATACATTTATCATAATTTCATAACATATAGGTAACCCATACATCATTAAAAGATTAGATAATGCCATTTACAAATCCTATATGTTGCATGTATAATTTTTGCGATGATGTATCAAATTTTACAAATATTTTTATGTAAATGTTCATTAAGAAATAAAAGTGACCTGGTATAAAGTGTTTTGAAATGTTTTAATTTGATTAGACAAGCTAAACATGTTGGATAAATATAACCTAATTTCAGAATTGAAAATTTGAGAAAGCAAACACGTACATATTTATAATATTATTTTATAATTATATCATAAATTCTTATAACAATGAAGGGCGTGTGCGTCCATATATTTATAGATGAATAATGTGAAAAAAATACTTTATTTAATTTTAATTCTACTAATTTTTTAATATACATTGATAGAAATTATAACACTTTACTTTATTTGAAATTAAAGAGTTTTCTTTATGTTATTTTTTAATGAACATCAATATTTTCATTGGATACAAAGTATTTCACTCTTCAAAAATTTGAATTTTTATTCTTTTTCAATTAAATTTCAGTATGAAAAGAGCTCCAATATGAAATACTATACATTAAGAGCCAAGAGTTTATTTTTCAAATAAATACAGTGTTATTAATTATTAAAATTTTATTTTATTTTCACTTGGTTCCATTGGATATTCATAGTAATCAAATCAATTGTTTAAATGGATTGAAAACAATCTTTTTTAAATTAAAAATCGCTTAAAACTATTCAACTTCAATGATTAAATATTAATTTCCTGTTATACCTAAATAAATCAGGTTATAACTGATTTTTAATGTATGGAAATACAGCAAGAATGTTTATTAAAACTGTAATTAAAATCGAAATTGTTTAAAGACTTCAGAAAAGATAATTATAAAATTTACCTGAGATTATCCATTTGAAATTAACAATTTTACATTTTAAACAATATCACTTAACAGACAGCTAATGAATTAAAATGAATAGATTTTGTCTACAGTGTAACTGAATTTCCAAACACGTTTAAGATAATTAAGTCTAGAAACAAGCCCTGTACTTTTAGACTTTAAAATACGAGCTCTAGAATTGAGCTACGGTTTCGTTTTCAAAACAGCTTTTGTGTAAACTAATTTGTAGTTGCGCAAAACGTTTTCAGTGAAACGTATTTTAAATGTATTCAGAGTTTATTCAATTATAGTTTAAATATTGAATGGAGGATAAAAAAAGCAGTAAATGAAACAGATGATTTTCAAACAGAAAATCTTTCATGAGCTTATCGAAGGTTTCAGATATATGTTCAAAATTATCTAAATTATGTGATTAAAGGCACAAATAAAAAGTACACTCCTTTAAATAATTTTAAATTGTTTTGGAAGAGTTGTTCACTGTTATTTACTATAAGTGAGTATAAAATTATATAATTTTCCCTTCATATGTATATACATTACTGAGATATATATAACATAAGTATTTTAAAACAATTTTTCATGAACATAAATTTAAAGTATGTATTTTAAAAATTTCCCAATTTTTTATGCAATTTCAGCTGTTATTTTCAACAAAATTACTCACTAATTTCTAAATAATAGAAGAAGAAACGAATATATGTATGACTATACTATTTAGAAATTTATTTTTTCTTAATAGTTCGTATGTGCATGTATACATTAAAGTTCGTGCCTTCAATTTTCACAATTCATACAAATACACACATGTTTATAAATTAATAATGATTCCAAATCAAATGTTAATCATATTCTATAGCAAGAGTTTTAGGTGAAAAAAATATCATGCATTGCTTCAAGAATAACATGTTTGTTTAACAAATTGCAAAAAAATATTGACAGTATTATCACAATGGAGAGAGATATAGAGTGAGAAGAGTACGTACAGAAAATTGGTAGAAATTTAATAAAGCTTGAAAAAGCTTTTTTAAAGTTGCACAACGTCTTAATCGAAAATATGTCACAAAGCACATATGTGGACCAATTTTAAGTGACACAATTATTTACTTTGTGAAATAGGTATATAAGTAGAAGGCAATGTAAGAAGGACTCGGAATCGTACAAAATGTCATATCTATGGTTTGACAACCATTCCACGAAGGTGAGAAAATCAATTGCACTGGTTATCATAAGAGTTATGCTAACAGACATCCAGTATCTGGCAATAATAAACAAAAAATCAAAAACAGACCGACATACCTGTTCTAAGAGCAGTCTTCAACTTATACCACAAGTTAGAATAATAAGCTGTCACAGCATGGTTTATATAAACACAAACCTAACAGATACGTATGTTCATTAGCGCCATCTCACGAACATCAAAGGGTAACACAATGTAAAAAAATTTAGAATATGTGACATTATATTGTTAAAAAAATTATTACTAAAAGACTCTGGGTTGGCGCTTGTACACACACATAATCATATAACACTTTTAATAATAAAACAAATACTTCATCATATTTCATCATGAAATTTACACTAAATCATAAAACAATAATTATACACACTTAATTATAATTATAATCATAAATTATTTTATGCGTTTTTACCTTTATTAAACTCCATGCTATAACGAACAATCATGCTAAAAATGCTGCATTATTCAAAAACTTACATTGATTAGAAGAATGATCGCCGTAACTTAAAAGTCTTATATGACATAGAAAGTAAACAAGAAAGTTCTTTCTGTTTCCGCATTGCCATTGAATGAAATAGGATTAAGTATGAAAAATAGGGCATAACGTGGTTGACACACCGGTCAGTGGAGAGTAGGAGCATCATAAATTATAAAAGTAGGTCCACCATACACATCATCAATAGTAACTAATACAGTAGCGAAGAGAAATGGATATGTCGAAGGAGCTTATTTGGTATTGCTTAGCTTACGACTTCAGAATGAGATCAGCTGACGCATTAAGTCGCCAAATATGTCAAACGTTTGGGGTTAGTGTCGTGAATGAATGTACGCCAAAATACTGGTTTCACAAATTTAGGTTGGGAGATTTGTCCATCTGTGATGAAGCTTGTGACTGGTGGACTAGTCGTCAAGCAGTTCCCTTTGAGCTGCCACAAATGGACCAAACTGTCACCGGGTACTTGCATTCACAGTAATTGGAACGTGTGCAACAGACATTGCAACAGAAAGACACTAGTTAAATGCAAAGGTATATTGTTCTTGGCCAATTGGAGGTCAGGTGAACAAGAATACCATAAAACGATTTCATTGGAAGACTGGCATCATCATCTGACTTTGTATTTATGAGATTACCACCTCTTCTAATTCCTTTACAATTATCTTCGTATAAAATTACTTGAAGTAATTTTATACGAAGATGTAGCTATAAATAATGTCCAAAGTAAACCCACACAAAATGTAACAATAGGCTACATTTTGTGTGGGTCTACTTTGGGGTTATTAAAAATGGCAAGAACTTTCTTTTTTTCATTGTAATTCAATTGTATTTTTTCATTTTTTAATAAAAATTGACTACACTATTACTAGAGGCGTTCTAAATTTTTCATAACTTTTCATTAAAGAAATATACCATTATTTACTTCATTAAAACGTTAAACACCGAATAGTTTTAAATTAGATAATATGCAATAAATAAATGATAATACTAAACACCCGTTCTTTTCTGCTTATTGATGAATTGAGAAATAAAAATATTAGCAGTTGCAGATTTTGATTCAAGAAAAATTTTAATTAGTAAAAAAGTTATTTATAATACATGATTAGTAATATGAAAAATATTCAAAAATAAATTTTAATATATGCTTTTCCTGCACTAAAAATCTGAAAAAACTTTGCAATAAGATATAATAAAAACAAATTTAACATTTCTCTTTTACTTTAAAACTACATATTAATATAAGGGATTAAAGAACAAAAACTTTTCTAACAGTAAACTTAACTTTCTCTAATAAATATTGAGAATATTAATTCCACGTGTATTGTTTTGAAAAACTTAACAAAAAATAAATATGCCTTTACATACAACTTTTATATTTCTTCATTTAAAAATATTAATGTTGAATTTATTAATATTGATGATTCAAAGAACATATACATGCATTTTTTTTGCCTCGTATGATTAAAAATGGATTATGAAATTTAAAATACTTACACAAAACTGAAGTCTTTAAGGAACGGGAAATCACTGAAGCTTAGGCTAGAAATTGTTTCCAAGTAAACTTCAAGAAACTTTAATTGAAATTGATATTTAAGGGATGCTTGGTCAAATTTGAAATTTATCAATATTTAGCTAGTTGTCAAGAACAGATCCATCATTTAATTTTCTGAACTTTTCCATAAATAAAACATTGTACAGAATTAATAAATAGCAATTGCTTTTTTACAGAAAAAAAAAGTAACATAAGATATTTCCTTCAAACAGTTTTGTTTTATTTATTTTTCTGTCGTTTTTAACTTATGTCCTATTTTCTATTTACCCTCTAAACTATTATTTAAAACCTAATGTTTCAATTAGCAGATTTTGTGAGATTTTGTCAAACTATTCGTTGATTTTAGCGGTTTTGGGAGTAAGAAAAAAATGTTAAAGTATGCACTGAAAAAATTCGCTCATGCAAATAATGACATCCTAACATGTTTGTCAAAGAAAGCAGAAATTCTTCTATATTATAAGCCAATTTATGGTTAAGTAACAGAAAAAAGTGTTATTTTTGACATGTTTAAAAAACTTTTGTCAATTATTAGATGGATTTTGTTTCTTAAAATTACTTTTAAGTGCTCTAGAGTATATACTTTATTAAAAGAACTGGTTTTAAAACATATTTGTCAGTTAAAAAAGGACTTCATCTTAATAGGAATTTGTCTGAATAAGAAAATACAGAAACTGCTGAAAATGTTAAACCCAATCTTGCTTTATGTGAAAATAATGGGATTTTTTTATAAAAAATACAGTTTTTTTAAAAAAAAATATTTATATATTTTATAGTTATGTCTATTACCTATGATCTTTTAAGAACTAAGTCTTCAATTAATGTAGTTTCGAAATATGAATGTTTAATTGTTAAAGCTACAGTTTTGTACATGTAATTAACCGAAACCTCTGATTTTGTAGTAAAATTTTGTAAAATAATAAATTATTGATTTTTGATCGGATAAAAATTTGCTAATAATATATAAACCTCATTATATTATTATATTATTATATAAGCAATTTAATTTCTACAAAACAACCTTCTACAATGTGCTTGCAATGAAATAATGAAATAGTTTATACTATTGAACTGCAGATTTTATAGCGGTAAATAAAAGCTGAAATATATTAATTGATGAAGCAAAACAGCAAGTCTGTATATTGGAAAATTATTTCTGTTAACCAATAAACATACAAAGACTAATAAAAAGAGTAGAATAAATAAAATTTAAAGTTTTTTTTTTTTTTACATTTGTGCTTTTACTTATTATTCTTTAAGCACATCTTTCGAAAAGGTTCCTTTGGTTTTAATTCTGGAAACTCATAAAAAAAATTTTCTTGGAAGGTAATACTATATGGTGAATACTAAAATTATTTAAAATGTACCTCAGATGGTACGTAGTCCACTTTATGGTTCCAAATTACGTCATTGTACTTGCGTTTCAGAAGGTACAGAACATTATCTTTAAAGTTAAAATAATAAAAATATTAAAAGCAGTTTATTCTGTATTTTAAATATTTTTTTGTTACAGGCTTTTATAATTTGATTCATGCTAGGGTATTAATTAATTTGAGTAAATTTAACATTATGTGAAATTATTTTCTACAAAATGTCTTAAAATGCTTTTAAACAATCATACAAGTTTATCTTGAAAATTAATAATTCTTGAAAAAATTGCATCTGTTATTAAATAAATATTGAATTTCAAAATCAAATCAATCAAAACAACAAATGCAGGAACATAAACATACTTTAACTATTAACAACTAATAAGGTTAGGCCAAATAATAGATTAAGAAAATAATAATAAAAATTGTTTTTTCTTTTCTTTGATTTTGCTTATAGTATATCTGAATAAAGCAGAAACATTCTAGGCAAACAATTAAATAAAAAATTTTAGCATCCTTATTACACGATAATTTAACGAAAAATTTTTAACATCCTTATTACACGATAATTTAAAGAAAAATTTTTAGCATCCTTATTACACGATACGAAAAAATCATTTCATTTACTTTAACTTACAGAATTCTTAAAATAAAAATTATGGCAAATGAATAAATATTCCCTTCCTTTCTTAATTGAGTTAACTAAGATATTATAAATTCATCGTGGTTTAAAATTCAAGTTTAAACTTAATTCGTTCATATATCCGTCATATTTTCTTAAAGTTATTAATATCTGTATAACAGTTTGAAATCTCATGAACTTATTTTTCAATAGTCTAATTTGCATAAATTAGAATAAGAAAATAGTTGAAAAAATTTGTTTATTTCTTTTCATTAGAGATAAAAAAAACTTTCAATATTAATCAACTTATTACAATTTCAGTTCCATTAATAAGTTTTCAACATAAATGGTTTAATGTTGCTAATTTCAAAATTCAGTTATTCAAAAATCGAAATGGATTTTTCACAAAATAGCAAGTTTTAATTTAACATCATGCAAAATTATATTATAGAATTATTTACGATGAAAGAAGTTAAATGCTCTTATAATCAAATATTCAATGATTATTAGAATTAAACTAAAACTTTTACCCACAAAATATTCGCTTAAGCAGCTTACGAAATATTAATATTTGAGACGCTAATGAAATAAATTTTGTCGTTTGTTTTCTTAATTTTAAAATAATGAATAACTTCTAAATTCCTTTCATACTCATTTTTAATTTATTTTCTATCTGAAGTTTTTCTTGAGTTCCATTTGTTTCCCTATATTATTTTTAGATAAATTGATGCAGTTTTATAATTTCTGTCAAACTTTCTATGGTAAATAATAAGTGCATTTTCTAAACTTTTTAAGTTTAAATACTTAAAGTTTTAAATTTATTTTAACAATGCATCAAAAATTTATTTTTCTTTTAATTTCCTATGTGATTTTCTGAATTTATCTGGTCATTTAATATGAAAACTGAAACATAAAGCATTGCTATAATTTTATTACATTTATTATTAAAACAAATTTTGAAACACTTTTAAATTTATTTTTTAAAAATTTGCATATTTTTAAGATTTTTCCTTAGAATATTTTCAGTAAAATTGTTTGCTGTAAATTATTTGTATTTTATGTTATTTGTATTCTATGTTATTTTATCTAGATTTTTGTATATTATCCAAATGTATAATACACAGGCTTAAAATCAATTTATATAAAATTATCACAGAGCATTAAACTAAATCAGATTCCAAGCGTTTTGTTTGTGGGAAAATAGGCAATTAATCATTCAAATCAGAATCATAATTTTAAAAATCGATGAAACTTACATCAGATATAGTTACAGAAAATTAAGTATAATATTTTCATAAAAAAACATTTGAAAATCATGAAGATTTTAAAAATTATTTTAAATTTCAAGAAATCCATAGGCTGTTTCATTGGTTGAATTTAAAATTTTAAAAAAAAATATAAGTTGATCTGTCTAAAAATTTATTAAATAGAACACTTAGAATTTATGACCAAAATTCTTTATTTAATTGTTGGTTAAGATTGCTCTTGACTTAATTTTCCTATCATGTCGATCGATATTCAAAATCTTTAAATTTTATTATTTTAATTAATTTTTATAACTTAAATATTTTAAAATATACATTGAGAGAAAAATGTTTTCATTGCTAAGATTGCTGAAACTAAATGTCAAATTATTAAAAATAAATTATAAACTTTATATTTTTAATAAGAAATACGAAGAAAGAGCTCTTGTTTCTCCAGAAGAAAAATTTCCTTTCAAGACAAAATATCTCTTTCTTGAAATTTCTGTTTGCTTTTCAGTATTGAAATTAGAAAAAAGAATACATAAAAAGGGAAAAAGAGTTTTCTAAAATAAGATTTTAATTTTTTAGAAGTGTTTATTCTTCTGAACTCAAAATTCGTGGAATAATTACCTTATAGAAATACTTTCTAATATGTTATTACGAAATAACATCTAAAATTCTCGTTTTATTTTTTTTAGTGTTATAATATTTATATATTTTAATTTTAATTTACTCGTTTACGTTTTCCAAGTAATTATATGAAAAAATTAGAAAAATTAAATATTTAAACTTTCATTGAATTTCCAGGAACAAAAGCAAAATTTTACAATTTGTTAAGTCTTTTATAATTTGTTCAAAATAATTATTCCATTTATGTAATCTTTAAATTTTTTAAATAGAAATTTTAAATAGACTGAAAAATTTTAAAAAAATCCTTCGATGCTTAAGAACTATCTTTAAAACAATATATAAATCAAGATTACTTACGTTCAATTTATATGAAATGATTTGGCTAAAGAAATAAAGAAAAACTAAATTTTTTCGTTATCATCATTACTAAATTATATGAATAATTACAACAGTATTGAATCTCAAAAATAATAACCAAATTAATAATACTTTTATAAATTCATAAAATATTTAGTATTCGTTGAATGATATCGTGTTAAGATATATATACTTCAATCAATTGAAAAAAATTATAAAACTAAATTTTACAAATATTTAGAGAATTTCATAAAAACTAATATAGTAAATAATAATATTAAGTTAGTTAAAAGGCATATTGATTCGGATGCATTCTTAATCACTTCTAAACTTATTCATTTAAAGATATTTTTACGGTATGTACTAATTTTCTTAATAATTCATGGATGTTACAGAGTTTCATTCCAATATACATCATAGTAAAGTTTTTCCAAAAACGTTTTCATAAATAGTAGGATATATTCACATGTGTTGCACAAAAGATCAATTATTATTATACATTAAGGTCAACCTGCACTGTCCTTGTTCATGCACAAAGCAAAAACAATGCAGCAATATATTTTTATTCGAAGAGAAGTAATGAACATTCAGCCTTTCATTACATTAAGAATTGCCTCATCTTGAATACCTCAATGATCTACTTTTACGATTTCATATAATTGCTTTGAATACCTTTTACCCTATCATATTAAATTTGAACCGGTAGCTGCATAATTATTCTTTAAATCTACGGTTAGCAGCTCCTGTGTTGCATTCAAAATGTATGTGTAGATATATTTTTATTCTTTCACATTTTACTTTAAAAAAATAAATCCTGTATAAATTAACATTCAAGGAGAAATCATAATTATATAAAAATAAAGCTTAAAAAATGTATCATATTGAATGACAATTAGTTGAATACATTATGCATTTTTAAACTTCTAGTTTTTAAGGGGTTAAAAGCTTAGAAACATATAATAAACCGCATTCAATAAGCAACATTTTTACAAGTATAAATTTATTGTATTTTCAAAATACTAATTTTATACTGGAGGATAATTTTGATAATTTCAAGAAGAATTTTTGATATATTCGAATGTTGTTGCAATATGCGAGCTTGATTGGTAACATGGAGTGGCTGCTCCACTTTTCCAACTAAACCATATTTTTGGTGTGGAGTCCGATTTCCTCAGTACACACATGCCATAGGGATCCGTTTATAGGGTAGACAACTTTTCACACCTCATTCATATAAGGAAAGGACAAATACAGGATAGATAGAGTGAGAAAGCACATCCCTGCCCGAACCGGGATTCGAACCCGGGACCTCCCTATCCGTAGTAAGGCAAGCTGACAAGTTGGGTGGCCATATATTCAAATCATTTTCATATTTAATTAAGCATGATAAACATTTTAAATGATAAACATAAAAATTAGATCAGTAATTATAGCTACAGAAGATGTTATTTAAGGAAATAACTAGTTTTGAACAATATGAATTTAGGATGAAGGATGAAGCCGCTAGCATGGGCTGTTACGAAACGATAGTGCTGTAGTTACATAGAAGAAAGACCAGAAATGAAAATTTGATTGCAGAAATTACACATACATGAATGGTTTGCACTATTTCTCGTTTTTTGTTTTACTCTATTTAATATCATCTTTAAATAAAATCAAAGCTCAACTGCTTCTATACACTATATTCAACACAAAGAAATTTTTAAGTAAAAGACCTTTAGATTTTTCAAATACAACCCCACTTAAATTTTTAAGCCTGTGTTATTTATGTCTGAAACGGTCAATTAGAGATGAATATTTAACATCATTCATCACTTTACAACATCTTTATTTAGATAAATAATGATAGTGATTGATTGAACTCAATAAGGAAACTCAGAATCGTAAACGTCTCAGTGTCATAAGGAATTGTTTCTCAAGAAAAATGTTATACATCCACTGTTATTTTTTTAAGGCAAGCAAAAAATAATTATAAACGTCAAAATCTAAATGAATTACAAGATATGAAATCCCAGATTTATATATTTCACTTCACTATATATTCTAAATAACTTGGTTTTTTGTTGTTGCTGCTTATCTCCAAGGGGTCTGACTGAGTCAGATCAAATCTAGGAATCCGTTGTCGGAGAGGAAATCGATAACAAGGCAGGAAGAAGTATAGATATAGTATTATAGTATATTCATACAATCCAGGATATGCTCAGGAGAAGCTTGGTGTCCATGGCATTTAGGCCTGAGGGGGAAGATCTTATAACCAGCTACAAAAGTGAGGCATTTCAGGTGTTCAGAAGCAAAACGTTCAAGGCATGTGCTGGATTTCCTATCACAGAAAAGAGCCAGGGAAAGTCCCAGCTTTCTACCCTTGTAGAAGTCGTGAGTCAAAGGTACTTGCCAATCGGTTTTAAATCGGCTTTTCTCAGGGAAAAGAGTTCAAGGTTGGTGAGCGTGGAAGAAGGAGCAGGATGACCTGGGCCCTCCTTTGCTAAAGTGTCCGCTATTTCATTGCCTCCAATATCCACGTGAGACAGGATACATTGAAAATAGATGTTATGCCCAACGGAGGCAATTTTAAACCTGTGTAGAATAGAAAGACTTGTTTGGTCACCCAAGCAGGTCCATTTTTGCAGATGTTGGATTGAATTGCGGCTATCAGTTAATATCCAGACATCACTATAATTAGTTTTGCTCATGATGGATTCCAATTCAATGTTATTGGGTCTTAGTTTGCTACGAAAAACCGAACAGAAGTCGGGATTATGTTGACTAAGATAGAATTTGTCATGATGAGTCTCGATGAAAAGTTCGCTGCCGGTTCGATGATCTATTTTTCTAATATCAGTATAAATTTTTATGTCATTTGGTGATATATTATTAATGTTTTCCAAGGCTAGATGTTTGAGTAATTCAGGTAAACAATCCCTCTTGATGACTACCGAAGAAAGTTTGTAATTGAAGTGAGCATTGAAAAGAGCCTCAGCAGGGCTCAGATCACAGTGAGGGGCATGTGGTTCGACATTGTTCTCGATTAAGTGCAGTGAGTTGATCAGAACTTGGTTTCAAAAGAGTTGATGATGATAATTGAATCAGTTACACATATTCTATGATTGTTATACCATTTCACATTTTAGCAAATAAGGCTATTTAATGTGTACTTAATATTGTAAAATATTTTTCTTTTGTACAATATTTTCTTTTGTTGTAAATTATTGTAATGGGTCCAGTTTTTAAGTGAACTCTTTTTAAAAAAAATTGAGAACGCGTGCGCGCGTACATCATCCAGTCTTAAAAACACTACAATTATAAATGCAATCTTCTGGTATTCAAATCAATATCTATTCAGTAACTTTAAACCATGTTCAGATTTAAACAGCTTATTTTCAAGCACAACTGTAGACATACATAAATACAGTGAACAAACTTAAACAGTCAATTATTAGCTAGAACCAAACTAACAGTATTTACATAAATGGGTTTTAATATAACAATATAAAACTCATTTATTACATAAATGAGTTTTTATATTGTTATATTAAAATAACTAATTATTTATTTTAAAATTTAAACTATAACTAAGACGTAACTTGATATTGCAAAAATAAACATTATAAAATCCGACTTTTATTAACTAAAAAATGTGTATTGAATGAAAAAAAAATGAATATTGAAATAATCCTTAAAAATTTATCAACTAGTTATTTTAAAATGAGATTTAAATATTAGAATAAAATTAAATTATAAAAAGTGAAATATATATAAAAACAAAAAAATAGCTTAAAAAATAGTTTTTATTCAGTTAATTATAAAATCATGTTTAGTCAAGTATGATGAATGAGATAAAATTTATTAATCATACAATTTTAGCCCTGTCATTATGCAAATTATCAATTTATAATCTTAAAACTGATTACAAACGAATGTCAGCGCATTTTTATATTTATGTTTTTAAAGAACACTTTATGAAAGAAACTATCATAAAAATTAAATAATCCTATAAGCATGTCACATTTTTATAAAAAAAAAATAGTTCGGAATAAAAATAATTAGATTTATTTCTTTATTATTATTTATTACATTTCGCTCAAATGTTATTGCCAGTTTGACATTATATAATATTTCAAGCTTAGATTCAACATAAATGTGAGACTTATTAAAAATTTTATAACAAATTGTGACGATTGAACTCAGTACATAAAATCTTCAAATCATTTTCTGGAAAGTAATATATTTTAAAATATAGCTACAATAAAATTTTCAATAAGAAAGATTTTCATTAAGCGCTTTAATCTTTAAAACCGTAGAAATTTTCATTAAGAATAGTGATAAAAATTTAGTATTTTAAGCACTAGATATGTTGTTTAGATAAGATTCGAAAATAGCAATAACTTTTAGGAACAGGTCATGCCTGTAGTTTTTGAATTTAATTTAACTTAAATTTATATATTTTGATAAAAATTTTATTACTTATAGATATTATCTCATATTTATTATTTCTCTTTTTATGTTATTCACACACAATAGTTAATACAATTTTAAATAAAATTAATGAAGTTTGACTCCCAGATAAAAATCTAACTAGCTGTAAAGACTTTATGAAACTAAAATTAATAATCATACAATAAAATGTTTCAACAAAACAAATTTCTTATAATTTGAAATAATAGAAAAATCGTTTTCTACATGATGAGACAAATTTTTCCTGTTTTTCATAAATAAATGAAGTTAAAAATAATAATTATGTATATTCATAAATAACAGTAAAGGAAGGAAAAGGATCGTGTATGAATTATAATCACTAATAAAAGTTAAATAAATAATAAAAAAATAAGTGGATTTAAGATTAGCAACAAACAACATAATATTTTAATGATATTTATTCAACAATAAAGTTTTTTGTCTGAAATAAAAATTTATTATATCATGAATCATCAGCATATGCAAAAATTTGCACGCAATTTTGTGATAATATAAATTTTAGAATCCAATATTTAATTCTTAAGTTATTAGATGATTCTTGATAACTCCATTTAATTCTTTTGTTATATTAAAAAATTTTTAAGATTTTTGCTTCCGTAATATATTTTCTCAAATCATTACTTTAAAAGTTACTAACTGAGTTCATATATTATAAATGAAAGAGAAAAGGAATAAATTAATTATGCATAGATTATATATATATATATATATATATATATATATATATATATATATATATATATATATATATATATATATATATATATATATATATATATATATATATATATATATATATATATATATATATATATATATATATATATATATGTATATATATATGTATATATATATATAATTATTAGTTTTAAGAGCTTTAAAATACTTTAAAATAAGTTTTAACTTATCTATATATTTTAACAAATTGCTTGTCAAATGTTTGTATGCTATCAAAGCATTAAAGTAATCAATCATTTATTATAGTATTATTTAATAATTAAATCATGGAAATGTCTCAGTTAAAAATGTAACAGCAATCAGTTCAACTTAGATAAAACCCAATAGATTATTCAAATTATTATACTAAAATAAAATAGAAAGTAATATATTTAAAAATATGTTTGGTTATTATAAATGTAATTAATAAAAACAATTCAGAAAGTATTTTTCAGACATTGTCAATAAAAATGCTAATTAATGATATAAAAATGAATGATATCAAAAATTAAAATAATCATTTATTTATTTATTTTATTATTAATAATTTTTATGTTAAGAAAGTAAAAAAATACATAAAACATTTTTAAGATTCGTAATAATCAGCAATTTCAGTCATCGATTAATTCATTAGAAAAAAGCAATTTTTATACAGTAAACCTTTAAAAGGTACACAGTTTTAATATTCAGAAAATTTATATAACTCTGTATTATCTTTGACTAACTTTATTTAATTTTAATAAATTAAAGATAAGTTTAATATTTGACCTTTGCAAAAATCTATAAAATATATTAATTCATCAAATATTTAACCATGATCGAACTCATATTTCAGTTAATAATAACATGAAACAAATATCTTGACCTGTAGCTCTAAACCCTCAAGATTTACTTAATCCTTTTCAGAAGATATTTATTATTTAACTTTCACAATTATTTATTTGAATTGCAATTAGTAACTTAATAAAATAAAATATAACAAGCAGATATCCAAAAATATTCAATACATACACAAATGTTTTTGGGAAAAGATTTTACGGCTCATGGTACCATTTTATATGAGAGTAAAATCTTGAACTTAACAATTTTCGCAGTGAAATCAATGATTGTGAAATTACAATATATTATAAAACTACATTTAATTATTTTAGAAATAGCTAAAACAATATTATTAAATTTAATTTAATTAATTAATTAGAGGAGAAATATATTTATTTAATGATTAAACCCTACAGTTTATAAGGATGAATAATCCTTGAATTAAAATGCACCTATTGAAGTATAAATATAAATAAATTATTAGTAGAGAAAATGGGATTAAGTAAATAAACGTAAATTAAATTTTGAAATTTCTAAATCTAATGAATTCGCTAAAATAATTAATAATAGCTAAATAATAAGAAATAATAGCTAAAATATGCTCACAGAAGACTTTTAATACTTAATATTAAAAGTGTACAATTTTCAATAGTTTATCTGAAATAAAGGTAATTAAATAAGAAATCAAATTTTATTTCTTTTTTTATGGATTTCAATATTTTCGCGTAGTTGTAAAGTTATTAATGTATATTTATGTATTAAAAACTAAACTCATTAATTTTTAACTATCATACTTTTTATATAATCAAACTTTTAACCATCAAACAATTCAATTTCTTAATATTTTCAAAATAAAATAGCAGAAATGTAATTTCCTAGTGAAAAATTATGTAAATTAACTTCAGTCCGAAATTCCTTAAATTATTTATTATTGTACAGAAAAGTACAATAATTAAAAAAACATATAAAAGTTATGAATTCCTAATTGAACGGCTTAATTATTCGAATTTTAATGAAAGCCTTGATGTACTAGAACATTAGTCTAAAATAGTGGATTAAGTCCTAGAATTCTAATTATAAGCACTAATGTGTGTGAAAAATTTTTTGATAAAAACCATCTAATTTGTTATTGAAATTAATAAAGCTTTCTTGAATTATTTTTTATAAAATCAAATATGTAAATCATAAATTAGTTATAATTTATACAAATGAATTGAATTTTGTAAGTTTTTAAAAATTATAATACAAAAAATTTGTCTTCCAGAATGCAATCTGACACAAAAAATGTGAATTACTGATTACAGTGCAATTCCTTTAAAAAATATTTAAAATCTTTAAATGAAAGAAACTAGTATATTAACTAAAATGTTCCATTATCCATTAAGAAAGTAACCATATGCAAATCATAATAGATCATCATTAAGCTCATGTCTTATTCTTTAAGCTTAAAGAACTCAAAAAACACAAAATAGTGATAATCCTTTTCCCTAATTCTTCTCTAGTAGAAAACACACTTTGCATACTTTTACACTGCAAAATTTACAATCAGAATTTATAAAAAATGTTTTCTTTTAACGAAAAAAAATTATATTTGATTTCATCAATCATAATAAAGCAGCTTTCATTCTTTCGAATCACAATTGGAATTAGAAAATAGAACCCATGCGATATTCCGAATAATCTATAGTTTGATTTATAACAGAAGCATGAACATTGTTTTTTTTCTTTTTGAGTATCTTAGCTTGTTTTTCATGAATCTTAATCAAAAGGAAATGAAGACAAAGTCGTCTTTAACAATCATAGATATTAGACTTAGTTTAAAAAAACAAAATATCGATTTAGATTTTCTAGTGAGGAATTGCTAAATAAATTAAACGTCTTTGTCTCATGCAGGCGTATGAAATAATTATTGCCTATCTATGACAATAATCTTAGAAGGTTATGTATGACTGCCTATACTTAATAAACATTTAAAATACAAATTACTTTACAAAATAAAAGGGATAGAAAGAAAGCATTAAGAATCATATCCTATTTTGATTTATTCATTAAAAATACAACGGAGAGAATTTTTGGCACAGGTGCCATATAATCCATGATTCCAAATTTTGAATCATTTTGGCGATAAAGAAATGTTGCCAAAATGACGTATTGTAGCGTTAATATTAGGGTTACCAAAATAAAATTTTCAGCAAAATTCTTATAGGTCTCCATATGAATGATGTAATAAAAATGAGGTTTCAAGATACATAAGAAAATCTGCCAAAAAAATCGGCAATCTCAGAATTTGGCATCCTGGATTATACGACACCTGTACTGAATTATTTGAAATGCTCTTTTACATATTTCGATTTATACATCATAACAAATTAATTCAAATTTGAACTCGGAATAAGTTTTACTTATTTTAAATTCTTTATTTGAAGAGCAAATATGACATAAGGGATTTCAGTGTTAGAATAGTTAATAAATACCTTAAAGCAATTTCATTAAGAAAGAAATATGTATTATTGCAATTCATTTCTATTATAATAAATTTTTAGAGAAAAGGTATTTTTTCTTATAATTGCAGAGAAGAAGCGATTAAAAAATCAGTAGATATTTAAAATCACAAATAAATTCATCAGATATCAAACTTATACCAATTTCAATGTAACATATAGATTTTCAAGATGATATATATTGTGATATATTATTGAAGTCTACATGATTTTATAGTGGGACATCTTAAAATATTTCATTTATTAATTAATATTATGTCATTGTTTAATTTATCAACTGCTTTAAATCGTTTTAAGTAGTGTAAAAGAATTACTTTATTAATTTAAAACTTTCTAAACTTTAAAACATTTGAATAAACAAAGCAAAAAAAGCATATTTGATATTAATTTCAGATATAATAATACGCATGAATTTTTATAACAATGCACGCATTTTAATAAAAACTCTTCTTACAAGTTTTGCGATATCAAACTAAATTTTCTTATTTATTATTAGGTTTGATCAAATGAAAAGGTACGAAACGACGTAAAAACGAAACAGTTAAATATCTGCATTTTACGTCTTTGGAGAACGTAGCGAAACATCTCAGGATGTGATTGGAGTCTCTGACTGGATCAAAGCATGCACAGGAGAGGGTAGAGTCTCTTTTCAAAACCAGCGTTCAAATGATGCGGCAGTCCGTATGAGGACAGTAAGTCGTTCGAGTTGCAAAGTTCGACAATTGTGGAACAGCGAGGTGTTACACACCGATTTCTCACAACAGAAGGTGAGAAACCAGTGGAAGCATGCATCGTCACCTCCCCCTAAAAAATTCAAAGCCGTAATGTCAGCAGGAAAGGTGTTGCTCACCGTTTTTTTCGACGTTCAAGGTCCTATACTTGTGAAATTCCTCGAGTGCAGAAAACCATCAACTCCGATGTGTACTGTGAGACACTTCGACGCCTATGCAGGTCAATCAAGAACAAAAGACAGGGGCTACTCCCAAAAGATGTGGCTCTACTCCATGATAACGCGTGTCTACACGTCTCCAGAGTCACATACATGAAACTGGTCGCGTTCAAGTGGGAGATGTTGTACCATCCGCCTTACAGTCCGGACATGTCTCCCTGCGATTTCCATGTGTTTAGTCCACTAAAAAGCACCTAAAAGGGAAGTAGTTCTTCAATTAGGATCACGTACTCAATGACACTATGAAGATCACGGCCATAGGAATTCTGGCAACAAGAAATCCTGCGGCTTGTTCATCAATGGGATCTTTGTGGTCCAGCCTATGGTGTATATTTTGAATAAAGTCTACATTTGTACCAACCGTGTCTTTCTGTACCTTTTCATTCACACCCCTTATATTTGCAATAATTGTTGGGAGTGAACAAAAAGTCGCACAAGATAAACAAATAAAAACTTAAAAAAAATTTTTAACGAAATTTAAAAATTAATAATTATAAATATTATATAAAATTATTGTCAGTAAAGCAATCATAATATCAGTTTATAACGTCTGAAAAGCTTAACGATAACATTATTGGTTTGCTATTATGTCAGTGAATCAGCCCTAAACAAAATTGGGATTACAGGACATAGAATGTATTTCATTAAATATCATTACTTAAAAAACCATGCAAATGTCTGCAATTTTCTTCAAAAACATAAAAAAACCCAATTCTTGACACTCGACGTGTCTTTAAAAAAAAAAAAAAAAAAAGGGAATGATGCGGACACATTTTGTAGTTTTAATAATTATCAATTGTGAAATCAGCTTGATCCAAAGAAAGTTTACACATATTATTTGTTATAATTTTCAGATAAAATGTTTTAAAAAAATAACCCTGAAAACAAATATAATAAGGAGTTCATCATAAAAGAGTGGATTTGTTTTACAATGATATGAAACACATAAAATTAATTTAGACCTTATAAATGAAACATCAAAAAACAAATACAAAAAGAAATAAAAGTGTTTCTAAAACTTTTCATTGGTTTAATTTATATTTAATATTTACATATTTTTCAAAAGAAACTCAGATTTAAACTACATTATCTGTACTTAGTTACTAAACGCACTTTTTAATCATCCTGAAGGAACCTAATCGTTACAATTGGAACATGTTTCACTAAGCGAGAAAAATCTAGGCATCGTAAAATGAAATTCTAATAAAGAAAGTACATAATATTTCTATTATTTGAGTTGTGTTATTGTAGTTGTTGCAGGCCCCTTTTGGTGAACAGAGTTAAACCAGGTCCATAACTTTGAACACTCCCGAAAAATCTAGCACCATCAGAGGATCGTCATATAAATCATGCTTGGATAGCCCTAGGCACTCAAGGATGTGTTCTAGCGTAGCTTGTTCAGCGAAACAGTTGGGACAGATTTCGAAAATTTTGGGGCCCTCAGAAATTTTATTGGTCTAAGGTGACTACTTTGAAATGTACTTGCATTATAATGAAATAATATGTATCACCGCCTTAATCTCAAGACTTTATCAAATGACTTACAAGAATATTTTCTTATGGGAATCTTCTGGTTTAATGATTTAAATGCTAAACAACCCCTATTTGCGGCTCTTCCACCGTAAATCAGAGAGGAAATTAATTTGAGTTATTCTACATACCACCATTATAATTTGGGTAGTTTTATTTTTCAAGAAAAAAATATTTTCTTTTATTGATTTATTATTTTATGTGTAAGCTTTTGTACACATGAAAAAGATTCCAGTAAAAAATATTATAATATATTATGTAATACGGTCAAAGTATATTCTTTAGTAATTCTATTTATCTACATAATAGTCAAATATAGATATATAGTTCAGTTATTTAAGGTTAATGAGATTTAAAAGAACATTTTAAATAAGAATTATTTCCTACCTTAAATAGAACGAAGGAAATTTTATATTATAAATTTAGCATCAGATTGTCAGTATACATTAGTCAAAGTATGTTTGCAAAGCAATTTAAAAAACATGACGAAGAATTTATATGTATAGAATTTATATGTCACGAATATTATTTATTTTAAATATATTCCCCCTTGAACAACACAATAAATGATAATTTAAAATATATATCATAAACCATGATTTGCTGCAGTAATTTTAAACTCTAACATTAATAATGAAATCAATATTTACATCAAAAATACCTTCTTGTACATATATACTATGCTAATAAGGTCGCACATGACAAAATGAAAATTTAACGTATTGCTAACCATACATAAACATATTGCAAATCATTTTTCTTCAATGAATCAAAACTAATATAGAAATATTTAAATATTTCCTAAAATGTACAATGTATATATGACATTGACGATGGATTGATAAAATGTTATTATATTTAAAATTTTATATCGTAAGAATGCAGCATGATATTTAACAAGATATTTTATCTTTATCAATAAAAAAATATAAAAAATATATTTACGTATATAATAAAATTGCTACTGCTTACTATTGCTTAAAAATATTATTTTTTCGGAAATTGCTAATTACTTTTATCATAATGTGTAGCATACTTATAGATTTTAATTAAGATAATTAAGATTTATAAACGCAAAATATTCTGCAAAAGATTTCAGAAGTAAGAATTTCGAAGTAGAATTAGCGATAATATTAAAGGAGTCGTTATTTTGATTTATATGTAATTATGGCTGTTATCTTATGTTTAAGAGAAGTTGTTTATGAACCCCAAAGGAGTTCATTCTTAGTATATTAGATACGATTGCGTTTCTAATTAACAGCTTCAAGTAGAAATCCCATACGATAAAACATTTTACACAATTAATTATCTATATTTCAAATGCATTTTTAATTTAGCTTCCTTCATTTAAATATCGGTTAAATCAAGATAAAAAATATAAAACATGTATATTTTGGAGATTTTATACAATTTTACAACAATAATTATAAATAATTTAAAAGTTATATATTTAATGCAATAAAATAATGAAATTATATGATTTTGTAAGTTAGAATTATAAATACATTAATGACTTAAAAATAAAAAGTAGATCTTATATCTGAAATAATTAAAACTACTAAAATTTGAAGTTAAACAAAATAACCACACAATAAAAAAATGACAGTTTTGTTTTATTTTTAAAAAAGTGCTGTAATACTTACATGTACTTTATTCTAAATATTGCTAAGACTGGCATTCTTCACACAGGGATGAAATATAATCCAGATAAGCAAATATTTACAATTACTCAACTTTCAAGAAAAAAATATATTTACAATTAACAAGCTCGTGATTGTTTTAAGATGTTCCTGTAAAAACAATGAAAATTATTAAAAATGGATATTGCTATCAATTCTAAGAAAGTTATTAAACAAAATTAAAAATCACAAGAATACAAATATATATGTATATATATATATATATATATATATATATATATATATATATATATATATATATATATATATATATATATATATATATATATATATATATATTGAAGTAACTTTTTAAAATTCATTTGAAAAATTAATTCATTCCTATCATTGAAATCTAAAAAAGGTATATTTGTATATAAGTGCTGTGGTTATTTATATTTCTTATTTAGCCTTACATTATTTTTACGTTAAATACAATGTAAAACAAATTATGGCTTAATTTACTAATCTACATTAACTTTTATACATCAGGATTTAATTGGTGAAAACTAAAGGTTTAATTGTGTTGTGAAATTAAATCCAAATCACTACTTAAGAAATGTATTTCCAATCAATTAAAACATTTATTTCAGAGATAGAAAACAAAACAACATAAGTAAAATTAAGTTAATATGCTATCTATATTTCTTCAATTACCAGCAAGGCAGAAAAAAAATTATGATTGTTTGACCAAATTACACAAACACATAGAATAATTAAACTATAAATACATATTATGTATAGTACTTTTCATGGTCCAAAAATAATTGCCAGCAATTATAATCAACAAATCCATATTTTTTAAATATTCTGAAAAAAAAAATAATTATGTTATTTAAATTGCTTGAATTTATTTTCATTTTACCGAATCGAAAAGAATATTTTAATAGATTGTTTACTTAATATGTTATAAGAAACATTTGTTAAAAAATAAAATAAACCCAAATTGCAGTCGTGAATATATATCAAAATGAGTTTCATCAATACATATATATATGTATAGAGAGAGATAGATAGATATAAATATATATATATATATATATATATATATATGTATGTATCTATATTATATATATAGATACATATATATAGATATATATAGCCGGTCAACTTGTCTAGTATTCAGTGTGCCTGACTACGAATATGGAGATCCTGGGTTCGAATCCCGGTTCAGGCATGGATGTAGTTTCTCTCTCTATACCTGTCTTTCCCCTTTCCTTGTGTGTCAATGGTTGCCTACACTATAAATGGTTCCCTATATATATGTGTCTGTGCGTGTGTATAAGAAAATCATTTTCTAACTCTATGAATGTATTATTCCTTTTACTTTTGCTCACATGATCGCAATGTTCTCTATATGAAATGATACCTCTAAAGGAAATTTCTATAAAGTCTGGGGTTCTTTTGTTTTATTATTACTTTGAAATTACGAAACCCACCTATCTTCGGGCTCACGATGTGCTACAACCATGGAGTTTCCCATTCTGCTGAGTAAGGTGTCATCATTTGCGTCCGTTGTTGAAGGTTATATTATAATCCGTTAATTAAATAACAATGAAATGTTTTCTATTCTTCACTGAATATAACTACTATTTTTCTTCATAAGGTAACGATGCCTTTTTTCAAGATTCTATGAAACATTTATATCTATATAGCATGTAACAAAGAGGGTTTTATAGTAAAATTTACAAGAACTGAAGTATTTAGTTCAGTGTCAAAAGTTCACTAAAAATGCAGATTCATTACTAAAGAGTGATCTAATTATACCCGAGAATGACAACAGTTTATATAAGCTAACAAATGTATTTTACTCCAAATAAATAGGGAGTGCTGAATGGCTTGGTTGGTCAGGACATCGTTCTCATCATCGAAAATTAGTGAGTTTGATTTTTAACTTAACCGAAGATCCCTCAGGTTTATAGAGGTTGGACTAAAACACGTTAAATAGGGTGTGGTCACATTGTCCTCCAAGTGAAACAATAGATGCGGCTGTGCTTTTGCTTGGTTCTGCATTCTAAAATAAAAGACTTCCACCTAGTTTCTTCCAAGGTAACAGGTAAAGACCAACACCGACTTTCACTACAGGGAAGTATGCTGGGAAATATGCAACAACAACAAATAAGCAGGGCATTTTTAGGCTTCTTATTTTTATATGTTTTTAATTTATTTTTATACAATCTTAATATACTTTTATATATTCCCCTTCCTCCATACCTTAAAATTACCTATCATATGTTTAGTCTTAATAAACAATAGTGTTCCTAAAAATGTAAAGCCGTTTTAATTACCGTATTTACCAGCTTATAAGACGCAGATCTTTTTTGTAAGTACATTTTTATAAACTAAATCTTCAGTATTGATCATTATAATAAATTACAAAAGAAAATTCAATAATTTTTTTTCTTCGTACGTTTTCCTGGCTTTTTTTCGAAGAAAGAAGTGTGTCTTATAAGCAGTCAGACAAATATTACACACACACACATATATATAGGAATATATATATGTGTATGTATATGTATATGTATTAAGCAGCTGCAATAAGCAAAAACAACATACTTAAATAAAACTGATTATTTTAAAAGTAAAAGAAAAGCTGCTCTCCAAGTCAAACTGCACTAATATAATCAATTAAATGAAAAAGAAAAATTTACCTTTTTACCAGATGTCTGTCTATAAAAATGAAGAGAAGCTGTTATACGTGCTAAAATATAAAAAAATAATCAATGGTATTAAAAGTAAGGCTGCATTTTTAGAAAAAATTGAGGAAAGTTGCTCATAAATTTGCACCTACACAAGATGTAAAAGTAAACAAAAAAGGAGGAATGAACAGATTTTCTTAGTACCATTGAAATAAGAAGTAAAAAAAAAGTACATTTTCCATTAGTAACTGCGTAGAGCATAAAATCTACATAAAAACATTCATAAAAACCACATCATATAATTAACATTTAATTGAATCTGGAATAATTAACTCAATTTAGAAATAGTTTATCGTGTTCCCTAATTATATATATTCTTCTTTTTTTTTTTTTTTTTTTTTTTTTTGCAAATTATAAAAAAGTGGAGTTCATTAGCTTTCCAGCATAATTTCTTTGAAAATAGAAACCTTCAGATGAGGAAAATTTATATTTTATAAAATTAAACTTCTTATACAAAATAAACTTTTTGGATTATTTGCTGCCTTACTTGAGATTTTAAAAGCAATTTTCGTTATTTAACTTTAATTTAATAGAATAATTTTTTCAATAATTTCATTTACATTAGAATTCTGACTTTGTAAATAAAGTAGATTTCTTAAAATAGATTACTTATACAATTATTATTTATTAAAAATATATTTCTTATTAATTTATAATTTTTATAATTATATTATTACATTTTATAATGATTTCTTTCACTTTATTTTTCAGAATTTTCTTTTTCAAGTCTCATTTTTCATATTCGTTTCATTTACTTAAAATATGAATTGATTTTTGAATATTAATGCATGATTAATATATATTATTTACCAAAACACACATATTTTATTTTAGCGTAACAAAGTATTTATAAATTCAAAGTATGAAGATTTGTTTCAAAAGACAAAGAAAATGCAGTCAAACAATGTAAATCTTTATTTCTTTATTAATTCCTAATTCCTTAAATTAATTAATTATGATTAGATTCTTATAAAATAATTTTGATGTCGTGTGCCAGCTAGACTGGCAATATGGGGTGCGCTGCACCACTTTTCCAACTGAACCAAATTTAGGTGTGGAGTCCAATTTCCTCAGTACACACATGCCATAGGAACAAGTTTATAAGATAGGCAACCATTCATAACCCAATCATACAAGGAAAGGACTAAAACATGGTAAACAGAGAAAGAAAGGACATCCATGCCCGATCTGGGCTTCGAACCCAGGACCTCCCTATCCGCAGTCAAACACTATGACCACTAGGCAGGTTGGACAGCACACAAAGTGATCTGTGTACATTAACAAGGCAAAAATAAAAAAATTTAATAAGTACACAAAAATAAAAAAAAATTTATTTGAAAAAATAATTAAAAGCTCTCAAAGTTACCTAAACTTGTATTCTAACCGATTTCATTATTTAATGAGTTATCTCTGATTTCCTATCCTCATTCGATTTTGGTACCTAGAAATATTTTAAGCTTTTAAGTATTCACATTTTTAGATTAAATTGTAATTTTCAATTTCTTAACTCTTTACGATTTCCATATATTGAGGAGATTTTTAAATATTGTTTAACAATCAATATTACTTACGAGTACAAACATCTGCTTTCTCAATGAACATTCATTAGAAATGAACGTTAAATGAAAACATTTATTTCCATATATTGAGGAGATTTTTAAATATTGTTTAACAATCAATATTATCATTATCACTTACGAGTACAAACATCTGCTTTCTCAATGAACATTCATTAGAAATGAACGTTAAATGAAAACATTTATTTCCATATATTGAGGAGATTTTTAAATATTGTTTAACAATCAATATTATCATTATTACTTACGAGTACAAACATATGCTTTCTCAATGAACATTCATTAGAAATAAATGTTTTCATTTAACGTTCATTAAAACTCATTAAAAATTCTGCAGATTTAAAAATATCTTTAGAGATATTTTTCTTTGAGTTATGTATACTGTGTTATTCATTATTTTTCTTAGAATATCATTTAGATTTTATTCAAATTTAAATAAAATTTTAATTAAAAATTTAAGTCACTTTTATAATTTTTATTTAAAATTTATACTAAGCTTTGTTATTGTATAAAATATGCATACTTCTTACGATTAGTGCTTAAAAGACAAAATATTGTAAAGCAATTGTTGTTGTCGTGTTCAGCTTGACTGGCAATATGGGGTGCGTTGCTCCACTTTTCCAATTGAACCATATTTGGTGTGGAATCCGACTTCTTCAGTAAACACGTCATAGGTACCCGTCTATAGGGTAGGCAACTATTCACACCACATTCATACAAGGAAAGGACAAAGACAGGATAGATAGAGGGAGAAAGTAGATCCATGCCCGAACCGGGATTCGAACCCAGGACCTCCTTATCATAAGTCAGGCTTGTTGACAACTAGACAAGTAGGGTGGCATTAGACCAATTAAAAGTATGAAGTGATCGAAATAAATAGAAGATTGCGTTAATATAAAACAACTCATAAATCTTTAAAATTCTTGCTAAATGATGCGTATAAAACTCAAGTAACTTCTCTTTCACAGCAAATTCCCAGAGCACAATTTAGCTTCTATCTTATTTTACTGTATATCTCATCATATCAATTATATTTCTGTTTTTTATTTCATGCAAAACGAGCACATTTTATGAATTTATTCATTTTTTAAAGATATAAAATCAATATTAATTTAGTGAAGTTATTTATAAAATTTAATATCTGTAATTTCTCTACTGCAAATAATACACTATCTACGTTCTTATAAAAGAAACTTCATAAGAAAAGTACGATTCTGTAACAACAGAATCATCTAGCTTTTTTGGACACTGATTAACAAAAACAACACGTTCCCCTTTAACATTTTTTCTTTCACCTCGTTTATTAAGTGTAACATGGTAAGTGCATATCACGTCTTTTAATCATTATATCAATATTTATAAAATTTTGACTATTTCAAAGTCATTCAGCAAATTCTATTAGCATTCTGGCTATGCCAATCAGCTAAAACAAAACTCTGAAAATTAAAAGATCACGAATCCTTTTCTCATCCTGCACACATGCCAGACTTATCAATCTGCATGTAGTCCTTAGCTTGCTTTCTGATCTGATGGAGGTTCAGTTAGGCAAATATGTCAAAAAAAGTTGTCGAGATATCTTTATCGACCGAATGTTAATTACACAAACAGTTACATAAAATGCAAGTTCTTAAACTATAAATTTGAAACATTATATATTTTCGATGATATACATTTCGATCTATGTGTCTTCCTGTTAAGTAATTGTTTTGATATTATTATATGTAAAAATAAATAAGAAATATTAAGATAATAAAATATTCTATGATAATTCAATAATCACAAGGGTAGAGTTTAAATGAATTGTACATATCTCCAATTTTACATTTATTTTTCGCGAGTACTTTTATTAACAGTAGCATATAGCCATACACAAACCGTTTTGTGTATGGATATATGCTACAGTTAATAAAAGTACTCACGAAAAATAAATGTAAAATTGGAGAATTTTACATTTGTGGAATTAATTTCTGATTTGATTTAACAACTCTCTCCATTCCCAGAATGTTTCGAATTCAAATTTTCAATAGATGAGTACTTTTATTCCAAATTATACTAGTTTAGCATACATTATCATAAGAAAGTAAAATTATTAGTTGTTGTATTACTCTGAAAACATAACATTCGTATATTTCAACTTTCGAATTTTAAAATATCTCATTTCTGCATTCATTGTATTCTAATATCAATGGAATAAACATAGCTTCCATTCTAAACTATATAAATAACTATGTAATCTCTAAAATACTATTTCAGTATCAACAAGGTTTTCCTTTTACTGAGAAAATATAAATTTCAATGTTTTGTTTTGCTAGTTAGATAAAATAATCTTTATTCTTTCGAGGAATTCAGTTTATCAATTCAGAATTGTTTCTATTATAATATTTAAAGCATCTCATTCGAAACTATCAATTTCAATATAAAGAATCTATTGATCTCATTCACTTAGTTCTATTCAATAATAAATTCTAATCCCAAGTAACATAAAATTTTTATTCAAGCAATGTTCCTTAACTAAAAGATCTTGAAATGTGTTGAAGCTCCATATTCTAGGAAATTTATTTTCTTCAATCCTTGATATTTTTATAATCCTTTCCTCGATAATTTAATTGTTTTAGGATTTAATAATAAATATCAAAAATTAATTGTCTCAATTATAATGCAGCTGTTTGTAATTAAAATGTTTCTTGGAACTTATTTCTCAAATGGAATGAAACAAATTTCAGCTTTCAAGTTTCCTTAGAATCAATTACGTTTTCATTTATTTGAATTTTCCACGTTATTTTCAGAACCAAATTTCAAAACATGTTACTTCATATTATAAATAACATAGTTTCGTTTTTATGTTTATTATTAATGTGTGCTGACTTTTGTTCATTATGATAACTTACATTCTTCTTTTCACTTTCTTTAAATTTGTTCTTTTTGTCCCTTTATGCATTCGTTCAACACAATTAAAACCAGATTTCTCCTCGCAAAACTTACGTTATCAATTAAAATCAAATTTTTATTCATTAATTTTTAAAAACAGATAAATTAAAATTATTTTTAAACGAAAAGACGTATAATACAATCTTGTAGTTAAAAACATCCTTTTTAATTTCCTTTGCATTAAAAGATATCTTTAGCTGTTATTTCTTTACATATAAAAGAAAGTAATAAACCACTTATCTAAGTTTAAATGCACTATCAACTTAACCAGTTAACTTATGTATATCGTTTAAAATTGAAGAATAGAAGTATGTAAAATAAATATTCATTTTTGAACACCGTGTTACATTATTTCATTTTCTCCCTGAAATTAAAAAGCAAAGAATTTTCCTCTCCAAAATACCAAAAACGTATCGTTTGCACTAAAACATTTTTCAACCATTCAAATGCTTCTATTTTACAAAAATACTTACTTAGTCACTTACATAGTCAAGGAATCTAATTTATCACAGTAGTTCTAGTATAATTTGGACTGAAACGTTCAAAATTTTATTTAACAGCATGTAAAAGAATAATATATTAAAATAAAATAAGTTAAATTATTTATTTCCTGACTCTAGGAGAATGTTAGGCCAAATATGGGTTAGCTAAGGCTCACGTATCTTCACAAATGAGTAAGTGTTTACAAATTAAAAATTCCATTCGGAATTAACTAAGTGGTTCACGACATTCTTATGATATAACGAATCAAGTACTACATTGGATAGAGCACAGAATATGAAATTAAAAATATTTTAACTACACACAAGACACTAAATGTATTATTAATAACATTATTATATTATTATAATGTGTGTTTATACTGTCATAAAATCAGCAAATATATTAACACATCTTTAATAATCTTTCACAGTAAGAAATCATACAAAATACCAATTAAAAGAGTTATAAGATCAATCAGTACTGGAAAGAATAAAAATCAAAATTTATAAAGAGCAAAATGAAAAAATTTACAAAGTAAAACTTCAGTGTATAAAAGCATTTCATTTAAAATGTAAGATGATATTTAATACAATTTACAAATAATATTATTTGTGTGTGCTACGTTTCCTTCCTCCAATACTTTACATTTTTATTTTGTAAATATATTTATTTATTTTATGTAATCGTTTACAGCTAAGAAATCATACAATGACAGTAGTGAAAAGAGTTGTTATGCTCGTGTGCCAGAGCTAGGCTGGCAAATTGGGGTGCGCTGCTCCACTTTTCCAACTGAACCTTATTCGGTGTGGAGTCCGACTTCTTTTGTACACACACATACCATAGGGACCCGTTTATAGGGTAGGCAACCATTCACACCTCATTCATACACAGAAAGGACCAAGACAGGATAGACACAGAGAGGGAAAGTACATCCATGCCTGAACCTGGATTCGAACCCAGGACCTCCCTATCCGTAGTCAGGCATGCTAACCACTAGACAAGTTGTCCGGCAGTGGAAAGAGTTAAATTTGAAATTTATAAAGTACAAAATAAAACTGCTTGAAAACAAATTTTCATTTATAACTTTTAAAGAAAAAAAAACTACTGTCGAACAAACAAAAAATAGCCACTTCGTATAAAATATTTTGGTTTGTATTATTAAAGGCTATTTGTAGTTTTATTTTTAATAGTTTTATTTATATTTATCATAACTGTTAGAAAACAAATACTTAAGGTTCTCTATTAACATTTTTTATCTGTTAAAAGGAATAAAAATAGATATTGATGGATATACACGTATACATTAATGTATATGTATGGATGTAATATGTATTTATACATCGGGCTCTGCTGGACTCTCACTTGTGATATCTAGGCTAAATTAGATAAGTGAAAAACATTTTAAGGCAAATATTTGTCAAAATAATCTAATAAAAATTTTTGATATAAAATTTAAAATCACAAATTCAAGCTGTTTGAAATAAATACTAAGTGTTTTTATTTATTACACTAGGACAAGCCAAGCCTATGCCGATGGCTATGCGATTTTACGTTTTTCATTTAACCAGAGCATATAGAAAGTGAAAGTACAACTAATTTTCTCTCCGATGGATGGGACAACCAGAGGATCCACTCTTTCAATTTTGACACTGATCTGAAGAGGGAGGGGATTTTCTCCAGACCATTACACCCATGGTAACTGTTCAATGATCAATCAAAGGACTTTCGATTACACAGATTTAATGAGAACGTATTCGCATGCACTCGGTGAGCCTTTGGCACCATTGGTAATCGAAGCTAACCTTTCGAACCTTTCGGCCGATGCCCTAACTACTAGGTCACCAAGTCCTAGTAGTCGTAATCGTACGTTGATTCTAAGTAGTAAATGAAATACAATGTAACAATATTGAATACCTAATAAGAAAATTATTAATCCATGTTAATGAAATACTCTGAACAATGATTCACATCTGAAATCAGTAAGAAACAAGAATATATTTACTTTTGAATGTAAAAATTCATTCGTGAAAGATATAAGATCAAAGAGTAGTTTATAAAACTTGGCAGAATTTTTTTGATAAAAAAATGTCTGTTGTATTCTAAGTTAATAAAAACACACTTGAAACTACATACATTAAAGCTCAGAATGTCCCATATTGGGTATATATTAGTGACAAGAAGTGGTTATTTTCACAATGTGATTATAAAAACTAATAAACATCTGAATTATAAATATTGAAGAATAATCACGAATTAATTTCTAGGTGGAAGTTTAATATTATAATATTCTGCAGTCAGATTCATATTAAAATTTTAATTTTCTTACTTAATAGATTTGGTGTATTTTTTCTACTTTAGTAAAATCTCAGAGTCTCTTATTTTAAGTAATGTGTGCATATTTCTGTTAGTTCTCTCATATTACCATAGATGATATTAAACTTCTAGAACAATGACACAGAGATAACCTTCTGTAAATCGACAAAAAAAATACTTTTTGTACCATAAAAATGAAAAAAAGCTATTTCATTCACTACATGAATTCAATGTCTGAGTAAGCTGTGGTGTTAATTATGAAAGCTGGATAGAATATACTGTAATATACTCAATCTGGATAGACTGACTTATAGGTAGGCAAGGACCGTTAAGGAATCAAATTTACGTAATTTAATATTCTTAACTAAATATTTATTTACAAATTAACAGGATTATGTACAAAAACTGTCGTAAATTGTTGGCTCCAGGAAAACTGATGAATTTCTCACTTTCTGGAACGTTCGCTTCACATTCGGTCAGTGAAAAATTCCTCTCTGCCACTTTGGACCAGACTTTTAAATTTCGTACTCGGGAACAGTCTCGGACAGTCACTCGATAAGGTCGACGATCCTCTCCGGACAGCACTGGAGCATCAGAGTAATCAAACTCGAGATCTCGCGTCTCTCTGTGTGATCTCGATTATTTCTCAGACTCCACGTACCGTCTCTGGGACTTATCCGCCCTGGGACCTGCTTCAGAGAAGTTTCAGGAACACCACACGTACGTCGAAGCTTTCTTTCGTCCTCAAAACGGTCTGCTACTTATCTTAAACTTTCCCCCAACATCTGACCTCCAGTAATCTCCAGATCCATCTTCTAGTGTTACTTTTTGATCTCTATTTCCAGCCATTCCACCTATTCTAATTAGAACAAGTGAGGAGGCAATAAATTCTTCGAAAGCACATGGCCCACTTACCAGGTGATTCCAGTAAAATTCGAACAATTATCTTTGTCATAAAGGACTTAATGGCCTTTCACGAATCCTGTTTGCTGTTAAGACATCATAGTCTAATCAGAACTAATTGAATGTCTTTGTGTACCATGTTGTTCCTGGAATTCAAACGTGGAAAATCAATCTCGTTGACAGCTGCAAAAGTGTTAACGTTCATCAAAAGTCTGGAAGTAACTTGGGGGTTTCATGCAATAACGGTGACCTTACATTACCAAGAGGAAAACAAAATTATTCTCTCATAAACTAATACGTTTCTAAGAAATATTTCGTAGGGTGTAAAAATTTAGTTAATTAAATATTATATCTATTTTACCTGTATTTTTTCTGTTCAATAGTTATCTATTTCATCTCCATTGTATAGTGGTTCTATCTATTAACATCAATACACACACCGTTACTATCCTCATTCTGGACATTTCTTACAATATTAATTAACATGATTTAAAAACATCTTAAATTTGCATCAGAGCTTACATATTTTTTAATTATATTTCATGCACCGCCATTGTTCGATATTTATGGTGACTGTTTTTGTTACTTCGAAAAATTAAATTAAATTACCATATTAAATAAAATATTTTATAGAAATTTTATTTTTTTGTCTTGCGTCAGCTAGGCTAACAATAAGGTGTGCGCTGCTCCACTTTTTCATACTGAACCATATTTAGTGTGGAGTCCGACTGCTTCAGTACACACATGCCACAGGGACCCGTCTATGGGGTACGCAACCATTCACACCTCATTCATACACAGAAAGGACAAATACAGGATAGACAGAGAGAGAAAGTACATCCATGCCCGAACTGGGCTTTGAACCCAGGACCTCCCCATCCGCAGTCAGGCACTCTGACCACTAGACAGGGAGGTCGTCAGAAAAATTATTAATGAGTTCAATTTAAACATAGTAATACAATTATAATAGACTTATATATTTAAATTCCAGATAATACACAAGTCTATTCTTTTGCTTTCTAATGTTCTGGATAGCAAAATAATCATTTCAGAAAAAATCTTTACAAAGAGAGTTTAAAATAGATTAAGACTTTCTGTTTATTCTACAAGTAAGTTAATACTTCTTATAAAATACAATAGGATAATCGTGACATTATTCTCAAAATTGTACTATCTCTAAAATGCAGGGCAAAATCATGTCATCTTAATAACATAATTCAGCATTTTTTGCGGTAACAGTGACATTCCGAATTTATTTTATGAAAAAATATCCTTTGGTATTTTCACCATTATCCGGCCATTAAATTCATCCTTACACACCAATGATGGTAGCCATACCCGGAAGTTACTTCCAACTCCCATTTCTATGAAGAAAACTAGTCACATTTTTCGTACAAAAAGAAAATACTGTAAAATAAAGAAAAATTTAATCCCTACAAATGGGATTTTCGAATGATTTTGAAATGTTCTGCATCCCCCTTTCCCTGTCTGCTTTACTAAAATCATTGCATTAGTCACTTTGGCAGAGAAATACTTTTACCATGCTACTCCAAGACAACTACTTATCCATCATCCATTTTATCTCCTATTTGCAGCAATATAGTATATAAAATTCCTTCTTTTACTTTTCGATTTTACTTGCTACGTAAACTAAAAAGCTGTGAAATAAAGTATTGATAATTTTTTTTTTATCATTTTTAGAAAATTGATGCAGATTCTATTCTTTCGAAAAGTTTTATTTTCTTCTTGTGTTTGAGTTCGTTGATTTATTTGTTTAAAAGTTAATGGAACTATTATTAAGCAAAAAAGAGTCATTTAGGTTGCCAAGTATTAAATAAAATTATACCCAAAAAAAATGTCTCTTAACATTTAATATTTTTTAAATTTTAAAATTAAGAAAAATACAACAATATTGCGTTTTGTAACAATTTTCTTATACCTTGACGCATTGATTAATAATTAAAGAAAAAGTTTCTATGCATATTAAGGAATTAATCTAATAATATTAAGGGTATATTTTAAAAAGATAAAAATGTTTAGTAAAAAAATGGTTGCTAATATGTAAATAAAAAAAGTTTTTAAAAAAGTAGAATTTAGAATAAAAAATACACACGTTTAAAATTCGATTTAATTTATATATTATTGTTTGATCTTGGGAAGTGACAGTATTATGATTTAGTTTTTAAAGGGAGAAAGCATTATAATATTTTTATTTAGGAAATAAAAAATAATTTTCACAAAAAATAATAAATTATTGAATACAAGCACTCTAAATACATCTTATTGATTTTATTCACTTGCTGCCAGCTTTGTCTAGCGGTCACAGTGCCTGACTGCAGATATAGGGAGATCTTGGGTTCGAATTCCGGTTCGGGCAGGGATGTACTTTCTCTCTCTATCTATCATTTCTTTGTTCTTTCAGGTATGAATGGGTTGTGAATGGTTACCTACTCTATAAAAGAGTACCTATGGCATGTGCCGGACTCCACACCAGAATTGGGTTCAGATGGAAAAGTGGAGCTGCGCACCCTATAATGCCAGTCTAGCTGGCACACGACAACAATAACAACATTTAATTCTCTCTCACTTTATTTTAATGTAATATAGGATGTGTTTTCTTTTTTGCAATGATTTTCTCAGAAAAAACCAATGGTTCTTGAATGTGATCAACATTTTTATTAACATTCACAATACACTCTCTACAACTACATAATCGAATGATCGAAATGATTTGGATACTGAACGAAACTTTTAACGTAATGAAATCAACTAGAAGACATATATACTCCTTTCGTAACATTAGGCATGGCTATTTAATTTGAAATCGATCAAAATTGATAATGAATATTGATGATTAACATACGTGCCTCACTAGAAGACATATATACTCCTTTCGTAACATTAGGCATGGCTATTTAATTTGAAATCGATCAAAATTGATAATGAATATTGATGATTAACATACGTGCCTCACTAGAAGACATATATACTCCTTTCGTAACATTAGGCATGGCTATTTAATTTGAAATCGATCAAAATTGATAATGAATATTGATGATTAACATACGTGCCTCACTAGAAGACATATATACTCCTTTCGTAACATTAGGCATGGCTATTTAATTTGAAATCGATCAAAATTGATAATGAATATTGATGATTAACATACGTGCCTCACTAGAAGACATATATACTCCTTTCGTAACATTAGGCATGGCTATTTAATTTGAAATCGATCAAAATTGATAGTGAATATTGATGATTAACATACGTGCCTCACTTTGAGATCAAACAATTCAAGCTATTCTTCTAAGAATTTTTAATATCTTTTTTTTTCTATTTCACTACGCTGAAAAAAACTATTGTTCACAAAAAAAAAACTTTCTTCATTCAAAAATTCTAATCTATATATAAACTGAAATGTTCATCAATTCATGAGTTTGACTCATAATTCGATAATGATGTTTGTTGTAATTCAAATTCTGCTATGAAACATAATCCTACATGATTTAGAGAAAAATTATAGAAATGAACTGTGAAAATTTGAACGAAGTCAGCGTTAACCAACCTGTACAACTTAAAACGAAATATCACCGCTACAATTGAAATACATTTGTAATATATTATATAAAGTATTTTGGTTTGAAATGACATTCATCGTAAACATGCAAAAAGAAAATTTCAAAAGCAATGAATCAGAATTAGGATGAAAATATTGATTATTTTTTCTAGCTTAAATGTATATAGAGATTTGCAAAATATTATCTTAATTTCAAAGTTGGTTATTGCATTAAGAATAATGAAACAAGGATTACATAATAATGGAATTAAGAGAGGAAAACCACAACTATCAAAATACAAATGGTAAGATAAGAAAAATATGGTTTTGCAGTTTAAGGAAATTCACATACAATTTTAAACCAAATCTTTGATGTTGTATACATACAATAAATCATCGTTATTAAAATTAGAAAAATTAAGGAAAATTTTGGTATAGGAATAAAAAGTTGCAATGTTTAGAAATTAATGAGTTGCATTTAAATGAAATGCTAACATCATGTAAGAAAATAATTGTACAGATTAGAATGTGCCGACTAGCTATAGATCATCAAAATGCAAATGATTAATATTTCAGCAATTTATGCAATTATGACATTTGCTTATTAACTTTGATTTTGGGGGAAAATAACCCAAAGCTAATTCGCTATATGAAATCAAAAAGTGTTTAAATCATAATCGCGCGAGGAGCATAGGCAATTAATTCCTCATGTAAAGTTAATTTAAATATTCATTTGCTTCAGGTGGTATATAAATTAATCAAAAATAAGTGTTAGGCCTGAATTTATTATAATTCTTGCTTACCAAAAAGGATAATTTATATCATCATACTTAAAAATGTATATAATATATAAATGTTGTTGTTGCTTATGACACAAACTCGCTATGCCTTGAAAATGCGAATTTAAGTCAATGGGAAACCTCTTTCGTTTTAATCAGAGCACCGCAAAGGTGAAAGTACGTCTTAGCTCTTCTTAAATCAGCTAGATGGCACTACCAGAGAATCCATTCCCGCAATTTCAACATTGATCTGAAGGGTAGGAAATTTTCTCCAGACCATTACACCCTTGGTAACTGCTCAATGACCGACCACAGGACATTCGATTCCACGGATTTAACGTGCACGTATATCGCATGTACTCGGTGGATATTTGGCGGCATTGGGAATCGAACTCCACCCATCCGGACGGAAGACCGATGCCCTAACCACTATGCTACCACGGCCTTATTTAATGTATATATATATATATATGTAGATAGATATTAAGGATATAAATTATATCCTTATACACTTAAAAAGAGGAAAGCATGTGAAATATTTTTAAAATTTGCAAAAAATAAAGAAATGCAAATATATTCTTATTAGTAAAAAAGGATGTAAAAGAAGTTATATGTTTTGAAATTAATTAATATAAATTCTATGTCAAACAACACTCCGAAAACTTATTAGTTTTATGAAAATAAAATAAGTTCCACGCTTTGCATTTCAGTTTAAAACATGTAAAACAAAATATTTTAACAATTTTCCCTTTACTTATCTTATATAGTTTTCTTCTTCTTTCTCCTTGTCGTTTTCCCTTCGGATTTATATCAATCAAGAATTTTGTATCATCATCTAAATGCAGAGAATTCATATAAGTAAAGGTAGAATTGTTTTAGAGACATTTTTTCTAATGGCAGATTGTAGACAGTTACAACTGCAACAGAGTCTATTAATCTATTGTTCCCTGATACCAAGGTACCGGCCAGACACAGCGACCTCTTAACCGCCAAGTCGTTGCCCCGAGTGCACCATAGGGGGTGGGCCACCATCGCACCCTCACACATGCCATAGGGACCCGTTTATAGGGTAGGCATCATTCATACTTTATTCACACGCACAAGGAAAGGACAAAGACAGGATAAAGAGAGAGAAAGAACATTCATGCCTGAACCGAGATTCGAACCTAGGACCTCCTTATCAGTAGTCAGAGACACGCTGACTACTAGACAAGTTGACTGGCGCTTTACAGATATAGATTGTTAAATTTAACACTGAATAGTTTAAAATGGAAATGAATTTTGAAATTAATAACTAATACATTAATTAATCAGAATTATTTATTCTCTTGAGGATGTATCTCAGATCAAAAATATATAGTTAATTTTGCACCGTAATCTGATATGCATGCAATTCTAATAGCAGTGAACACAATTCTTTTAACTAAATGTTGGGCTCCGTTGATTATAATCATTGTTTTGTTATTAGATTGAACTATGAGTAATATACAATAACTACCACTATTATATAGAAATTGCTGAGTGGAAAATAATTTTAAAATCATTAACTTCGTAATAAACAGGAGCACCACAAAATATTTCTATTTATCAGAAAAGCCATCAGTCAAAATTATTAAAATCTTTTATTTTTCAAATTTTTCTAATCTGCAGACACATGCTTTCTTGTCCATGAAACAATTTATATTATAAATGTTTCTGCTGAAGAAAAAATTTTCTTTGCATTATCCGGTGCAATTCTAAGGATATATTTGTATCGTCAAACTATATAAAGAATATAACGCTGTCTAACTATTACTATACTTGGATGAATTTCGTTAAAATACTATGGAAAAACATAATAATTCATAGAAATACTTCTTCCAATAATGACTATTAAATTTTACAAGTTTTTGAAATAGCAGTGCAGTAATATCACTCACCAAATACTTTTTTTTATCCCTCTAGTACAGCATTCAGTGTATAAATTATAAATTTTTAAAAACTCATAAGCACAACTAATAGTTCTCATCCTTTCTAAAGAAGAAGAATTTATACCAAATACTGTATTACATAAGACTATAGTACAGTGGATAGTGTTAGAAAAGTGTGTGTTATAGTACAATGGTTATCACACTAAGCACAAGGTGACAGTCTTTAAGTAAACTTATGGATTCGCATCAAAGTTTATCCTTTATTCATTAATTTCCCTTTGATATTCGTACCGAAGTTAAGAACACGAAGACGTGGCATTATTGTCACATCCAAAGTGGACACAGTTCAGTTTCTTACAAGCCCACTATACATTTATTCTCTTATCGCAAACAGCTCCGTTTTCATAAAAATAGAAGTTGTAACAGATCTATATTAACAGTACTGTCAAGAGATGGCGTTACTGCCCAATAGATTGAACTTACAAAATATTCATGATCCAATGAGAAATAGAGATAGATGATATAGAAGACAGGTGGGAGGAATGTAAGGCGAACTATCTAATTCATAAATAACTTTGTTTATTACTAGTAATGTACCGTATAACATTATATATAATCTTGTTTATTATTTATTAAGTATTTTCTTTTGAAAGCGTTTTAATCATGTGTAATGTCGTAATAAATGTTTTGTTTTGTATTATTCTAACTTCCATTTTCTTACGTCCCTACAAAGTTATATAATTTATATGTTTATAAGTTTATATATTTATTTGAATTTATATATGTGTAAGTATGTGCCAAGAATACTCATAACATCAATTTCTTCTAAAACATTTTAAAATGAAAGGTATTCACTTTTTAACGAAAAACAAGTATGAAGTATTAGAATTACTTAGTTTTGTTAAAACCTGAACTGATAAGAATTACGTTATTGCTTAGAAAATAAATAGGAGGCTCAATTCTCAGAAAATTCTTATCTTTAAAATACATCCTTTTAGTAAAATGGTTCCACTTTTCATTAAGGATGACGGTTCCTTCTTCCCATTCTTGCAGAAAACTATTAGCACATGCCTCAAGTGAAAAATCCGTTGCACTTTTTCTACATTTATACAGAAACATTTAAATGATATTTTAAGCCTTCTTTCATGAGGAAAAAGTATTCTGTATTCCATCCACTGCGCAAACGAAAATAATACCCGGAAGATACTTCCAATTCCCATTTCTACAGAGCGAAATGCTTCCGCTAGTCAACATTAAACGCCGAAGATAAAAGTAAGTCAGAAATAAATCTTTACAAACATTATTTTTCAATGCATCGATATTTTTTTCTTATCCCTAAAAACGATTTTGGAATACTTATTTTGGAGAAGTACTTATGATGTAACATATACAATTTTTGTATTCATCATCCATTTATCTCACCTTTACAGCAGTATTAGTTCTCGTATTCATATTTTTATTTTACTTTCCATTCTTAGGTGCTTAGCATGTGCTATTTCTAAGTTTATTTAAAACACAAGTGAAGCTTGCATTTTTTGCATTGAACATTTCGGTTAAAAAATAAATAAAATAAAAATTCAGCAAAGATTATTTACTTTCAATTTTGTTATTGAAGGATAATTCACAAATGAAATAAATTAATAGGTCAAAAATTAATTTCAAGGCAATCATCATGAAAGATACATCACAAATTAATTCAAATATACATTTATTTTGATACTGTTTAAAGTTAGATTTCTGTCTAAATTTTATATTCACTAATATAATACTTGTTTATAATATATATATAAAGCAATATTAGAAGTATCATAAGCGAAAATTGAAAGATACACGAATAGATATAAAATTGAAAAGTAAAAGAATGGATATAACACTTATGTTTAGCAATTATTTCTGCGCAAAAGTATAGCAAAAATAGAATTACTAAAATATAGGTTTGGATTTATATTTGGATATGGATTTTGATCTGGATTTAATTTTAATTTTGATTAAATGTATTTTGACTTATATATTGTAGCTTGACTTTTACTTCTTTTATTCTGGTTTGATATTTTGGTTTGAACTTTTTGGTGTGGCTTTAGGGTGTACTGGGTTCTTTAAGACTATGCCTTTGGCCAGTGCAAAAAAGCCATACTTTGTGCCAATGTGGTCAACACCCCTTGATGAAGCTGCCCATGTTAGTACTTCGTTCCCTTTTCCTTTATTTTATTTTCTTCGAAATTTTAAAATATGTTTTAAACATTTTCCCAACTGTTTACTATATTTCGTATTTTCAATGTATTATTCTCCATCTAATATATTTTTTCTTATTAATTTTATAAGAATGTTCTATTATATATATATATATAAAGATATATAAATATATATATATATATATATATATATATATATATATATATATATATATATATATATATATATATATATATATATATATATTGATAGATAAATCGACAGATAGATAGATAGAGAGAGAGAGAGAAAGCCGTAAAATAAAATAAATATATAATAAGAAAAAACGATTTTATTATAAGATTTTAATTGAAAAATTAAATACGACAGAATTTATTCTTTATTCGAAAAAATGTATTTAGCAAAATTCATTATATTATAAGAGATTAAGTTTTCTACGTAGATTTCACGCAAAATGAACATTCAGAAAAGAAAGTGAGTTTTAGCTAGTCATTAAAGAATACAGCCTACATAGCATTTATCAATGAAAATGAAGTAAAACTCTTTTGCAGTGGAGCATGATGCAGCTATTGTAGCACATGGGATAAAATGACGTGTTGTTTAACTTACAATATATCGCGCCTTTATTAAAAAGGACCATCTTTAAATTGACGCATCATCATAAATACTTAATTGACTGCAGAATAAGTAGAACGATCTCACTGCTAATACACCATTTGACACAAATTAGCGGTAACAAAATTGAGAGCAAAAGTATTTGGCTTTAAAATTATTCAAAGAAAATGAATAGGCAAGTTTAATTGCTGTACATTGCAAGACAATAAAATCAGAAATGCATTTAGAGGGAAGCTCAAAAATAAAATTCGCAATTAAGATTTTAACAGTCTTGTAGATTTGGAATCAAAAAGGCAAAAATTTAATGGTTTCTTGTTTATTGCAGCAGGTATGGTATTAAAACTTGTTGAGAAAACGAATATGAAAAAATTATTTGATGAGGAATGTAATTTGGATACTGAAGATAAATACAAAACCTTTCATCTTATGTACTAGATTTAACATAAATCATATGCACTTAGGATTTAGCAGAGATTTAGCAGAAATTCAATGAAGATAGATAAGCTGGTAGAACTAACAAAAAATAAAATACGACTGTTACAGATATACTTACAGATGCTAAAAATCTGAAAAAGGAATGGAAGAAGCACATTTTTTTATAAATCAGTTAAAAATAGTCGACCGACTTTTAAATCTATAATTACCCTCTGTAGAGATGTCAATGGAAAATTATTAGTAATTTTATTGATATTGCAAAAAGGAAGAGGGATATGTTTATTGATAATCTTAATACTGGCCACCAAACACAGAACTTATTAAGGAGTCCTTTTAAACTCAGAAAATATTCAATTCATCTTCACCCTCTCTTGAAATAGTAAAATAATTTATCAAAAACTTAAGCAAAATAAGATAGCAGGTTACTTCGTCTGTCTAGGAAGAGGAATCTCTGGTCTGATCAAGAGAATAGTCTGGGCTTAGGGTGATGCAGCTCTTTCCTTAGCTTCAGGACTTGACCACAGCCATATTTCAACAGGATGATGACTGACCACATGCGTAACACGTAATTTTCAAGGGTTCTTCGTCAATCGTTAGATTGAATTGCTGTCCTAGCCGCCTTACTCTCCGGATCTTTCACCGATAGAAAACATGATAGTTCATGGTTGTTCAAATTATGGACCCAGATTACAGCCCAGATGCCACACCAGATTAACTTTGGCAACGCTTTGATGCTGCTTGGTCTGCTGTACCCCAAATACACATCCAAAGTCTCTTTAAATCAATACCGAGGCGTGTGTCAGTGGTTATTACCAACAATGGTCTCAACTCTGGCTACTGATTTCGGCAGGTACCACACTTCACAGAAGTCTATAAATTTAATCATTACATACTTCATTAACATTTTATCTAAAAAATAAATTTTGCTGTCATATCTCTTGTCTTCCTTGGTGTTGCAATTTGGGTGGCCAAAAGTGTATTAATTGTAACCAAATTATGAAAACTTTATTAATAAACCATAATAAGATAAAAAGAAATAATAAGCATGAACTTTAAAAAAATATTTAAATGGTAATTTAAGTACATCACATTTTTAGAATTATACATTTTTATTTTGTTGGATGTTCCTGTTTACCTGAGATAAGATCCCAATAAAATTTTAAGTATTATCCCAATAAATATAAAATAGAAGCAAATTTGCACATGGTTAAGAATTAAGATCATAGCCTTTCCTAAGAAAATATCATTTTACAGAAAACAATTTCCTTAATAACCAACTAATATCTTGAACATATTTAAATGTCGGTATGCCCTTCTTGAAGTGTTTCAACTGATATACATACGTGACATACAAGAAAGTGAAATATTAGAAGAGTGCGAATAGAGACGAGACGAAAAACGGTGCATCTATAGCAGTGCGACCTATTTACCGTGACGTTATTCTATGAAATGGTGCTATTCTGTGAAGAAGGGTTTTTGTAGCTTTTCACGTATTATTATGAATTGAATTATGCTTCAATATATCTTAAAACAAAACTGAATGTGATGAGTTTCTGGCGACCAGCAAAATTTGCTAGTGGACCACTAGTGATCCACTGAACACCACTTTGGTGACCGGAGAACTACTGTACTGCCGATTTGAAGATCTCGAAGTACACATTTTCAATGAAAAGGTGGTTATTGAATTGAGGGCATAATATAAAACGCAATGCTTTTTGCTGTATTATTTTTCCACAAAACTATCTGCCAGTGTTTTCTTAGATTTTCCTCTCAGTTTATCTTCAAAAATCTAATTTTACAATTCTAATGTCACTGTAGTTCAAAAGTTATTATGACTAAAGTTAATGATATTTCAGCTATTATTTAAGATGTCACTAAACAAAATAGCTGAAGTTAGAAGTAACAAAGCCACCATTGAATATTATACTTTATTTATCAAAGAATTTGTCTTGTATGAACCAACTGTCCTACTTAGCTTAAAACTTCACTAAAAAAAACTTCACATAATTAAATAAATTAAAAAAATTTCTGAAAAGCAGACAAAACTGCTTAACATAAAGTATCATTAAAAGCAAATTAATTTCTATGCCTCTATGATTCGGGAAACAATATACCGTTGATTATAATCATTGTTTTGTTATTAGATTGAACTATGAGTAATATACAATAACTACCACTATTATATAGAAATTGCTGAGTGGAAAATAATTTTAAAATCATTAACTTCGTAATAAATAGGAGCACCACAAAATATTTCTATTTATCAGAAAAGCCATTAGACAAAATTATTAAAATCTTTTATTTTTCAAATTTTTCTAATCTGCAGTCACATGCTTTCTTGTCCATGAATCAATTTATATTATAAATGTTTCTGCTGAAGAAAAAATTTCCTTTGCATTATCCGGTGCAATTCTAAGAATATATTTGTATCATCAAACTATATAAAGAATATAACGCTGTCTAAATATTACTATACTTGGATGAATTTCGTTAAAATATTATGGAAAAACATAATAATTCATAGAAATACTTCTTCCAATAATGACTATTAAATTTTACAAGTTTTTGAAATAGCAGTGCAGTAATATCACTCACCAAATACTTTTTTTATCCCTCTAGTACAGCATACAGTGTATAAATTATAAATTTATAAAAACTCATAAGCACAACTAATAGTTCTCATCCTTTCTAAAGAAGAAGAATTTATACCAAATACTGTATTACATAAGACTATAGTACAGTGGATAGTGTTAGAAAAGTGTGTGTTATAGTACAATGGTTATCACACTAAGCACAAGGTGACAGTCTTTAAGTAAACTTATGGATTCGCATCAAAGTTTATCCTTTATTCATTAATTTCCTTTGATATTCGTACCGAAGTTAAGAACACGAAGACGTGGCATTATTGTCACATCCAAAGTGGACACAGTTCAGTTTCTTACAAGCCAACTATACATTTATTCTCGTATCGCAAACAGCTCCGTTTTCATAAAAATAGAAGTTGTAACAGATCTATATTAACTCTACTGTCAAGAGATGGCGTTACTGCCCAATAGATTGAACTTACAAAATATTCATGATCCAATGAGAAATAGAGATAGATGATATAGAAGACAAGTGGGAGGAATGTAAGGCGAACTATCTGATTCATAAATAACTTTGTTTATTACTAGTAATGTACCGTATAACATTATATATAATCTTGTTTATTATTTATTAAGTATTTTCTTTTGAAAGCGTTTTAATCATGTGTAATGTCGTAATAAATGTTTTGTTTTGTATTATTCTAACTTCCATTTTCTTACGTCCCTACAAAGTTATATAATTTATATGTTTATAAGTTTATATATTTATTTGAATTTATATATGTGTAAGTATGTGCCAAGAATACTCATAACATCAATTTCTTCTAAAACATTTTAAAATGAAAGGTATTCACTTTTTAACGAAAAACAAGTATGAAGTATTAGAATTACTTAGTTTTGTTAAAACCTGAACTGATAAGAATTACGTTATTGCTTAGAAAATAAATAGGAGGCTCAATTCTCAGAAAATTCTTATCTTTAAAATACATCCTTTTAGTAAAATGGTTCCACTTTTCATTAAGGATGACGGTTCCTTCTTCCCATTCTTGCAGAAAACTATTAGCACATGCCTCAAGTGAAAAATCCGTTGCACTTTTTTCTACATTTATACGAAACATTTAAATGATATTTTAAGCCTTCTTTCATGAGGAAAAAAAGTTTTCTGTATTCCATCAAATGCGCAAACGAAAATAATACCCGGAAGATACTTCCAATTCCCATTTCTACAGAGCGAAATGCTTCCGCTAGTCAACATTAAACGCCGAAGATAAAAGTAAGTCAGAAATAAATCTTTACAAACATTATTTTTCAATGCATCGATATTTTTTTCTTATCCCTAAAAACGATTTTTGGAATACTTATTTTGGAGAAGTACTTATGATGTAACATATACAATTTTTGTATTCATCATCCATTTATCTCACCTTTACAGCAGTATTAGTTCTCGTATTCATATTTTTATTTTACTTTCCATTCTTAGGTGCTTAGCATGTGCTATTTCTAAGTTTATTTAAAACACAAGTGAAGCTTGCATTTTTTGCATTGAACATTTCGGTTAAAAAATAAATAAAATAAAAATTCAGCAAAGATTATTTACTTTCAATTTTGTTATTGAAGGATAATTCACAAATGAAATAAATTAATAGGTCAAAAATTAATTTCAAGGCAATCATCATGAAAGATACATCACAAATTAATTCAAATATACATTTATTTTGATACTGTTTAAAGTTAGATTTCTGTCTAAATTTTATATTCACTAATATAATACTTGTTTATAATATATATATAAAGCAATATTAGAAGTATCATAAGCGAAAATTGAAAGATACACGAATAGATATAAAATTGAAAAGTAAAAGAATGGATATAACACTTATGTTTAGCAATTATTTCTGCGCAAAAGTATAGCAAAAATAGAATTACTAAAATATAGGTTTGGATTTATATTTGGATATGGATTTTGATCTGGATTTAATTTTAATTTTGATTAAATGTATTTTGACTTATATATTGTAGCTTGACTTTTACTTCTTTTATTCTGGTTTGATATTTTGGTTTGAACTTTTTGGTGTGGCTTTAGGGTGTACTGGGTTCTTTAAGACTATGCCTTTGGCCAGTGCAAAAAAGCCATACTTTGTGCCAATGTGGTCAACACCCCTTGATGAAGCTGCCCATGTTAGTACTTCGTTCCCTTTTCCTTTATTTTATTTTCTTCGAAATTTTAAAATATGTTTTAAACATTTTCCCAACTGTTTACTATATTTCGTATTTTCAATGTATTATTCTCCATCTAATATATTTTTCTTATTAATTTTATAAGAATGTTCTATTATATATATATATATAAAGATATATAAATATATATATATATATATATATATATATATATATATATATATATATATATATATATATATATATATATATTGATAGATAAATCGACAGATAGATAGATAGAGAGAGAGAGAGAAAGCCGTAAAATAAAATAAATATATAATAAGAAAAAACGATTTTATTATAAGATTTTAATTGAAAAATTAAATACGACAGAATTTATTCTTTATTCGAAAAAATGTATTTAGCAAAATTCATTATATTATAAGAGATTAAGTTTTCTACGTAGATTTCACGCAAAATGAACATTCAGAAAAGAAAGTGAGTTTTAGCTAGTCATTAAAGAATACAGCCTACATAGCATTTATCAATGAAAATGAAGTAAAACTCTTTTGCAGTGGAGCATGATGCATCTATTGTAGCACATGGGATAAAATGACGTGTTGTTTAACTTACAATATATCGCGCCTTTATTAAAAAGGACCATCTTTAAATTGACGCATCATCATAAATACTTAATTGACTGCAGAATAAGTAGAACGATCTCACTGCTAATACACCATTTGACACAAATTAGCGGTAACAAAATTGAGAGCAAAAGTATTTGGCTTTAAAATTATTCAAAGAAAATGAATAGGCAAGTTTAATTGCTGTACATTGCAAGACAATAAAATCAGAAATGCATTTAGAGGGAAGCTCAAAAATAAAATTCGCAATTAAGATTTTAACAGTCTTGTAGATTTGGAATCAAAAAGGCAAAAATTTAATGGTTTCTTGTTTATTGCAGCAGGTATGGTATTAAAACTTGTTGAGAAAACGAATATGAAAAAATTATTTGATGAGGAATGTAATTTGGATACTGAAGATAAATACAAAACCTTTCATCTTATGTACTAGATTTAACATAAATCATATGCACTTAGGATTTAGCAGAGATTTAGCAGAAATTCAATGAAGATAGATAAGCTGGTAGAACTAACAAAAAATAAAATACGACTGTTACAGATATACTTACAGATGCTAAAAATCTGAAAAAAAGGAATGGAAGAAGCACATTTTTTTATAAATCAGTTAAAAATAGTCGACCGACTTTTAAATCTATAATTACCCTCTGTAGAGATGTCAATGGAAAATTATTAGTAATTTTATTGATATTGCAAAAAGGAAGAGGGATATGTTTATTGATAATCTTAATACTGGCCACCAAACACAGAACTTATTAAGGAGTCCTTTTAAACTCAGAAAATATTCAATTCATCTTCACCCTCTCTTGAAATAGTAAAATAATTTATCAAAAACTTAAGCAAAATAAGATAGCAGGTTACTTCGTCTGTCTAGGAAGAGGAATCTCTGGTCTGATCAAGAGAATAGTCTGGGCTTAGGGTGATGCAGCTCTTTCCTTAGCTTCAGGACTTGACCACAGCCATATTTCAACAGGATGATGACTGACCACATGCGTAACACGTAATTTTCAAGGGTTCTTCGTCAATCGTTAGATTGAATTGCTGTCCTAGCCGCCTTACTCTCCGGATCTTTCACCGATAGAAAACATGATAGTTCATGGTTGTTCAAATTATGGACCCAGATTACAGCCCAGATGCCACACCAGATTAACTTTGGCAACGCTTTGATGCTGCTTGGTCTGCTGTACCCCAAATACACATCCAAAGTCTCTTTAAATCAATACCGAGGCGTGTGTCAGTGGTTATTACCAACAATGGTCTCAACTCTGGCTACTGATTTCGGCAGGTACCACACTTCACAGAAGTCTATAAATTTAATCATTACATACTTCATTAACATTTTATCTAAAAATAAATTTTGCTGTCATATCTCTTGTCTTCCTTGGTGTTGCAATTTGGGTGGCCAAAAGTGTATTAATTGTAACCAAATTATGAAAACTTTATTAATAAACCATAATAAGATAAAAAGAAATAATAAGCATGAACTTTAAAAAAATATTTAAATGGTAATTTAAGTACATCACATTTTTAGAATTATACATTTTTATTTTGTTGGATGTTCCTGTTTACCTGAGATAAGATCCCAATAAAATTTTAAGTATTATCCCAATAAATATAAAATAGAAGCAAATTTGCACATGGTTAAGAATTAAGATCATAGCCTTTCCTAAGAAAATATCATTTTACAGAAAACAATTTCCTTAATAACCAACTAATATCTTGAACATATTTAAATGTCGGTATGCCCTTCTTGAAGTGTTTCAACTGATATACATACGTGACATACAAAGAAAGTGAAATATTAGAAGAGTGCGAATAGAGACGAGACGAAAAACGGTGCATCTATAGCAGTGCGACCTATTTACCGTGACGTTATTCTATGAAATGGTGCTATTCTGTGAAGAAGGGTTTTTGTAGCTTTTCACGTATTATTATGAATTGAATTATGCTTCAATATATCTTAAAACAAAACTGAATGTGATGAGTTTCTGGCGACCAGCAAAATTTGCTAGTGGACCACTAGTGATCCACTGAACACCACTTTGGTGACCGGAGAACTACTGTACTGCCGATTTGAAGATCTCGAAGTACACATTTTCAATGAAAAGGTGGTTATTGAATTGAGGGCATAATATAAAACGCAATGCTTTTTGCTGTATTATTTTTCCACAAAACTATCTGCCAGTGTTTTCTTAGATTTTCCTCTCAGTTTATCTTCAAAAATCTAATTTTACAATTCTAATGTCACTGTAGTTCAAAAGTTATTATGACTAAAGTTAATGATATTTCAGCTATTATTTAAGATGTCACTAAACAAAATAGCTGAAGTTAGAAGTAACAAAGCCACCATTGAATATTATACTTTATTTATCAAAGAATTTGTCTTGTATGAACCAACTGTCCTACTTAGCTTAAAACTTCACTAAAAAAAACTTCACATAATTAAATAAATTAAAAAAATTTCTGAAAAGCAGACAAAACTGCTTAACATAAAGTATCATTAAAAGCAAATTAATTTCTATGCCTCTATGATTCGGGAAACAATATACCGTTGATTATAATCATTGTTTTGTTATTAGATTGAACTATGAGTAATATACAATAACTACCACTATTATATAGAAATTGCTGAGTGGAAAATAATTTTAAAATCATTAACTTCGTAATAAATAGGAGCACCACAAAATATTTCTATTTATCAGAAAAGCCATTAGACAAAATTATTAAAATCTTTTATTTTTCAAATTTTTCTAATCTGCAGTCACATGCTTTCTTGTCCATGAATCAATTTATATTATAAATGTTTCTGCTGAAGAAAAAATTTCCTTTGCATTATCCGGTGCAATTCTAAGAATATATTTGTATCATCAAACTATATAAAGAATATAACGCTGTCTAAATATTACTATACTTGGATGAATTTCGTTAAAATATTATGGAAAAACATAATAATTCATAGAAATACTTCTTCCAATAATGACTATTAAATTTTACAAGTTTTTGAAATAGCAGTGCAGTAATATCACTCACCAAATACTTTTTTTTATCCCTCTAGTACAGCATTCAGTGTATAAATTATAAATTTTTAAAAACTCATAAGCACAACTAATAGTTCTCATCCTTTCTAAAGAAGAAGAATTTATACCAAATACTGTATTACATAAGACTATAGTACAGTGGATAGTGTTAGAAAAGTGTGTGTTATAGTACAATGGTTATCACACTAAGCACAAGGTGACAGTCTTTAAGTAAACTTATGGATTCGCATCAAAGTTTATCCTTTATTCATTAATTTCCCTTTGATATTCGTACCGAAGTTAAGAACACGAAGACGTGGCATTATTGTCACATCCAAAGTGGACACAGTTCAGTTTCTTACAAGCCAACTATACATTTATTCTCGTATCGCAAACAGCTCCGTTTTCATAAAAATAGAAGTTGTAACAGATCTATATTAACTCTACTGTCAAGAGATGGCGTTACTGCCCAATAGATTGAACTTACAAAATATTCATGATCCAATGAGAAATAGAGATAGATGATATAGAAGACAAGTGGGAGGAATGTAAGGCGAACTATCTGATTCATAAATAACTTTGTTTATTACTAGTAATGTACCGTATAACATTATATATAATCTTGTTTATTATTTATTAAGTATTTTCTTTTGAAAGCGTTTTAATCATGTGTAATGTCGTAATAAATGTTTTGTTTTGTATTATTCTAACTTCCATTTTCTTACGTCCCTACAAAGTTATATAATTTATATGTTTATAAGTTTATATATTTATTTGAATTTATCTATGTGTAAGTATGTGCCAAGAATACTCATAACATCAATTTCTTCTAAAACATTTTAAAATGAAAGGTATTCACTTTTTAACGAAAAACAAGTATGAAGTATTAGAATTACTTAGTTTTGTTGAAACCTGAACTGATAAGCATTACGTTATTGCTTAGAAAATAAACAGGAGGCTCAATTCTCAGAAAATTCTTATCTTTAAAATACATCCTTTTAGTAAAATTGTTCCACTTTTCATTAAGGATGACGGTTCCTTCTTCCCATTCTTGCAGAAAACTATTAGCACATGCCTCAAGTAAAAAATCCGTTTCACTTTTTTCTACATTTATACGAAACATTTAAATGATATTTTAAGCCTTCTTTCATGAGGAAAAAAAGTTTTCTGTATTCCATCAAATGCGCAAACGATAATAATACCCGGAAGTTACTTCCAATTCCCATTTCTACACAGCGAAATGCTTCCGCTAGTCAACATTAGACGCCGAAGATAAAAGTAAGTCAGGAATAAATCTTTACAAACATTATTTTTCAATGCATCGATATTTTTTTCTTATCCCTAAAAACGATTTTTGGAATACTTATTTTGGAGGAGTACTTATGATGTAACAAATACAATTTTTGTATTCATCATCCATTTATCTCACCTTTACAGCAGTATTAGTTCTCGTATGCATATTTTTATTTTACTTTCCATTCTTAGGTGCTTAGCATGTGCTATTTCTAAGTTTATTTAAAACACAAGTGAAGCTTGCATTTTTTGCATTGAACATTTCGGTTAAAAAATAAATAAAATAAAAATTCAGCAAAGATTATTTACTTTCACTTTTGTTATTGAAGGATAATTCACAAATGAAATAAATTAAAAGGTCAAAAATTAATTTCAAGGCAATCATCATGAAAGATACATCATAAATTAATTAAAAATATACATTTATTTTGATACTGTTTAAAGTTAGATTTCTGTCTAAATTTTATATTCACTAATATAATACTTGTTTATAATATATATATATAAAGCAATATTAGAAGTATCATAAGCGAAAATTGAAAGATACACGAATAGATATAAAATTGAAAAGTAAAAGAATGGATATAACACTTATGTTTAGCAATTATTTCTGCGCAAAAGTATAGCAAAAATAGAATTACTAAAATATAGGTTTGGATTTATATTTGGATATGGATTTTAATCTGGATTTAATTTTAATTTTGATTAAATGTATTTTGACTTATATATTGTAGCTTGACTTTTACTTCTTTTATTCTGGTTTGATATTTTGGTTTGAACTTTTTGGTGTGGCTTTAGGGTGTACTGGGTTCTTCAAGACTATGTCTTTGGCCAGTGCAAAAAAGCCATACTTTGTGCCAATGTGGTCAACACCCCTTGATGAAGCTGCCCATGTTAGTACTTCGTTCCCTTTTCCTTTATTTTATTTTCTTCGAAATTTTAAAATATGTATTAAACATTTTCCCAACTGTTTACTATATTTCATATTTTCAATGTATTATTCTCCATCTAATATATTTTTTCTTATTAATTTTATAAGAATGTTCTATTATATACATATATATATAAATATATATATATATATATATATATATATATATATATATATATATATATATATATATATATATATATATATATATATATATTGATAGATAGAGAGAGAGGAAGCCGTAAAATAAAATAAAATAAATATTTAAATAAGAAAAAACGATTTCATTATAAGATTTGGATTGAAAAATTAAATACGACAGAATTTATTCTTTATTCGAAAAAATGTATTTAGCAAAATTCATTATATTATAAGAGATTAAGTTTTCTACGTAGATTTCACGCTAAATGAACATTCAGAAAAGAAAGTGAGTTTTAGCTAGTCATTAAAGAATACAGCCTACATAGCATTTATCAATGAAAATGAAGTAAAACTCTTTTGCAGTGGAGCATGATGCAGCTATTGTAGCACATGGGATAAAATGACGTGTTGTTTAACTTACAATATATCGCGCCTTTATTAAAAAGGACCATCTTTAAATTGACGCATCATCATAAATACTTAATTGACTGCAGAATAAGTAGAACGATCTCACTGCTAATACACCATTTGACACAAATTAGCGGTAACAAAATTGAGAGCAAAAGTATTTGGCTTTAAAATTATTCAAAGAAAATGAATAGGAAAGTTTGATTGCTGTACATTTGCAAGACAATAAAATCAGAAATGCATTTAGAGGGAAGCTCAAAAATAAAATTCGCAATTAAGATTTTAACAGTCTTGTAGATTTGGAATCAAAAAGGCAAAAATTTAATGGTTTCTTGTTTATTGCAGCAGGTATGGTATTAAAACTTAATTTATTTGATGAGGAATGTAATTTGGATACTGAAGATAAATACAAAACCTTTCATCTTATGTACTAGATTTAACATAAATCATATGCACTTAGGATTTAGCAGAGATTTAGCAGAAATTCAATGAAGATAGATAAGCTGGTAGAACTAACAAAAAATAAAATACGACTGTTACAGATATACTTACAGATGCTAAAAATCTGAAAAAAAGGAATGGAAGAAGCACATTTTTTTATAAATCAGTTAAAAATAGTCGACCGACTTTTAAATCTATAATTACCCTCTGTAGAGATGTCAATGGAAAATTATTAGTAATTTTATTGATATTGCAAAAAGGAAGAGGGATATGTTTATTGATAATCTTAATACTGGCCACCAAACACAGAACTTATTAAGGAGTCCTTTCAAACTCAGAAAGTATTCAATTCATCTTCACCCTCTCTTGAAATAGTGAAATAATTTATCAAAAAACTTAAGCAAAATAAGATAGCAGGTTACTTCGTCTGTCTAGGAAGAGGAATCTTTACTTTTAGTCTGGACTTAGGGTGATGCAGCTCTTTCCTTAGCTTCAGGACTTGACCACAGCCATATTTCAACAGGATGATGAGTGACCACACGCGTAACACGTAATTTTCAAGGGTTCTTCGTCCATCGTTAGATTGAATTGCTGTCCTAGTCGCCTCACTCTCCGGATCTTTCACCGATAGAAAACATGATAGTCCATGGTTGTTCAAATTATGGACCCAGATTACAGCCCAGATGCCACGAAAAACGGTGCATCTATAGCAGTGCGACCTATTTACCGTGACGTTATTCTATGAAATGGTGCTATTCTGTGAAGAAGGGTTTTTGTAGCTTTTCACGTATTATTATGAATTGAATTATGCTTCAATATATCTTAAAACAAAACTGAATGTGATGAGTTTCTGGCGACCAGCAAAATTTGCTAGTGGACCACTAGTGATCCACTGAACACCACTTTGGTGACCGGAGAACTACTGTACTGCCGATTTGAAGATCTCGAAGTACACATTTTCAATGAAAAGGTGGTTATTGAATTGAGGGCATAATATAAAACGCAATGCTTTTTGCTGTATTATTTTTCCACAAAACTATCTGCCAGTGTTTTCTTAGATTTTCCTCTCAGTTTATCTTCAAAAATCTAATTTTACAATTCTAATGTCACTGTAGTTCAAAAGTTATTATGACTAAAGTTAATGATATTTCAGCTATTATTTAAGATGTCACTAAACAAAATAGCTGAAGTTAGAAGTAACAAAGCCACCATTGAATATTATACTTTATTTATCAAAGAATTTGTCTTGTTTGAACCAACTGTCCTACTTAGCTTAAAACTTCCCAAAAAAAACTTCACATAATTAAATAAATTAAAAAAATTTCTGAAAAGCAGACAAAACTGCTTAACATAAAGTATCATTAAAAGCAAATTAATTTCTATGCCTCTATGATTCGGGAAACAATATAAACAAGTTTAAATGTTAATTCATTGATTTTTTAATAGTTTAAAAATTTTTAAATTTCTCCTAATATTTAAATGTCTATTATAATATATGAAAAAACCAATCAGTTTTCTATAGTGCAATAAAAAATTATATTTGGGATGATAATTAAAGCATTTATTATTATTTTGAACCTAGCCCAACATTTGATAAATTATTATCCTAATTTAACGGAGAGATATTTCAAAGAAACAACAGGATTTCATCTATTGCAGACATATAAATAATTCATCCCAAGAGAGTGTTTTTACTTCATCAATCATAATTTGAGAAGATTTATGACACATTATCAAGTATTACAACAAATTTATCAACTTCAACAAAAATAACTGAAAATGAAAAAACTATTCTATTTCTAAGAGTTGTTTTTAATGTACTTAATAAATTTTGATCAAATCCCAGGAGAAATATGAAAGAATATATAGACACTTTTTTATAAAATCCAAAAATAATAAAACTCCAATTTCAGATGGATTGGTTAAATAACTTGAAACAGCTTAAGGCTTTTCGATGACAACACCTTAAAAAAATGACATTAAAATATCATTATAGAATATCTTCCTCTGATAACTATCTTTAGATTGTGAAAGTTTAAATAATAATATAATATCAAAATTATTATCTTAAAAAGGAATTTTTAACTATGAAAAACTACTATTACTGAGAACTACTATTAAAAATTGTATTTTTTTGTATACCATGGTACTGTTATTGAAATGATAATATATTTTCATTAAAATGATTTTAGGAACGTCCCTCTCTCTCTCAGTGTTAAAACTGTAAAATATAAATTTTACATCACTACTATTATTATCAAAATTATGTAAAATCTTTGAATAATTGCTTTTAAGTATCTAAATGTATAAAAATAAAAAATTAGTTAAAAATGTTTAAGCATAAAGAAGAAAAAAAATTAAAATTTATCTCGTGTAACTGCCCCATTTAATATTATATTATATATATACATGCACACAATTTAATGCTTCTTTATCAAAAGGTATATAAGTTTATGAGAAACGAACAATTTTAGATTGTTGTTCTAATGAAGCATATCAGCTTTTACGATAAATTTCTAGCAACAGCCCTAGCGCTCATAAAGTGCCTACGTTTTACGAGTTGGTAGGTCTTTATTTTCTCATAAAATGTCTTAAGAAATTCAAAGTAAACTCAGAAAGTTATATCACAAAGTGTGGATATAAAGCTTTCCAACATTTGGAATTGGTTGGAGGACTGTACAAATATGTAATAAAATTCATGTAAAAATTTGTCTTTTATTTATTTAATACTTATTAATTGAATTTTGTAAAAGAAAGCAATTGCAAAATGATTGAAAGTAGCGTCTTTAATCCAACTATCAAACATTAATATTCAAGAATGATGAAAAGTGCTCTGATTAAATTATTTTTAGAACTATAACAAAGACACTTTTTAAACACATCAGACCTATATTGATTTATTTAATAGTTATTCATATTTTCAGAAATATTGTAACAGACAATATTTAAAAAATATATATTTATGCGAAACCAAAAAAAAAATTTTTTTTAATGTTATAAAACTGAAGAAGAGCCTTTTTTTTAACTTTTGAAGTATATTTTGCATTTGCATGTCATTAATATATATCTAATTATAATAAATTATTTTTCACGCAAAAAGATTTTTCATTCATTTCAATAATGTTCAAGTTTATAATACTGTATGTAGTTCGAGAATATAATATCAATGATTATGTAAATTTTAAAATTATAGGGCCGCTATAGCCTGGTGGTTAAAGCATCGGCATTCCGCCTGGAAGGGCCTGGATCGATTCTCAATGCTACCAAAGACCCACCTAATACATGTGATATACATGCTCTTTAAATCTGTGGAATCTAAAATGTTGTAATCGGTTGTTGAGCAGTTACCATGCGGGTTATGGTCTGGAGAATGTTTCCTCCCCTTTCACAATGTCAAAATTGAGAGAGGGGATCCTCTGATAGTGCCATTTATCAGAGTGGTTAAGAGAAAAGTCACACTTTCACGTCCGTGGTGCACTGGTTAAGCAAAAGACGTACTTTACAGACTTAAATTCCAGTAGCCAATGAGGAAATAGCAAAGTTGGCCTGTCCAAGTTTCATAAGTAACAACAACAAAATATTTGTTAATGAAGCTACCTAATTTTAGTTTTTCTAAAACTAATCTAAATTACGATGCAAAATAATTGGTTTAGAATGCATATCATAAATAAGAAACATCAAAAGATAAAATATAAAATATTTAGATAAGCTTGTATCCTCAACTTTATTCAGACTGTTCAGGGGGAAGAATTCATACCGTAAGGAGATCAAACGTGCATAAGTTTTCACAATATCATTATTTTTTAAATATGCAGAATTGAATCCGTTCATGCAAGCTTCTATTTATCATACAAATACAAAAAAATGCATAAAAAAAACAAAATGTGCTAAATAATTATCCATACCAATAATTTTGTTCGCATCTAATTGAAACTGCACATTGTATTTAGCAAGAATAAATTCTAAATTAAAGTAATGCGAATATACAACTGGAGACAATAGGAATTTTAAAAAGAAAGTAAAAAATAAAATAAAAAAACAACCAAGAATGATATAAAGCTCTAATATTTTTCAATACACAAACACATTTTAAGTCTAAAATATGTATTCACATTAATATAAATAAAATATATGAAATTAGAACAAAGCTTGTAAAATAATGTTTTGACATATCTTTTGACAGGAATGAATATAAGGAAAACTTAGTTGTCTGAAAAACAAAAGCTAATTATACTTCATTTTATTTAAAAAAATTTTTTCATTACATAATTAAGATTAGCAAGATTTAAGAGAGTAAGGTATTCTGTAAATTAATAGAGAAACAATGCATTTTTGTAATTGCAAACAGCATTAAAAGAATCCCTGCTCTACCTCAAGTGTAATTACCAATTAGACTAGTATGATATTAGATTTGTTTATGAAACCCAAAAGACTACATTGCTTTACTTAAATTCTCATCATGTAATTCTGTTTACTTAATGGGTTATTACAATGATTATGATATTGTGATAAGCTTCGCTTTTCTTTGAAAATTTATTTAATCTCATAGATTAAGTGCTTTGACATTTAATAATTCTTATTTCCTATAAATAATAATGAAACTGCTTATTTATGAATAATATCTTATTCTGTAATTCTTTAATTCCCGATTAAAAATATAGTAAATATAATGTAAATTATATTTTCACTTTAATATTCACTGCTTATTTAATATTTATTTTGTTCAAAAAGAAACTGCAAAATAAAACATTGCTCTAATTATTTATTCAAAATTATTTCCATCATAAAAAATTTCAATTTTTTTTTTTAATTTTCTTATGGGATTTTAAGATTTTGCTTGTTTTATACAAATAGATATTTTAAAATTAATAGTGTAAAAGAAATAAAAATAATCAACATTTTTTTTAAAAAAATTCCTTAAAAAGAAATTTGTTAGGAGCGTATTTATAAAAAAATATTAGATAAACGATATTGCTTAATGTTTTCCTTTTCCTAAATGAGCTGCAGTTTTTAAAATTTTTAATGCTTATAAATAATTAAATGTTTTCTAAAAACGTAATAATTTGTTATTTTACTTGAAGTATATTTAATTAAAAAGAATCCTAATTAAAAGCACTTTCTACAATACGAATTTTATATATAACTTTTTATTTAATTATTTTATAAATCTGAATCAGGAAAAGTTGGTAATAAATGCATAAATTAAGTCCTAAATCAATTTTATTTTTAGGACAATATTTACAAAAGCTATTACTAATATTATAGAAGGCAATATATTACCATAACTGTTTTCATTTGTTGAAAGAAGATTACTATTATATAAATTAAAATGAACTATAACAAAAGGTTCGAGACTTTTAAGAATTATACTTTTTATTTTTAATATTATAAAAAATTCTTATTTCAATACTTTATTTGTATTTTAACTAGATCTATTGATATCAATGCAATAGATCAGCTTTTCTTCATATATTTACATTTCACACGAAAAAAAGTACTTGTGAGATTAAAAATACATTTCACATTATTATGAATGGTTATAGGTTAAAAATATATTATCTGATACAGAATAATAATATATGATAATTATCTATGTTATTAATAAAAATTTCAACATGTTTATAAACTTGTTAGAGAAGATAATGTATTTAAAGTATTTTGTAAAGTGATATGATTAATTTCACAGATGAAGTTAAATTCTTTTCACTATCAAACTTTATTCATTGTGATTCAAGAAGTCAAAAATGTAGTTAGAGTTATAATTTATAATGAGTATTATAGTTACGGTTATAATTAAATGTCTCTTCATTTCCTCAAAATTTTACTTTGTTTTTCACTTCAAAAGCTAGTTATGATATTTAGCTATTATTATGTGACTCAAATATTGTAATAAAAGGGAAAATATTCATTGTTGTGTGGTAATGAGATTAATATATATGGTACATTTTATTCAATATCATGCTTCACTCGTTTTCGTTACTTTTCACTTAGAGAAAAATGGTGCCATTAATGAGGTTATAATTATAATTCCATTCGTAACTTGGCTTTGTTGAAAATTAATACTATTTTACTTTTGAGTACAAAGACTTTTCAGATGCATGTTGATTAAGATTTACGATGCCCCAAAGTTTAGAATCGTATTTTATGTTATAATAAATACAATGTATCTAAACATCTATAAATCTTTGTTCTCAATTAATACAGCTTAATCAATGGAACTAATAGTACTATAAAGTTAGAGTTTTGAGTCTTTATAATTTGTGTCTTAGGTTAAATTAATTTTACCTACCAGCACAAAAGCTTGTATTTGATTTAGTTTGTTGATTAAGCCATGAAACATAAAAGACTTAGTATCATTTCCCAATTATTCTGAATTCAAATAACATATTATTTCATTTTAATATTTAGAGGAATGTAAATATAAGGAAATCATAATATTTTTTAATTTATTCGAAGATTTGTAAACTAGCTTATTTTTATAAAATTACTTACATATATCTTTTTCTAAATGAATAAATATGATTTTTTTATATTTATACTATATGTGATGAAATCTTTAATTATTAATTTACTATATTTATATAAATAAGACATATAAATATAGAAAATTATTCATTCAGTTTTTGGTTATATAATTCTCATTATTTTTCAATAAAATGTAAATAAATCATGAATACTAATTGCGACTCTTTTTCCCATAAATATTTACAAAGCGAAGCAAAGAAATCAAGTTGAAAAGATAATCTGATGTCAAATATTTAGTAATAGAATATTAAAATAAATTTTTTAATATATTTATATAAACATAATTATAGGTAAATTTATGTGCTTAGATACAAATAGTGAAACAATTTTTCTAAAGATTAAGTTTATGTTTTTTACTTGAAAATTTAACTGTTCTAAGATTCCTCTCATTCGAAATTTTAAATTTTTATGTATGCATTCTGTGGTCAATTTAATTTAATGAAAAGCAAGCACTAAAACAATCGAAACTTAAAAAATTTGCTTTGTAATGTAATGCGTAATGTGTGCTGTGTTATAGCAGGCTTCATCACATCACATTCTAACACGAAATTAATACATGTTATAATGATATAAAAAGAAAATGCTTAAGATTAGTTAATAATTTAAAATCGTATTATTTATTTTCATAACACTTATAATTATTATTTACACTCAGTTGAATATTAATCAAGTAAATAAAATGTATAAACATTAGTAAAAAAAATGATATGACAATTTATTTCAAAGTATTATTTAAATTTCACAAAACAAATAACATTGTTTATTTTATGTAGCCTTGTTTTTAAATTAACAAAAAAATTATGTTACAATATTTTGACTTAATTTTAACTAATATTTGTATGTTAAACTTTAAGTTAAATATACGTTTTATTGTTAAAGATGCGTCCAGGGATTTTTTACTAAATACTAGGCCTACTTCGAAAAGTTCTCAGTCCCATTCTCTATTATTAACCTTTTTTTTGGTTAGTATGCGTAAAATATATCTTAAAAAATTGAGAAAGTGCAAGTTCTTAATAATTCTATCATTAAACTTTTTTTGGTTAGTATGTGTAAAATATATCCTAAGAAATTATTGAGAAAACGGAAATTCTTAATAATTCTATTATTAATTTTAAATATTAATAATTCTATTATTATTTATCTATTATTGAAATTGTAATAATTCTTAATTAATTCTATAATTTCTTAATAATTTTAGTATTAACTTTTTTTGGTTAATATGCGTAAAATGGTTGGTTAATATATCCTAAAAAATTGATAAAATGGAGATTCTTAATAATTCTATTATTAACCTTTGTTTTGGTTAGTATGTGTAAAATATATCCTAAAAAACTGAGAAAACGGAAATTCTTAACTACAGCATTTTCTTCTAAATGGTGATCATAAAAAAGAGGCTAAGGAAATCAAACGAATTCAAATGTGAGATATGCTTCTAAATAGTGATAATATATAAAGTTGCATCTATAGAAAAAAATTTTAATATATTTGAAATACTGAAATTAAAATATATATAAAAATTTTCATATTTTGACAGTTGTAGGTTTCTAATAACAGTAACTGTAGACAATGAAATCGCATGATGAATTCGTAACGTAACATAAATTTAAAAAAATTCATTTCTCATTTATTGAGATATACATAATGAGAAAAAGTTTATAAATAATGACAGACCAATAGTATAATATAAATTATATTTTATTAACAATTGATATTACTTTAAGAAAATATATTTAATAAAAAATTATTATAAAGAAGTAGTATCTTTGAAAGTGCAATAAAATAGTGTAATTTACTACTTAACAAAATTCATTAAAAGAGTAATAAATTTAACAATATGCATAAAATAATTGTAATGGAAGAAATCTTATTCCTCTAATATGAATATGTGTAGGAATTTTATAAAGTATTTATTTTTACACATTTAATTTTGCTCAAAAGATATGAAATTTTATTTCTAAAAATAGTTATAATATCAGCAAAGAAAGAACAGAAAGATAAAAATTTTCCCTAATACATTTACCACAAAAGTATACAACAAATTCTTGTGATTATGTATCTAAAGAGTGTAAATAATAAGAATAAGAGAATTCTGATGTATTACAGTTATAGTAAACGTTAGAAAAAATACCAATATTCTTCCGTTAATTTAACTGCCTTGAAAAACTCACCTAATTTATGATAAATGGTCGAGAAAACTTTCATGCATAAGGGATATAAGCATAAAAACTCTGCTGCCTTAATTAGAACTTAATTGAATCAGAAATAATTAGTTCCATTTAAAAGTAATTTATTGTGTTCCCCAACTTTTTTGTGTATACAGTATGTGGTACAAAAAAAAATTCTTTTTACAAATGTCAAAAGCTTCATTTGTGAAAAATAGCTTTTCTATGAACATCAAGGCCACCATTCTACTTTGCTGATTTAGAAATGATTTCCAATATTTAATTTAACCACATTGATTTTTTTTTTCTTTCAGCAGAACTTAACTTAGATTTTTATTCTTATAGTATAAAGCTATCTGTTTTGTTTTTTTTTTAAAGGAAAAGTCTATTGTTTTTAAATTATTTTTAAAAATTTATTTATTAGACTTTTTTTTTAATTTTCATATAGTTATTTCTATACATTCTTATTAAAGTAACGTTTCTTGATTAATATTAATAACGTTACTTTAATAAGAATGTTGAGAAATAACTATATTCTAAAAAATTATCTATTCCATTTTGCAAAACTTTAGCATAGAGTAGTAAGCAAATTAACAATTAAAAGCTATGGTAAGGAATTCCTAAATCCTAGGATAACCCCCCTTTACAGGAGGACGTTTCACATATTGAATGCTATTTCTATGTATTTTATAAAAACTATCCTAGAAAGATAATTATCACCTGTCCTGATCAGGATCTGTGTTTAAGAGCTTCTTATTTCAAACAGAACAGTTTTAAACAAGCGGGATTTCCTCTCATTGTTCCTCAACATCTGAAATCAAAACGGGAATTTTCCTCTATCAGGAATCGTCTATAAATATTAAATATTTTTGAATTGGAGCATCACTTGCATGGATATAGGGGTATATTCCAGATAGAAGAAAGCATATAGATAGCTAAAAATACTACTGGTAAAGTTTGAAATCCGGCATTCAATAGAGGCATTGTATATAATGCCTAAAACTAGCCGGTAATATATGAAACGATTTAATTTCCACACATTTAATAGGTATTTTATAGAATACCAGATGAGAAACTGGTAAAATATAAGTTAAGTATAAAGTTCTCTGATTCGTTTTGAATATTTCGTAATAAGACACGTGACTTTTAACAAGTTCTGAATTTGTCAGATGCGTTTGTACTGGAGTGTCAAAATAACCAATGTTTGATAAATTTATTCAACAAAAATTAGTTTTTTACTATGCTGCATGAAAATAGAGGAGCAAACTGTAGTATTGAAGAAAGAGTCATATTATATATATATATACATGAAAACAAAGATTTAACGTAAAATTAGAGTTAACGCTGCATAAAATACTGTTTTCTTAACCGAAACTACTTAGAAGAAGTTAATAAATGATATACAAAAAACTAAAATGTCTACTAAGAAGAAACACAGAGAGTATTGATTGCTGAATCGCTACTATGTAAAGATTGTAAAACAAAAGTAAACTCATTTATCCTGTTAAGGAAGGTGTCAGTGCTATACAGTATCACGACACGTACGTCACGGACTCTAGTTTTTCACATACTCCATGAAGTGCATTCATCTCTTGGACACAGTGGACGTAATATAATGTTGAAATAACTTTCAATCAAATGCAATAAGATTACACGTCATGATAGTGAACTGTACATCCACTTTCGAGAACCTTGCCAAAAATAACAGAAAGGTTATAAGTAAAGGGCATTGTTGTGGAACCTATGGTAATTTTTCTGAATTTATTTCCCATTGTCATGTAGATCTTATTGAATTTAAGTCTCAAACAGATCTAGACTAGAAATTTATTATGGTGTATCGTCTCACAAAATTTGCGATTCTCCTAACTCAGATTTGAAAAAGAGCTGAAGGTTATAACCTTCAACCTAGTGGAAATATGCTCATTGCTTGGAGTGCCATATTTTATTACAGTCTGATAATGGTAGGGAATTCGCCAATAATGTAACGACCAGCTTTAAGGAGTTTTGGACAGCACTGAAGATCGTTTATGGGAAGACTTGTTAACCACAAAGCCAGAGTAGTGTAGAAAGAGATAATCAAGATGCCGAAAATATGCTCTGTACTTGGATGTAAGATAATGATCGCTGGAGGGGAGGATTGCGTTACATACATTTTATGAAAAATAAAACTTATCAACAGACCATCTTATCAAGCACTTTTTGGTTACGTGCCTAAAGAAAGACGTCTTACAACTTCTTTTCTACATGAAGGTGTTTTAAAAGATATAAGCGGCTAAGGATTCATCAGATGTAATGTACAACAAAGTGCCAAAATCTGAAATGTCTTTGCTTGATAGACATAAGAAAATGTAATTAAAAATCCGATTCAAGTCTTCCATGTTGAAACAAGTTGGTTAATTTCTTTTTTTTATATGAAAATTTTGTTTCCCTTAATATGAAAAGTATAACTTATGTTTTGTACAAATTTAATTTTGTTTTACGTATATTGAATATTTTTAATGGCACTCTCATTATTTTTCCATAAAAACATTTGCATTTTTGAGAAACGCACGTCATTTATATAATAACCTCATCTGAACGTTTTTTCATACTTTGCCTAAATAGCATTTGCTATTCAATAATAGAATAGTGTGTGTGTGTGTGTGTGTGCGAGCACGCGCAAGCTAAATTTCCTAATTGAAATTCAACAACTAATATATAAAATTTTATATCAAATACAGAAAGAAATTCCCAGTATAAAAATTGTAAAATCGATTGAAATAAAAAGAAAAACTTTTAAGGGTTATGGCATAATATATTATTACTTTATTTTTTAATATTTATTAAAACTAAAGAAAAAAATTTTTTTTTGTATAATACTCACTTGATGCAGAATAATCAATGTAAACTGGCATTTTTCATGCGAAATATTTTCAAAGAAAAAAATACACTTCTTGCGTTGCTTAATCTTAAAAGCGCGCGCGCGTGCCCTTGCTTAACCTTTTTACACACTAAATTAACTTCTTAAATATTATCAAATAAAGCTTGTGTAGTATTTATTCACATTTTGTATTACTCTAATTTTGTGAAATCTTTTTAATAAAAAAATCATTAAATAAGTATTTTAATTCGGAAATATAAAGCATTTTTAATCATATATGTTCAAAAATAATGTGTGTGTATACAGAAGTATTTTACTGAATAACTATTTACATTTGTACTTAATGTTTTAGTGTTTTCAATTAATGAATAGAATGGAACATAAAATGATGATGATATCACAATACACAAATTCCTATCATAGATCACAAACACCAAAAGGCAATAATAGAATAAGCAAGTATTTTTTTGGTAAAATTTATTACATTTTCATCATTCATTCATTGAATATAAATGAAGAAAGGGGATGAGATCCTCATTACAAATGTATTAATTCAATTATCCTTCTTAATCAACTAATCCAACAATGTTCTATCCAGCGAAGTGTGTATAATCTATAATTCCTAGCAAAAGAATTATATTCACTTAATTTTGCCTTAATTATTCAGCTCACCTGTTGCAATGTATTTCCTATCTAAAAGAATTTATAATAAATATAATCCCTATAGCAAAGCCAAATTTAAGAAGAATAATTGGGCCTTTTTAATGGCTTAGAAATTACTGAATTTAAACAATGAATCAAAATCTTGCAGCTGTCAAATTCAAAAGCAATATTTTTTGTGATAATCATATCGGGTGCGAAACGCAATGACTTTAGTTTTAGTCTTGAAAACAGTTGTGAGGTAAGTCACTTATCATAAAGTAACTATTTTCATTTCATTTTACCGTGAGTTCAACTTTTATTTTGGGGTAAATGTTTGCTATAAAATTTAGATACCCCTTTAAGTCGCAGAATTCGTATAGATTAGCCTTCGTTGGGGTGTATAAGTGACCTTACACCAAAGTATATGACAAAATAGTTTTATGTATATAATAAAGCTGTATGCATAAAAAGTCTTAATTTAAGCATATTATTTAATTATATCATTAACAAAATTATCCTTTCACTGATACAACAATATTACCGTTAAGTAAACAATAGTAAATTAAATTAACTGCATTTTTTCAAGTGCTCTTGTTAAATTCAAAAATAACAATTTTTAGACAAAGAAAATGGATAGAATATTAGAATAAATAATTTTATAGTTAAATTAAGCTGCTGATATTTCAGATTATAATATTTTAAAGTATACTTACCGACGACTCAAGTTTAAAACTTCTACAATTGGTTTTAGTTCAGTTTCTTTTTGCAATTTATCAATATTTACAAAAACTGTGTATTTTTTTCTTAACAATGAGCTCTACTTCAATTAGGGACATGAAGTAATTAACGAAAGGTTTTTTGAGAATATTAAACTACTGAAATCTATAACAAATATTTCACAAGAAAATGTATTGTTTGACAGAAAGTACATTAACGAAAGGTTTTTTGAGTATATTAAACTACTGAAATCTATAACAAATATTTCACAAGAAAATGTATTGTTTGACAGAAAGTACATTTTATAAGGAATATGTTAATATGTAATCTGATATTAAGTCCACTTTACTAACAGCAGTGTGTGTGTGTGTGTGTGTGTGTGTGTGTGTGTGTGTGTGTGTGTGTGTGTGTGTGTGTGTGTGTGTGTGTGTGTGTGTGTGTGTGTGTGTGTGTGTGTGTGTGTGTGTGTGTGTGTGTGTGTGTGTGTGTGTGTGTGTGTGTGTGTGTGTGTGTGTGTGTGTGTGTGTGAGAGAGAGAGAGAGTGAATAAATATAATATAACATTCAATATAGTTAATATTGTATGAATTATACTTAAATCAAAAACAAGTGGAAAAATTAAGAAAGCATATCATGTATTGTTACAATATGTTATATGTTAAGCTCATACATTTTCACGTACTAATTTAAAATAAAATAATGAAACCAACTAAAACATCCATTGTAAATATTATACAATACTTTATTTTCCTGTTGAAGATTCAACTGAAAAATAACGCTTTAAAATTAACATAAAAAATTCATATTAAATAGAACCTTTATATTTATAAGACACACACAAATGCAAAATTTGTAACATAAAATGAAAACATTAAATTTAACATTTCGATGGTGATTCTTTCGCCAGGGCAATTAATTTCTCTGTCGCAGAAGCTTCACCCAACTAAACGGTGGACACATTTTTCAGTCAAGGTAATCAATCCTGTTCCTGAAAATAAATAAAAATATCATTGTGATTTATTGTGAATTGAAATAATTGTACGAAACGATGAGAATTTTTATCATGTTTAGATTAAATATTTGAACTAAAACTTTTTAGTGCTTTATAAAGTGAATATCAAAAAGATATATCTTTAAAGTAAGACATTTAATTTGATTTTTTTATTTTTAACAAACTAATATTAAAAGGCATAATCAAACTGAGTGTGGGTGAGATATTTCTGAATTAAATTTAAAAAAGGGTAATTAAAATGTAACTATAAATATACCGTATTCAAGCCAGTTAGGGGAAAATTTTCCAGCATTTTCATATTTTACAAACGTTTAGCTATAATTTATTAATTTTTCTCATATTCATTGCATCTCATAAATTATGCTGATATCGTAGATATCATAATTATTTATCCTATACTAAATTATATATTTTTTCCTATTTTATATATTCATATATTTATGTAATTTGAATTAAAATGTAACAAAAAAATATATATTTATATTGTATTAATTATTATAAAAATACCATATTGGTAACATAAAAAACTATTTAAATACTTTTATTGACTTCAAAATTCGAAATTAAAATTTTAATAAAGCACTACTTTGTGGTAACAAAAACAATACTATTTCTCTCTCTTTAGAATTGAAAAAAGAAAAAACTCAAAAACTCTCAAATACAAAAACCAAAGAATTAATTTGCACAAGTTATAAAATACAAAGAATTCAGAAATGTATATATAGCGTCGTTTTCGTGACATAGAAGTGACCAAGTGATTCGCTTATATCTACCGTTCCAACCGAAGATTGTCTTGTCCACTTATGGTAGATGAATCCTGAACAGTGTAGTTCCAGCAGCAGCGAGCAAAATGCCAATTCAGGTCCAGAATTTGGAGAAGAATGAATGTGTATGGCTTTTCAATCTGCATGATTACGCAGCCTGAAATATACTGCAAACCAATAAACAATTCTATAATGTGATTTTGTATCTTCATGTAGTTAAGTAATAAGCTATTAATAATTAATATCTAAGAATGAAATTCTGTTGTTCTTACTTATGACACTTGAACAAGCCAAGTTTACTTTGCCGTCTACCATGCTAGTTTGAATCAGTAGATTGAGCCTTTCGTTTAACCATGAAGGTAAAAGTACGACTTTGCTCTAATCACTTCTCCAATAGATGGCATCATCAGAGGATCCACCCCCTCAATTCTGACATTGATTTGGAGGGGCAGGAATAAACACACCATTACACCCATGGTAACTGCTCAAGGATGGACCACAGGATTTTCGATTCCACAGATTTAACGAGCACGTATATCACGTGTACTCGGAGTATCTTGTGTGACGTTGGGAATCGAACCCCACTCTTCTTAACAAAATGCCGATTCTTTAACTACTAAGCTACCACGAAGCTACGATTTAGGTTGGTTTAGTTTCGGAATGTCTATTAATTCTAAAGTATTGCAATATAAGAAATGATATCGAATAAATTTGAGAAACAAATGTTGTGAAAACAACAGGAAAAAGTTTAAAATAGCTTTCCCCTTACTTTACCTCATTTGGTTTTAAAAAATATTACAAAAATTTTCCAGAATTCAAATTTTTGACATAATCAAAACACTTTTAAATACTTTAATTCAATACTTTAAAGGGAATCGATAAACTATAATACATTCTTGAAAATATTTAGATAACTTTTCAATTGATTCAAATTTTACTAAATAAATAAATTTAACAGAAATCAATAGCATTATTTTCTCATAAAATTCCATCGCTTCATAAAAGTATTCCTATGCATTTTTTATTTATTTATTTTTTTACATAAATGATTCGAAATATTGTTAAGATTAAGGCTCAGGAGATTAAATTGAAGAAATAATTAATTAATTCATGACTTTTATAAATAAGCAATTGAACTTATTTTTGTTACTGCCAGAAATGTCTCAAAACCATACCTTATTTGTGTAATTTGAACTCCTTGGTAAGTTCAAAATGTGGTTAAATCAATCACCATTGAAAATTAAAATCAAATTATATTAATAGCAAATGAGATATTCAATACGTGAATTATAAAAAAAGTCCAACTACAAAATGAAAAGATGCCAAATCGTCAGTTAAGTGGATTGTAATTTTCATTCCTTCTGTGAATCAAGTAAGCAATATTTAGAATTTAAACCGAAGTGTATTGTAGACAAATGATACAATCAATAAGAAAATTTAAAAAGTCTGTTTTCACACATTCCTATTATTTCCCAAAATACATCCTATTTGTTTTTTTTTTTTTTTTTTTTTTTTTTTTTTTTTTAAATTTTGCATACATTTTGTTGTTGCACCAGCATGCTTCCCAGCACTTAGCTCTGAATTGGACTCTACCAATTATACAGAAGCAGCCGAGTGGAATCATCGTAATTTTGAGCCACGGACCAAGTAAAAGACCCACAATAGTTAGCCGCCAATCCCAAAAGAATCATTTCACTTGGAGGTCATTGCGACCATCCTCAGTTTGAACATGTTCCATTAGTACTCATACGGATCTTCGATTGCTAGGGATGCGAACTCACTACTTTCCGATAATGAGAACGACGCTCTAACCAACCAGGCCATAGTGGCCCGGCAATACATTTTGTATCTCCCGACGTCAAATTGCTATATTTTTCGACATCCTTTACATTAATTCTATACGCATACTTTTCTAATCTTTCAAACAAAATGCTTTGTTTGATTTAAAATTTGATAAATAAAACTCATGCATTTCTCTATTATGATGTAAATTTCAAATCTATATGCATTTTTTGTGTTAGAAAATAATTATTATTTTAAACCCTATATATCATATTAAAATGGAAAAAAATCTGAAAATAATTTCCTAAAAATAATAAAATGTTCAAATGACGGATAACAGTATAAATAATTAACAATGTTTATTTATCTCATTTTTTAATCAAAATAACATCCCAACACTTTTTTTAGAAGTATCTATTTAATTTATTTATGAAGAGAAGAAGCTTATAGTTTTCCATTTTGTAAGAAAAGAAATCTACCTTTTTTTTCAACGAATGTTCCTTTTAAAATCATTTATTTCATTAATTATTGAATGCACACACAAATAAGTTAACGACTAAGTGCTTCACTAATATGACAAATATCCTTTCTTTAAAAAAAATTAATTATTAGTTTCCAGTAAAAAAAAACAATTTAAATATACTTCGTATTTTGTTTCCACATATGTATTAAAAAAAAAAAAAACACCCAATTAAAAAGAAGAAAAATTAAGACATTAGGAGTTCAGAAAGCTTTAGAAATTTTTTTTCATGAAAGATGATACATAAAAAATAGCTAAAAAGAATATTCGTTGGGAAATTTATAAGTTGAGAATGTGTACTGATTAGAGAAAGGCCATAATCTCAACCTCTAGAGTTAAGGTAGTTTCCTCAAGCAGAATTAATTATGCATAAAAGAACGTATATTTTCTCGCATTATAGCAACCTTTTCAATTAAATCACATGAGCATTTTTCAACAGGTTGAACAGACACATTTAGATTCTTTCTAATAAAATTTCAAATTTTAAGCACGTTTTGAAATTACTCTAAGAAACATATTTCTTTATTATTTGTATTAAAAGTGTTTTTTATATACAATTTTCATGCATTTTCTGCTACTCTTTTAAGTGTAAAAGGAACGATTTTTTTAATTGATTAAAAATTATTTTGTTTTCTCAGTCATAGAATTGCAGAGGTTTGAAACTGTACATTTAAACATTTTTTCTTGGTAAATTGCTTTAATCAATTTTTCATTGGTAGACAGTTTAATAGTTTAAGGTTGTTGTAATATATTCCAATATATATATATACAATTAAATTGTCTTCTAGGAGGATATTTAAAGTATGGTAACTGATATTTATATATGTGTCGGAAGAAAGAAAACCTGAAAAATTCTAAAGCATGGAGAAGGCAGAAATGCAATATCCATTTTCAATAGTGGTCTCTTCAATAATTTCATGGTGACCCCAAGGTGTACACATCTTCCCAACAGCATAGGGAGCAGCCTAATGGCAAAAGGTCATTGTAATAAATATCGATATTTGTTTCATAAATTGATTTCTGGCTGAACTTTTCATAGGTAGTTGGCCATATTCAAGTGTCGCAAAGAGGGAACTAGGAACCCACTTAAACAATTGTTCATGCAGAGGGCAACGCCCATCTCTCATTGTTCAACAATAGCTAGGATCCAACCCAGGATCCTATGCTACAAAGAGCATTTTCCTAACTATCACCCATGGAGAGAGCTCAACCTTATATAAAACCAAAGTCAATGTTTATTGTCAATATTTTATTGGATTAAAAATCACATTTTAAGATGAAGTTCATCAGTAGATAAATTCTCTTATGGCCAATATTAAAACATCTCATTTAATATATTTCAAACTATATCTTCATGTTTTTATATTGTTGAACATATAACAAAAATTTCTAATGATGAAAACATAAAAAACTGTATAAAGTAGAATATCGCAATCTGGATATCTTAAATCCTGATATCCAATGTGTATCTAGAATATCAATAAGAATCCCTTATACAATTCCCCTACTTCTGAATACCCGACAACAATTTTGACAATGTGAAACTGGTAAGTTAACAGTTGAAATGACTGCAAACAGTTTAATCATGACATTGAGCTTCATAAGTTCATTTATCAAATGGTGTGTTTAGTGGTTGCAAAGTGGCCGTGGTAGCCTAGTGATTAGGGTATCGGCCAATGCCGCTAAAGACCCCCCAAGTACATGCGATATACATGCTCATTAAATCTGAGGAATCGAAAGTCCTGTGGTCGATCGTTGAACAGTTACCATGGGTGCACAGTAGTCTGGAGGAAATTTCCTCCACCTTCAGATCAATGCCAAAATTGAGGGAGTGGATTCTCTGGAGGTGTTATCTATCGGGGAGAAATCAAAATAAAGCAAAGACGTACTTTCACCTTCATGGTGCTCTTTTCAAAACGAAAGACGCTCCCTATTGACTTATATACGCATTGCCAAGGCTTAGCCAGCTTGGCTTGTCCAAGTGTCATTAGTAACAACAACAATAGTTGCAATAAAATGAACCAAAGAAGTTTTCAAGAGTCAATAAATCCATAAATTGTTGGTTTGTAGATTTTTAAAATCAGTCTTGGTGATCTTTCCAATCTAAATTAATAATTCAATTTTTGTGTCTCTCAGCTGTCGATTTTTACTCGTGAGACTAATTGAATCAAGATATCTAAAAGGATTTTTTTTTCCTACTGCCTGGCCATTTTTTTTTCTTTGATCAGTCAGTCTTTTTCACACTACAAGAGATACAACTGATACCTTTTGTTCTCACACAAAAGTATACATTTTTTATTAAATCTCAAAAAGCTTATTTCTGGCTTATTTTTATACATATAAATACGAAAAATTCAACTGCTTTTACCCTCATTTGTGCTTTTGCAACAGTTTTGCCGCTGCCCTTGGATTGATAAACTTTTTGACCTTTCAGCAAAAAATGTTTCTTTTTTTTATAGTTCTGTTTGAAAGATTGTCACTAAGCAATCAAAGCTAAAAGAGTAAGACTTCCAGCCATTATAAGTCATGTGCACGCGCGCAGATGCTTTAACAAATAATTCAAGAGTAAAAATGTAGCTAATAATCGAAAACTTTATCAGAAATTAATTTTATGGATATACAGTTTATATTTAGTTTCTTAATTTATAAATTTTAAATTTTAATTAAGAGTAAAGGAAGACGTCTTTCTTTCTCTCTCTTTGTGTGTGTGTGTGTGTGTGTGTGTGTGTGTGTGTGTGTGTGTGTGTGTGTGTGTGTGTGTGTGTGTGTGTGTGTGTGTGTGTGTGTGTGTGTGTGTGTGTGTGTGTGTGTGTGTGTGTGTGTGTGTGTGTGTGTGTTTTCTTTCCTTATATGCTCTGATATAAATGATTTATTTTCTAAAAATGAAAGCGTATATTTTTCTAGTATAATTTTCTATATTATTATTAAGATGGCAGTACAAATTGCTTAACGTTATTTTGAAAATATCGTTAACTTATATATATATATATATATATATATATATATATATATATATATATATATGTGTGTGTGTGTGTGTGTGTGTGTGTGTGTGTGTGTGTGTGTGTGTGTGTGTGTGTGTGTGTGTGTGTGTGTGTGTGTAACAAAATCGCATGGCTAAAAAATGTTACATTAATTTCATGTTTATATATATATATATAAACATGAAATTAATGTAACAAAATCGCATGGCTAAAAAAGTACCAAAAATAAACCTGCGGAATTTTAATGCGTTAATTCGTTTATATTTCAAGCTTAGAGATTTAACCACCCTGGTATTTTCAAATAATTTCGTAAAAAATTTATAAAAGAAAAACCCAATAAGATTATGTTCCTTTTCTTCTTTTTATAATTTATAATATAAATCTTTTCATAAATTTACAAATATTTAAAAATAATTATATATATATAATATTAGATAGTGTCAGGAAAATATTTCTGATTGTTTGGTAATTGCATTAATCATCACTGTGGAAAAATATCTGTAAAGTTTAATCTAACTTCATTGCTTATTTATAACTATTGATAAAATTCTAATCAAATGTAGTACCTCACCGAAGAAACTCTAATTCTATGTATTTTCATCTATTGTTAATATATTACTGTGTTCGTAATTATTATAGATTAATGGAATGTATAGTTAAAAGTTTTGCTTCTGTGGAATATTATTTGGTGGCAGTTATTACTCCTGTTATTGGTTTCATAACTAATTAGTATAAGTTAGAATAAAGACTGAAAATTTGTTTCGTAAAAAGCTAACTAAGCAATTTTTTATAATATTAATATTTAAATTTTTCGGTAACCAAAACATTTATAATCATTTCATTTTTAATTTTATAAAATTTTAATTTAGAACATATTATTACATTTTCCCTCACCCACATGTTCATCTGTTTATTAACACCATGAAATTTATTTAAAGAATATTCCCAGACATTATATGTCTTTCGATGCGCAAGAGATGGCAGCACTATGCAAATTCGTTATGTAAGAAATAAAATGAAGCATGTATTTGCATTATATTTGAATTTAAAAGATTTCAGGAGAAGAACATTTTGAAATTCATATTTAAGCTTTATATATAAATATATATATCTGTCACTATTTTTTCCCTATGATGCATTTAATAAGAATGGATAAACAATATAAGTCTATAACAGAAATCACTTTTGACATTTATCATTATTATTCTCTAAAAATTATCTTTCTGCTAAATTCTAACACATCTGCAATTTTTCTTTATAATAAATACATCGAAAAGAATTCTTGACATTTAAAAGAGTTTAATTACTTACTCAAAAATTCCACTATAATATTTAATTATTATAAAAAAATTATAATTCTTAATAAAAATTATTTTAGGGATTATACTCGAATATATGAGAAAATTGTTTTATTCTATCATCCCGAAATTAGAAAATTTAAAAACCATTTCATTTTTGGAAACGTAGCACTTTAATAATATTAAAAAAAATAATAATAAAAATAAAATCTGAAAATTGAATGTTACCCATTACAATAAAGTTTTTCAACAACTTTCTAATGTTAAGTTTCACAATATATGACGTCATACAGCCGAATTTGAGAAATGTTTTAGCAATCAGAGACACTAAAGATAACTATGTCTGTCAAGACTCGAAGAAAATTTAGAATTTTAAAAGATAAATGAAAGAAAATTTATTTTATAACTGATTGAAAGAAAATTTATTTTATATCTAACTGATAACAGATGAAACCATGTTCCTTCATATCCTTTTCTTAAATATGAATAAAGGATATTTTGGATTTTACATTTATTGTTTGATTTTCTTTAAAGCAAATGTGTTGGACAAATAATTCATTTGTATATTGTTTATTCTTTAGAACCTATCAAAATAAATATGGAACATCTCTTTTCTTATCCTTTATTCCCGCGAAAAAAAGAAAACGTTTTTATTCCTCCCTTTTTTTAATATTTTAATCTTAATTTTTTTCTTCTTTCAGTTTCAATTTTAACTTTTTTTAAACTTTTTAATCCTTATTTTCATTTTTTTCTATATATTTAATATTTTTTTGTTCTAAATTATTCATAAAGTTCTAACCAAAAAATTTTCTTCATTTTAGTTTTTTTTTTGGTTTATGTTTTTCTAATTGCTTTGCATTTTTATTTGTTTCATAAAATTGATATTTTCAAAAGTTTACATTGTTATCTTTGATTGAGTTTGTATTTTATTTAAAATCAAATAATACAATACTAAATAATGAAAATTTTAAAAGAGTATGGAAAGATCATTCTTTGAATCCTTTTAATTTAAGAAAATTCTTAATTTGTTTATTTATCTCCAATTTTAACATTCAAAATATGTTTATATTGTTAGGAAACAACACAAACCACATTTTTATTAATTTATTTTTCATTTTTACACATTAACTTGCAATACAGAAAGTGCCTTTATTGAATTCAAACACAAATTCATGCATTAATTTTATACTTAAATAAGAAAATTTCAATATTTACATATTAAGAAATATTCCAAGTAAAACTTAATTTCTCTTTCCTAAAACGTAATTTGTCATACGTTCAGCAAAATACATTATTTCCTAACTTATTTGGAAATTCAACCTCATTATATCCTTTATTAATATTATTTGTTGTATGCTTTTGCATATTTCTTGAGCGATAACAAAAATGTTTCAATAATATTAAGAAGTACCACATTTTCGTGATAGTATCCAATTCAATATTACTTTTTAAATATATCGTCACAGTAAAATGTTATAAATATATTCAATGATAATTATGGAATAATGAAAATAAAATTTATTTTTATGTTAGTACAGAAAACATTGTATTCAAGTACATAAAACAAAAATCTGGTTGCTTGAAGTTAAAATCCTTTTTCTATTGGTACATTTTTTTTAATCTTATACATGCAGTTGTTTTTCTTTGTAATTATATTATATAAAAATTTATTTATTTTAATGTCATTGTATTATTATTAAATAATTTCTCTTTGAAAAAATATTTTTTAATTTAAAATTCTTCAGATTATATGATATTTGAAATTTTATTCCATTTAAACTTGAAATTACTTCTAAAATTTTTATCGATTATGATTTTCTAGAAAGACAGTAGATGGCAGCATCGCAGTAGTTGTTAAAAATTATCATTATATTTGTAATATTTTCCTACACCCAATCCCCAGCTTAAATTTTTATTCCATATTAACATATGACACTCGTTAATCAAATGGATAATTTATTAACTATGATATTATCTAAAATTTGCTTTTCGTTGTGTATGCCTATTAAAGAAAATTGTTTATACAATCGCTGTAGTATAAAATATATATATTCTGTATTACTTTAAGTAACAACAACAACAGATGAAAACGCAAATTAAAGAAAAATTAATATTTTTACACAAATTCTAATAGAATTCTGAGATGATCTGTATATTCCCCAATCATTCAAAACTTCTTTATATAGTGATAAAACATCAAAAAATTAAATATTCCATTAATTTAATTATTTTTATTATTAATGTCTTATTTCCCTCATTAAAATTTTAGGAATTTTTAACATTAGTTTTCTTTTTATTTTATATTTACAATGATTTATAAAGGTATTTGAAAGATGCATGGTTTTATAATTCTGCTGATTTTAGAATTTCTTAAAAGAGTAGTATAAATCGTACGAAATGTAAAATTAGTCTGATTTCTTCCTGAAAATTAACCAAGTGGGTATTTGCTGTTGTTAAATGTAGAAGATATTTGGTTTAGTCCTTGTACAACTGAAGAACGTGGTACTAAGAAGGTTTATAAGCTGCCAATCAATTCGTTTGTCCAAAAATGTTCATAATAAATTAAGAAAGTTGGTGAAAAACGTAAGCTCACTGGCTGATGGCTTTAAGAGATATAAACAAACTACTCTCGCCTGTTTTCGAAGTGATCATTAAAATTTTCGGAGGATGCCAAAATTTTCGAGATCTGTACTAACGGTTTCGTTGAACAAGCTACGTCAAAACACACCTTGATTGCTTGGGATTATCAAGGCATGATTTGTGCGATGATCCTTTGACGGTGCTTGATTCTTTTGGGGGTGTATAACGCTATGGACCTCGTCTGGCGCTGCTGGAAAAGGGAACGTGCAACAACAGAAAGTCGGTGATATTTTATTACGTATTTGCAAAAATGTAAATTAAAGAAGTGTAGAAAAATTACTAACTTTACATTTGAATAGATAAACGATTACTATCTAACATGTGCCTTGCATATAAATTTTCATAGTGATTTCACAGTTTTTTCTTCCCAAGGAAAAAAAAACAATTTACTATGCTTTTAGGGGCTGTAGTTTATATATATACTGAATGATGATTTAAATCTAAAGTAGTCAAATTAGAAGTTGAATGGTTACCAGTCTTATATTCATGGGCTGGGTGCCTACCAATGACTTAACGTCTATCTATTCGTTCATAATCCAATTCAAAGCTTTAATTCCTGATCAAATTAATTCTCTTAATAAATGAACTAAACAGAATCTAAAGTATTAATTAATTACAGAGAATATGCATGATATCATTCTTAAAGTTTAATTCCTCTTAACTGGAATAGTATATCGGTTAAAGAAGAATACTAAATTTAAAAAATGTAATAACTTTGTCATTTAATTTACTCAAAACTACAATCTACTGTTTCTGGAAAATAATTAATGTCATGGTGTACTTCTCCACATTATTTTCGATGCCCAGTTGTCTATTTTTTTAACTTTTACAGTCAGCTTCCATAATATTACTCATTTGAAGACAAGTCAAATTATCATAATCAATGTTAAATATTTTATCTTATTTTAGAATCTATTATATAATGCTAAATAAAAGTATGAAGTAAATATATTTTAAAAAATAACACACACACACACAAATATAATACATATTTGATGTAATATGTAAATATTTGATATAATACATATTTGATGAAAAAATTTTTAATTATTACATTACTTTTATACATAGATTACATAGGTAAATATCTTGCTTTTATGATGTATTAAGTTGTTGTAAAATAGATTTACAGTTCTACCTCAAATCTCTAACAAATTGCCTTATAGTGGCGAAGAGATGGCACTGGGCGGTATGAGTGAATTATGTCAAGAATTTTACTCTTGGTAAGGCCATTCGTCTATGCCCTGCTATTATCCGCGTGTAAAAGGGCCAGTTTAGACTTTTAACTATATACACTTTGATCCTTGATCACAATTTTCCGAAACACATGTTAAAGCATACGAATCATCGTTTGATACTTGATCTCTACATAAGCTGTTTCACCTTTCCTTTTATGCACTTTACACTCGTCTTCTTGCTTGTGATTTTTCTTGCAGATTTATTGGTTGGTAACTTGGCCCAGCCAGCAGCTAGATCATAAGGGAAAAACAAAAAATTTACAAAATTTTACCTCGAAAATATTTATTTTGACTATAAAAAAACGTTAATATGGCACAGTGGAAGTGAAATTGCCCTTATAACTTCATTATAGAACAAAATTTTGAACCCACCACAAAGATTTTTTCACTAACGATCAATAAAACTGGACGCTGCCCTCATAACAATGTCACCCAGAGTGATTAGAATTGCACGTTTAATACAACATTTTAGTATACTAGAAATCAAACGTTTAGTTACGATCTAATATACTCTTAAGTATCGTGCTTTTAACAATCATGCATGAAGTCATTGCTCAAACTTGATTAATTAATTTAGAGTATGTGTATATGAATACTTAAGGAAAGATAATCATGCTTTTTTGTAAGATCTATGCAAAATACCCAAAGTAAAAAATTGTGCATCTGCCCCGGTAAAATTTCATTCCATTCCTCATTTCCATCGTACATATTTTAGATTTTCCGTTTTTCGAACACCCTTTTCGAATATAAATATTTACTGGTATTGCTCGAATTCATATTCGAAAGGTTGAAAAACAGCACCCCTACAAATTTACGAGTTACGATGATTTTCAGTTTATAACATCGCCATATATGTGTTCCAAAAAAATCGCAATATGACAAAAAAAAGTTTTTTCTTATTAGCCTCATTTTAAAACAATCATGTGCATACAAAAATAAAAGTATAAAATGTCAATTTTAAATTCATACGTCTCTCTCAAAATAAGATCAACTTTATTTATAAGAATGATGACAACGATGAGGCAAAAAACAAAAAAATACAAGGACATGGAATAATCATTCTAAAAGAGAAATCCAGTTTTAAATCGCAAACATAAGCAACGAAATCAACGTAAAGATTTTTACTTAGCATGTAAAGGGATTTCGTTTTTCTAGACGAACAAACAAGAAAGTTTTAATCGAAAAAAAATTTTCCTTCTAACAGAATCCTGATCATAAACAGGAAGAAAGAAATTGTATTATTATTTTAATTTTTATGTTTAATATTGCTTCATCAATACATGTTTCTTAAATATTCTGTAAGACACATAAATTTAACCTAAGAATATTTTAAACAATTTAAAAATGGGTTTATCTCTTGTTAAAAATTAATGGAAAAGCAAATTTCTATCGTAAGCATTTTTATAACTAAAAGTGCACCGCAATTTTTTTTCCGGAAAAAAGAAGTGTGTTTTTGGAATTCCTTAAAAATTTCCCGTTAATCGTTTTATTTCTGCAGTATACATGTGTTAAAAAATTTCATTAAAATATAATACAAATGTTCTGGAATATAGAAATAGGAATTCTTAAAAAAATACACTTTAAGAAAAAGAAATGGAAAATTAATCTGCTACATCTTTTGTTCAAAAGAATTCATATTTAGAGATAATAAAACAATACATCAACCATTTTTAATAAATAATTAAAAATTTAAATATAATTGTAACCAAGATAACGATAAAAGAAGTAATAAAAATATTTTGAAAAAAGGTTCTATATTTGCCAAACCGCTTAGTAAAATTATTCACGAGAAAAAGTATTCTACCCATAACTAGAAATTTACTATTATTAATTAAATAAATTTTTGAAAATATTTTGAAAAAAAATATTCCATTTTTTTAAATGATTCAATAAAATTATTCGTCTGAGAGAAAAAAAGTGTTCTACTCTCAACCAGAAGATTACCGACATTGTATGCATATTAGTTCTAGAATAAGTTCTCAGCGAATTTCATAAGCTGTATAAATATAACCCTGATTTATTAGAAATATTAAAGCATTCAGCAGAATTTATACGTATTACGAAATAAATTAATGTAAAAAATCGTGTTATGGCTTTTCTGTCAAGATGTTTTTTTATTTATTTATTTAAGGTCATTGTTATGTCGAGTTTTCGATTTCACTCTTTGTAATGGAAACAAATCTGCCTTTAGTTCAGGGTTATGCTTTATAAAAAAAAATATCTTTAATATTACTTAAAATAATGAAAATTTAGGTCATTTCATATTATTGCATGAATTTGTAAATTGTAATTTAATTTTATGTCTTTAAAAGAGAAATATAAACATTACTATCATCTCACTAAAGAACATTTTAATGTTTGAATGTGGAAAACATAAAATAAAAGGATTATTTATAATAAAAAATTTAGAAATTATTAAAATATATAATATTCAAAAGTTCTCAAGAAATTTAAAAAAGGAATTACAAATAAAGAAATAGGAAAAAGAAGATTTTTAGTAATTGAAGAAAAAAAAGATGAAGAAAGAATTTTCATTTCATAATCTATTAACAAATCAATAACGAACGAAATATAATTTTCAGCTTGCTAGAAACCATAAAAGAAGCAATATAATTTACGAAATTTCTATTATTATGTTATTTATGATTATCGATGCAAAAATTTTAAAAAAATTTGAAAAATATAAAAAATGTGAGAGAAATAGTCCATTATATATATAAAATATCTCATGAAAAAAAATGTATAAGTTGAAATATATAAGTTACGTACAACGAAAAAAAATAAAAAGCTGGTTACAGTTTACACTAAAATGGGTTACTTCAACAAGTTAACATGAGACACATTGTTTATTCTAATATCAGAAATGAGTCTGAATTTTTTAAGAAGGAAATAAGATTTTTTATTTTGATATTAATTTCAAACAAACTCAGAGAACTTTGTACTTGATCTACTGACAGATTAAAGTTAAGAGAAACAGCATTATAACCCAAACTATGCCAAGATAGTAAATGGTCAAAAAAGTCTATATCCAAACAAGCAGCGAGGACTAAGTTCAAATCATTTGAATAGCTTTTATATGTGATGAGAAATTTGATGAAATTTATGATAGTTCTTACAGTTTCAGAGCTCAAACGCAATGAAGAATTTAATCTAATGAACCTGGTTATCTCTAAAACTGACAAGGTAACTAAATATGATAAAAAAGTAAAAAAAAAATGTTTTCGTAAAAGAAAAAGTCTGGAATGTGAATATACAACATCAAACTAAAAGTATACAAATATTTGATTTTGTAGAAAATTTTCTCGAAAAAATATGGGCTAGAATGTGAATATACAACATCAAACTAAATCACGCAAATATTTGATTTTGCACAAAGTTTTCTCGAAAAAAATAAGGTCTAGAATGTGAATATACAACATCAAACTAAAAATATACAAATATTTGATTTTGCACAAAATTTTCTCGAAAAAATAAGGTCTAGATGTGAATATACAACATCAAACTAAAAATATACAAATATTTGATTTTGCACAAAATTTTCTCGAAAAAATAAGGTCTACAATGTTAATATACAACATCAAAATAAATCACGCAAATATTTAATTTTGCACAAAGTTTTCTCGAAAAAATTAGGTCTAGCATGTGAATATACAACATCAAACTAAAAATATACAATTATTTGATTTTGTCTAAAATTTTCTCGAAAAAATAATGTCAAGAATGTCAATATACAAAATCAAACTAAAAGCATACAAATATTTTATTTAGCCTAAAGATTTCTCAAAAAAAGGTTTTATAATGGATATAGAGCATCAAACTGAAAGCATATTTGTTTTTGCCCAAAGCTCACAAAATATCTGAATCTCCAAAGTTAAAAGATGCGACAAATATTAATAAATAATTTAAATTAGGTTTCCTTTGAATCAACTCATTGTTATATGATTAATCATCATATTCATGTTTTTAAGAAAGATGAAATAATTTACAACCGATATTCAAATTCTTAATCCAACCACAGAATCTGATATATACTAATGCCAAATATAAACTATTTCACTTTTTGTATAAACAGAAAAGATAAAAAATAATTTGCATTTGATATGCTTAGAGGATTATTGAATTAAATTTAGGAGGAAAGTAGCAAAACACAATTTCTAAAATGCATTCAACTCAAAATGTTAGAAATATTCTTTTATTTTATTTTAATAATGTTGCAACTACTTTTCAGAAAACAAGAACTGAAAAAGTAGAGCTATTGACTACATGCATGTGCAAATGATATGATATTAATAGATTCTCTCTCTCTCTCTCTCTCTCTCTCATGATAATAACAAAAACAACGCATTCATAAAAAAACTATTAAAAAATAGATACAATATAAAATTTAAAATTCTGAAAACCATTGTTGCCACATTCTGAATTTTTTTTTTAAATTTTAATTGAATGGGAATATGTTGATTGATTTATAATTAATAAAAGAAATTTATTTCAATTGTTTGCCTATAAGAGTCGGTATAAGAGTCTTATCTCTTTATTTAAATGCATAATACTGTACTTTATATACTCACTTTTTACTTTTATTAAAGTCACACTGTTATCTAAATGGTTATCCATCCAAACTTCGATTCAACAATTCGGGAATTCTTTTCCCACTTTAGGACATGGATGATTAAATCTTTTGAAACTTATTTGAACTGCTTAACCCCATCAATAAATCAGCAAATCATAATCACTTAAAAGTGTATCTAAAATCACAGAACAAAGTATATTTTGTAGGCAATGCAATTAATTGCACTTTATTCCAGTACTTGAAAATGCAATTCATTTGGCTAATAGAAAGTATAATAATACATATTTTTTTAAATATTAATTGGATATATAATGTAAATTACTGATTTTAGGTACGTTTTAATCAACTTGTATGTCAAAAATATTTTCTAGTTAAAGATTTAAACCATACCTGGACGTTTATTCGCCTAATTGTTTCTTTATGACTTATGAATAAAATATGTATTCCTTCTGTTAAATTCTTCTATGATGATTAAATAGTTAATTTAGTGTATCGCTTTTGAAGACTGTTAAACTATTTAAGAGATTAATAATGTTAAGCAATTTTTCCAATCTGTTCTGCAAAACGCTTTCATACAAATCCCTTAATCAAAATCTTTTTTGTGAGAAACTTTCCAGTGAAGCGGAAACATAAATGTTATTTTATATAATTCAGTTAAATGTAACTTCTTAATAATTCAAAAGCCACTCAACTTGTCCAGTGGTCAGCGTGCCTGACTGCGAATAGGGAGGTCCTGGGCTCGAATCCCGGTTTGGGCATGGATGTACTTTCTCTCTCTATCTATCCTGTCTTTGTCTTTTCCATGTGTGAATGGTTGCCTATCCTATAAACTGGTACCTATGGCATGTGTGTTCTGAGGAAGTTGAACTTCACACCAAATTACTGTTCATTTGGAAAAGTGGAGCACCGCCCCGCATACAACAACAACAATAATTCAAGAATGCTGAATAGGGTACCATTCCATTACACCCCCGCCAATCGATCGTCGACTTGATTGTTGCTAAGCAGTTTCCGTCAGAAAAAAAGATTTGGTGTTTAAATAAGTTTTGTCAATAAACAAAATTATTCAGTATATAAAATATAACTAAAATTTTTGTACTATTTTTTACTAGTTTCGGAAAATGTAAGCCGTTTTTAAACAATACACGGAGCAAATATTTACGACTATAATTGCATTTTTTTTTTTTCGTTTCATTTACGATGATTATTGTACTGGAGTATAATTGAACTGTGCCGTAACGAGTTCTCATTTCAAGTTGCACGTTTTGAAATAAACACATAATCAACATCCTATGCAAACAAATTAATTAAATTATTTCTTTTCCTTATTCTGGTAATATAACTGCCAAATATTCCGGTACTTTGAAATATGGCAAGACAAAAATCCGTTTGTTTTCCCTAGCTGTTTTCCTTGCTAAAAATAGGCGCAGCTGTCATAATTTTTCTTTTGTAGCTGCTGAATGCCAATCTAATGAGGTTCATCCAACCAGAGAAGCATTTTGCAAAATGAGTTTAAAAATAAGTTTTTAAGAAAAATATTTATCTAGATAGCAAGATTTCAAAGAATGATGAACTTTCCAAGTCCATTTTGCTATGGAAATAGTTGAGATTTAAAATATATCTTTTTCTCATATTTTTGTTAAATTAAAAATTTAGTAAATAGAAACAGTTGAAAAGGTTGTCAATTAAAATGTATTTTAATGACGTGGCAATGATTCAAAATAAACTTTTCAGAAGTAATTGATATTTCGTTGAAAATATGTGCTGTTATTTAGACATTGTTGAATGTCCCTTGATATTAATCTCGTCATCAATCTCCGGAAATGGCTCCAAATCTCAACAGAATTCTGGTAATCCAGGAACAGAAAATATTAGCAGAATCCCAATTAATAAAAGTATCGTTTGAGTAATCGTTACAAGTGCACACAACAAAATTTATGAAATTCAATTCTTAAGTTCATACATAGCAGTACAGGCGATGCCCGGACTGTACCTTAAAGTTAACGAGTTTGGAATACTCGCTCTTCACCAAGCGTCTCGCAATTATGAACCAAGATCAGGTGACAAAGTCACATCTGAACTTGAACCCTCCTTTCACATACCCGCCTCATCAGCAGAAGGCCTTTGGACATCATCAAGCGTTTCGTGATTATGAACCACGATCAAGTGACAAAGTCAAACCTGAGCTCTAACCCTCTTCTTCAAATTTCCGCCACATCAGCAGAAAGACTTTGGATATCACGAAGCACCTCGTAATTATGAACCATGATCAGGTGGCTAAGTCACACCTCAGCTTGAACCATCTTCTTCATTTACCCGCCACGCCAGTAGAAGGATTTTGAATATCATAGATTAACGTGGACACGTCCACTCAACGCATGGTGATCTAATAACTTAATGAGGATGAATGTTTTCACCCTCCCAATCAATGTCATTGGCAAACGATGCTTCCTTTTGCTGATTTTAACGGGATACTGCATAAAGTTACTGAGCTACTGGAGTTTAACTCTTGAGTACATGCAGAAGATCTTACTCTGCATTATTCTATGTCAGTTTAGAAAAGGTTTGAACATTTAACGATTTTTTATTCTATTATTTTCACAAACGACGAAATTAATTGAAAAAAGAACGTACTGTAGTTTCTTGAATCCTATAGAAAAGTGAAGTAAGCTACTACAGAGGTCATGCAATCATACCGTTGTTCTGTCATCTGGAATGAGACCTCTATCATGACTGAGAAATAACGAGTTCGATCTTTACTCAACTGAAGAATGTCTGTGAGAGGACATTAAAATGTTAAAAGTTCCCGAGGTTCCTTCTTTACTGTAAGGTAGAGAGGAAGTGTTAACTCAGGTGTCAACTTCATTACATAATCAGGTTTCAAAATCATGAGGTGGTTGGGTATGTTCAGTAACATCAAGATAAAATGCTCAATCATAAACATATCGAAATAATCCATCCTTTTGCATATTACAATAAAAATGCTTACATTTAATTTTACAGTTTTTGGTAGTTAAATCTTATAACATCGACCACATTACCGAATTAATGAATAGTTGACGCTTTTAGTTTAACATTAATTTCTTCAATTGCATTTTTATTTGAGTTTATATCTTCTTAATTTCCGAGATTATGTGACATAGCTTTAAATTAACTTCATAAATAGCAGTATAAAATTTTCTGATGATGACTTCGTTTATTATATTCGTTTTACAAATGCTTCATATTCCTTTTTTAATCTTTTCCGTTTATTAAATGTTTCATATTTTATTTTGAAATAGATAAGAATAAATTTCCTTCTGATTGCATTTGATTCAATTACAATTAGAAAAAAATTGTTTTCTTTTTCATGGTTTCATATATCTGCTTTTCCTATATTTTATATTAACAATAGTTTCTGTTTATAGAATTTTTTTATAATTTATCTGATAAAATAGTTTTATTATATAAAACTATATATTTTATCAGATAAATTCTAGCTAATTTTCAGCTTGTTTCTATCTGACAATATTAATAAAATTATTTAAATTTTTGTACATTATGGATATTTAACATCGTATAATAGAATTACGTTACTATAATGAAAATTTTATGTAATCGAATATACTACAAATATTTAAATAATGCCTTTCCAATGAAAAAAAATCAAAAAAATTATACGCGAAATACTGGGAGAAAATTAAAATTTAATAATAGCAACATTTTCTTTTTTTCTCTCATTAATATTTATAATTTATTTTCAATATATAAATTTTATTTATAGAGAATTTTACTGTTCTTTTTTTAATGTTGGGTTTAACTAATGCAATGTGCGCTAAAGATATTTGCTTAAGTACTTTTAATTTTTAGTATTACTTTGGAGAAAAAGAGTAGCACACAGCAAAATTTTCTTTAATTTACTCAATAGTTTTTATTTATTTATTTAAATATAATTGGTTGTTTATGAAGATTTCTATTGTTTTTTAAAGTAGTGCTAAACTAACGTAGTGAGTTAAATATGCTAACGTAAGTACTTTTAATTTTTAATGTTTAGTTTTCTATTTAATTTTTTTCTGTTATTAAATTTATCATTTGTAATTGTTAGAATAGATAATTATTCCACAAATATAATTTGCTAACCTTCTAAAAATTGTGGGTGGTATTTCCTATTTATATTTTTATAGGATATGGCGTAGGTGCAAATAATTATTTACATAATGTTTGCATGCGTACGGTTTAACCCCACGATACGTTGCAATAATCGTACGATATTGCTGTTGAACTTTTCATCGGAAACTATTGCCTCATTGGAGGCAGGTGTGCTTTACATAAAGATGAGTGGTCTTTAGTTTTATTTTTCTTCTCCAGCTGTATTGTAACAGTTCTTTATTTCACTAATAAAATTTTGAAAAGGTTATAGCATTCACACCATTCCATTGAACTTTATTTTAAATTTGATATCTGAAGAGGGTTTTTGCTCTTATATTCAAACAAATGTTCACCTATGTCTTCTTTGAATTATAAACTGTAAAGATACCTAAATTTAATTATTAATAATGTTTAAAAATAATCAATATAATACATTTTATAATAATTTAAAGTTAATGTGTGCAATAAGTATTATTTCAATTGATTTCATTTTGAATATTTCAACATTACACAAAAATAGAGTTGTATTTCATAGATATCATCTTCATAATAAATTAAGGAAATTTAAAGAATTCAGTTTTTAAATGTTTTTACAAAACATTTTTTAAAGTAAAATAACTCTCATAATATTTTATTCAATTTATTACTGTGAAGAGCTTGTTATTTCTCTTTTCCGACACAAGTACATAAGTACAAGGAATCCAAAATCAAAGAATATTTCTTTCCGAACTTTATTTCTAAACCACTAGTGAAAAAAAGTTATATTCTGTCGAGGAAGATTGAATATTCTTTTCCTTTAAAAAAGAAAAGAAACCTCTAGTTTGATCCTAACATATGTTAAATAGCTGAAGATAAGTGTTGCATATCTACTTCTGTATTCAAATCTGATGAGTAGACAATTCAGATGATTTCTGGGCGTCTTATTTCGTGATTCGAATAAAATGTTTTGTGAATAAAAGATAGTATGGTTGCTATATAATACTACTCTTGTAACTAGGATTTCTGCTTTTCAGCTCTAGGAGGAGCGGAAATGATGACCCCTTATATAGTTGGGGACCTAGTGGGTGGGCCATCGTGGCTCCGACAGTCGGTGGATCTTTATAATTTAAAAGTAAGGAACATCCAAGAAATCCCAGACTTGTCTTGATATACTCTGAGGTATCATATTTTATGTGCAGGACATTAGGACCACGATCTATTTTACGTGCCCCAGCCGGCATTAGTGACCAAGATGCATCTTTGGTTGGGTCGGGTTTCGAACTCCCTACCTTCCGATAACGAAAGAAAAAACGTTACAACCAACCACCGTAGTTTCAAAGATAAAAAATTCTACCAGAAAGTATTATATTTTAAGTGCAGGACATTAGGAACACGATCTATTTTACGTGCCCCAGCCGGCATGATGATCAAAATGCATCTGCGGTTGGGTTAGGATTCGAGTTCCCTGCCTTCCGATATCGAAGGAAAAACGTTCCATCCATCCAGGCCACCGTAGCTTCAAAGATAACAAATTCTTGGAGAAGGTATCATATTTTATGTGCAGGACATTAGAACCACGATATATTTTACGAATACTCAACCGGCATTAGTGGCCAAAATGCATCTTCGGTTGGATCGGGATTCGAAATCCCTGGCTTCCGATAACGAAGGAAAAACATTCCATCCATCCAGGCCACCGTAGCTTCAAATAAAGTAAATTCTTCCAGAAGGTATTATATTTTATGTGCAGGACACACATTAGGACCACGATCTATTTTACGTGCCCCAGCCGACATTAGTGGCCAAAATACATCTTCGCTTGGGTCAGGATTCGAATTCCCTGCCTTCAGATAACGAAGAAAAAAACGTTCCAAAAATACAGGCCACCGTAGCTTCAACGAAAATAAATTCTTCCAGAAGGTATTATATTTAAACTACTGACGATACAAAAATGAAGATATTACGAATCATTTCGAAATCGCTTTCAATAAAAAAAATAACATTACAATAACTTCAATAATTCACTAAGCCTGGCCAAAAACCGCAAAGTTCTTTTCTACTAAATGACATATTCCACTCTTCCTTTAATGTAATTTTTTAGGTTTTAATCGAAGTTTTATTATTATTACTAAGAAGTATATATTTTGTGCAACAATATTCTCTAACTTTTATTAGAATTTTCATTCCAATACTTTTTTAATTATAATTTTCCTTTCTTATTCGGGCTTACAATTTTTGCTGCAATATTTTTCACAGCTTTACTATTTTTAATAAGCAACATATGTATTGCAAAATATTTTACACTTCATTAAAACGTGTGTGTACGAGAAAATGTTCAGGTGGAATTTTATTTTAAAAAAATGTATGATAAATGTTTCGTTACTTTTATCCTTACATCTAAAATACAAGTTCTCAACCATTCTTAAAAACGAATTAATTCGAAAAGAAAAGAATGAGCTAGAAATTTTATTCCATCAAATTACTTATGATTTGTTATGACCTATAAAATGTTATCAACTAATTTACATTCTTAAATTATTTCGGGAAAGATTTCAAAATAAGTTTTTCTCTACATACACAATTTTATAAACACAATTTATTTTATTACATCAATTTGCTAATTAAAATTTATTTTATTTTATTGCTCGTTCTCAATTTTAAAATTCCCTTTGAAAAAGCTAATGGTTTATAAAAAATGTGTATTGTTTAAAAGTGCCTTTTGCTAATAATATAAAAGAAGTTCTTGTGAATTTTAGTTTATCAAAAGAAGAGAAAATGCTTCTAAAAAGTATATTCAAAATATATATTTGTATATATATATATATATATATATATATATATATATATATATATATATATATATATATATATATATATATATATATATGCAATAAAATAAGATAAAAATTTGTATATCCATGTACATTTACTATTTTTTATTTATTGTGTGTCAACGCAATAAATAAAAAATCGTTTAGTAACTGCTTTCAATAAAAATGAAATATATAACATCATCTTCATGCCAACCGATGGCTGAATGGTTAGTGTTCCTGATTCCTGAGCTGGGGTCACCGGTTTGAATCCCGGTTCGGGTATGGACTTTACTTTCTTTCTCATATCTTTCTGTGTTTCTCTGTCCTTTCTTCTGTGAGGATGTATGTATGTGGCCCACCCTATAAACGGGTTTGTGGTGGTATGGCGCAGTCAATGTTACTCGCCTTTGTGACTTGGTTCACAGGTGCCTGCTGGATAACGACAAATGAGTAGCAATTTCTGGCCTTGTTGTGGCATAGGGTTCGTCACCCAAGTGCTCGCCGTTGGACAAAAAGACATCTTCAAAGAATGGAGGGAAAATAAATATATGAACTATTATATACGATAATTATCTCTCCATTTACATGCATACAAATGAAGCATCAAATAAATGCTCTCTTTCATTATTTATACTAAATCAGTGCTATATTTTCCTCTTAAACTGGTTTTCACACGTATTTTGCCCTCCAACAACCATTAAATTCTAATATTAATATGCCCCCCTTAGTCCTGTTAGTGGTCTTATCGTGACAGAGGGGTATTCCTGGCAGTAGTGAGTGATGTACTTCGGGAGTATACACTGCAGTTAGGGTCAGCCTAGGCGAGAAGGTCACACCATCATCCCCAGCTAAGACAAACAAGCAAGGAGATATGACAGACTTCTACCTTTTGAAGCTCCAATCCTTAGAAGTCAGAAGCTGCTATTTACCCTATGAAAAAGATTCCTTTTTGTCCTAAATGCCGGCGAGATTTGGCCACCCCTTAACACATCTTAGACTGGACTAGGAGGATATCCACAACTACCCACTACCCACTTCCTGTATCTGTCTTCATAAAGCAAACAGTTGACCCATTGGTGTGACTCGTCAGAGCAGATGGGACATTAGAAACAACAACGAAAACTAATGTGCTATCATATTTATACATTTTGTTGTCACTCGGGATTGAGATATTCATCTTCGTATGGCTTGGATTCGATCACAGCAAGAAGGTTTTATTGGTTGGTTTGTTATTCATGGTTACTTTTTGAAAATAAGTTCAAACAGCAAAGAATATATTGTTGATTTAGAGATCAGAGCACTGGCCATTCACGTGTCTTTTAACATTTTATTACTGTATATGGTTATTGTGACGATTCTAACGGGAAGCACAAGTTGTATCAAATTTGTTGGAAATGCAAAACAGTCAGATTTAGATGAGAATTTGTAAATGATAGGAATGAATCTTTCACACTTATATTGGTTGAAGAATATTCGGAAAATTTCCGAATCCATTGAGCAATCTGTGGTAAATATGTTCTGTAACGTGCATATAAATATTTGACTCTTGATTGGTTGATATAAATAACGTAAAATGCTGTAAGGTTGAAAATTTTCTAATCCATGAAATATAGAGAATGGAATCATATTGTCGATCACGGTTTCTTGGTCTTAAAGTCACCATTTGCACTAAGCGTCACATACAGCTAAAATTAAATAATACACTGCTGGACAATTGCTAAGGACGGATAACACTATCATCCATAACAACTACAAAATGAAAGGAAGCAAAATGTGGAAAATTAGAATAAGTGCGGGATATATTAAGAAGAAGTATGCGTATGAAAACTTTTTTTCCACGTTTGTTCATCACGTGAGAGCTTTCATAAGAGCTTTAAAGGTTTTGACGCGTGTGGACAGTTGTTGCTTCGAGTCAAAGTTTTACAGGAAAAATTTAATAGACGAACTTGAAATTTTTGGCGTGTCTTCCCGACCTCACTTAGATGATTTTATTCGTGGCCGAATTATTGGAAAGATAGAAGAAGGGCGAAAAATAACAGATATTGCCAGGGAGTTCGACATCGCTCACAGCGTTGTTTCACGGCTGTGGAAGTCATTTAATACTACTGGAATGTGTAGTAGGCGACACGAGGGAGGTCCTATTAGAAGTACGACACCTGAAGAAGACATATATCATCCTATCAGCAAAAAGGAACAGGCGCACCATAGCTCAGCAGGTGGCAAATCAGTTTCTTGCTGCCTCAGGAAAGCAGATCTCCTGAAAAACTGTTGCCAGACGTTTGAGGGGAGGAAGACTATACACCCGCAGACCTGTTGTGTGTGTCCCATTGACCAGACAGCACCGTACTGCCCGTTTGCAATGGTGTCATGAGCATCGCAATTGGACTGAGCAGGACTGGGCATGCGTACTATTCTCAGATAAGAGTAGGTTCAGTCTGTCATCGGATTGTAGACGCCAATTTATCTGGCACGAGAGTGGTACTGCTTATCATCCACAAAATATCCAGGAAAGGGACCTATATCCGACATGCAGTGTCATGGTGTGGGCCGGTATCATGATCAATGGCCGCATGCCCTTACATGTGGTTGAAAATGGGCTATGACAAGCCAACGATACATTAATAAAGTTCTACTTCCTCATATTCGTCTTTTCTGTGGTGCTGTCGGTGATAAATTTGTTTTTATGGACGACAACGCAACATGTCATCGAGCACTCGCTGTTCAGGATTATCTAGACAGCGAGGGTATTCAACGCCTCGTATGGACATCTCGTTCTCCAGATCTAAACCCCATTGAAAATGTGTGGGATGCTTTGGGGAGGCAAGTTTCTGGTCGAAACTATCCTCAGACAAACAAGAACATCCTCTTCCGTGCACTCTCAGAGGAATGGGATAAATTGCCTCAACAGCTGCTGAATAATGTTGTGCAAAGTATGATACAATGTGTGGAATGTTTCATCACATTCCACGGTGGACATATTCCGTACTGATACCTTTCTTCAAGGTGCTTGCTGACTTTTAGATGCATTGTTCCATTTTTCCATATGCAGCATCAAATGAACTTTTTTTTCGTTCAGATGTTTCACAGCTTTTGTACTCTCCAGAACAATAAATATTATTTATTCTCATGTCTGAACAGTGTGGCAACTATATTTTATCCTATTAGGCCTCATGTCTCGCTTAATGTTATCCTACATCGCAATTTGTGATCCGTCCTTAGCAATTATCCTGCAGTGTATTTTTGACATTTAAAGAATAAGATTATCCTCTTAATAGATATCTAAGCAAAATTTGGTTTTAATATATCAGTTATAAAAAATAAACATTTTTTAATTTACACAGAAAGTTTCGCAAATTCTTGTAACTGCACAGTAATATAATTTATCTTCATACTCGCATGTTTATATTTATGGTAAAGATGAATTTCGAACAAAACATTGCTCGCTTATATGTTTCTTGGAAAACAGTGTGTGTGTATGTGTGTGTGTATGTGTGTGTGTATGTGTGTGTGTGTATGTGTGTGTGTGTATGTGTGTGTGTATGTGTATGTGTGTGTATGTGTGTGTATGTGTGTATGTGTGTGTATGTGTGTGTATGTGTGTGTGTATGTGTGTGTATGTGTGTGTGTATGTGTGTGTGTATGTGTGTGTATGTGTGTGTGTGTATGTGTGTGTGTGTGTGTGTATGTGTGTGTGTATGTGTGTGTGTATGTGTGTGTGTATGTGTGTGTGTATGTGTGTGTGTATGTGTGTGTATGTGTGTATGTGTGTGTATGTGTGTGTGTATGTGTGTGTGTATGTGTGTGTTGCACCAGAATGCTTCAATATGTACCAACCCCTGAGTTAGGCTCTACCAGTTAGATAGAAGCAGCCGGGTGAAGTTTTTCAGATTTTGAAGCAAGGACCAAGCAGAAGACCCCCAATACTTGGCCTGCCACCCTCAGATGTATCATTTCACTTAGAGGACATTGTGATCAAGCCCAGTTTTAACATGTCCTATCCTCCACTAATGAACACGATGGAACTTTTGTAAAACTAAAATTCGAACTTACTACCTTCCGATAATGAGAACGATGCCCCATCCAACCAGGCCATCGCAGCCTATGTACCTCTTGAAAAGCAATAGTCATCTTCAATACAAAACGAATTTCATTGTTTTCATAGCTTGCAAAGTCTTAAGAAGTATTGTTCATCAAACATCCCTGCGATCGCTCTTATGATTTGCAATTCGATCAGAGAATAACGATGTCGAATTGAGGCTGTGAAAGAAAGTAATTTTCAACATATTTTTGGAATCTTTAAGATTTTATGCCATAATATCTACAGATTATCATTATTACTCATAATAGTTCCACAATATAATGATTTTCGGCATTATTTTTATTATATTGTTCTATAAAATTATCAGTAACTTAAGATAGTATAAGTAGAACGTGAAAGCAGTTAAGTTTATTACTTATAATTCCTACCTCTATGGCATAGTAAGACAACCCTAGTAATTACAGTTATTACAACACAATACCACTAAAGTTTAATATCATAATCAATAGATTTCAAGCTATAGTGATAATGATAATTGATTTAGAAGTTAACAGATTCAATATTGTCACTTTTGAGACTGCGAAAAGGAAGACGTCAATCTTTGTGAATGTGTCCGGTTGTTAGAACGGTTCAGCGTTGTGCATGTGTTATGCTTAGCGTTATGCATTTATGCTTTCCATTTTATGCACTTAGCATTATTGATAAAAAAAAAGGTGGTAAAGTAGCAAAATACAATTAATGCTAAAGGATACTACAACTTTTAAGAGATAGGCTATCCACTTCGTGATGTTTGATGAACAGAATTGAAATATGCCTTATGTAAGACAATGATTTGTTAAATTGTACAAAAGATATTGGGCATTAAGTAAATTTTTCATGACACGTGTATAAATTTTAAAATTAAAAATTATCAACCCATCCAACGAGTATTTCAGAAAAGGATACACAAGTTATATGTGTTTGAAAAAGAGTTATTGTCCTTTTATTGTCGAACAATTTATTTCCTTAGAATATTCTATAACAATTCAGTTGAAAATGGTGTTTGTTAACTGGAGACATGTCGTCCCATATTTATTGCCTACAAAATATCTTGTTTGCAGAACTTAATAAAATTTAGTCAGAATATTCTCATTTAATGGTATTTTAACTTCCATGTGTCGCCTATACTTTCTGTTTTAAACAGCTGCTTGTTGTGAAACTAAATTTACAGCCATTGTCCTTTTCCTTCAGTAAAAATAAATATTTACAATTGTTCGTACAAAATTTCATCAGCTTTGAATCCTGCACGAGTGGACAAGTGTCTGCTTATCAATTTTATGATTTTAATTGTTTGTTAAATAGCTTTGTTCTAAAACCTATTGCAGTAATTCAATTACAATTCACTTTTAATTTGTTACGATTATAATTTAACGGAAAAAGAACCCTTAATTAAATTAATAAAAACATAAATACATAGTAAAATTTACTGAATAAAAGTTAAAACAAAAGGGCAATATTTTTATAAGGATTTTTTATTAAATGTTTGTAGTTTTTTTATACATATATTCTTACTATTCTCACACAATAATAGTGAATGCCATATAATGGAAAAGTTTACTTGATTTATAACCATCTTAAACTACAATTTTTAAAGACTAAAGAATCTATTAGAAAATACTTTTTCTTTCTTTGGAAAAACCCTTACAGTAAAATTTGAAAAAAATAATCAAAATAAAAGTTAGTGCTCCATTTTCTTATGATAAATGTCTAAAGAAAGCTAAGAAAAATTGCATTGCATCAAAATATGTAGTATTTTGTTAATATAGACAGTATGAATTTTAAGGATACTTTCCTTCCTAATTTGTAAACTTTATTTTTGCAGGTTCCTATTAAAAAGAGCAATATAGAATTTAAGTTCTAAGTTCATAAAATGCAAACTTAATATGCCAGCCCTGGAAAATATGTTTGAGAAATCAGCCAATCAATCACCCTACTTCGTTATGAGGTTGAATTTATCTGTTGAGTAAAAGTCATTTTCTCCTGTCTGGAAACGTCTGTAACATCTTGCTGCAATCGTTCAATTAACTGTAACCATCTCGATATTTCTAAGGAAATATTTTCAAACTGAAGTCGTGGAAATTGCATGTGAAAAATCAGGACTCTAAGACGAATACTTGAGTTCCTCACAGTTTAGTGGGCAGAACTATTACGTTATGGTATTTGTGATGTTGAAACATCCGTTATCAAGAGGCAGAATCAACATACTTCACAGTTTTCTCAGATGCTTCTCCATAACTAAAGTTATCATTCTTCAGTATAATGAAGAAGTTTGGATTCTTGACACCACCAAGATTCAAAACCAGAGTGGATTCTCGGTCAGTTTCTGAATCCAGGTGATTTTTCACTAACGCTGAACTTCAAGCATTATTTTGTAACGGTAGTCTATTTCTATGTGCGTTCTTTCATTCTTTGATCAATATTTAAGGCAATTGTTCCTAGAAAAGAAATAACTGTATCTTAGCTTTATTTGAGTGCATTTTATACATTTATACTTAAGAAATGAGAACGAACCCCATTCTGTACACATCGGTTATCGGGTTTAATCCATTGATCACTATCATGGACAAGCAGCACATTCTAGGGGTCAAAATGTTGTCCCCTAACTGTGCCGTCACCCAGCATGCTGTTGAAAATGAAAGAGTGCATTTGATAGTAACATTGACATTGCTAACGTTACAAATTTCCCTTACACATTTCAGAAATAAACAAATTTCACTATATGATATACACATCATCTGATATATAAAATTTCAGTAAAAATTGTGTGCTTTTCAGATCAAAAAGCATAAAAAAACTTTGGTGAAAAAGGTTGAAATGAAATGTAACAAATTAGGCATTACACTTTTACTTGAGAGTTGTATATAATTTCGACATTATTTCGTCGCTGCCTGCACTGATAAATAATAGTTCTCTGGAATAATATAACAAATAAATTCTAATTTGTCTTGATTAGATAAATCTAATATGTTGTTTCCTTAAAGTTTTTATGAAAATTTTTCCTTTTTAATTCTTAGAATTTAATAATAATTTTCTCCAATAACGAACAATCCTATATTATCTTTTTGGATTTGATACATTTTGTACCAGCAATTTAATATGAAAAAATACATTATTGCTGAAGGCTTAAAAAAATAAATATAAAACAAAAGCGAAAACTATTTAACCAAAACAAAAACATTCTAACGAAGCCAGATTAAGTTTTTTATTCCCTAATTAATATCATTGCGCAAATGATTTATTGAAATTATTTTTCTTTATCAAATGAAAGGATAATTTTTTATTGATCCGTTGTCATCATCCTTATTTTTATTGCAATATTTAAAAAATATGACAGAAATTTGTTAGATATTAAAAATTCCATTATGTGTATTACCTTACATGATTTGGCAAAGTAACAAAAATCAAGACGTAATTATACGTAAGCATTTATTCAATCCTTTTCAATACTCACATGTAAACAACTGGATGGATAAAGTTCATTTTACTTAGTCAACGTTTTTAAATGTCACTGAAAACGGAGATGTCCTTGATGTTGGCGTTGGTTAGATATGACACCTGTGTTGTTTAATGAATTGGCTTCAGTATATATATATATATATATACGCTACTGGCCATTAAAATTGCTACACCAAGAAGGCGACATGCTACAAACGTGAAATTTATACGAAAGGAAGAAGGTGCTGTGATATGCAAATGATTAGCTTTTCAGCGCATTCAGACAAAGCAGGCGCCAGTAGCGACACCTACATTGTGTTTAAATGAGGAAATTGTTCAGCCGGTTCCTCAAACACAAGTTGCATTTGAACGTTGTTGCCTGTTGAAAAGTTGATGTGATGCCTCGTGTAAGAAGGAGAAATGCGTACCAGCACGTTTCTGACTTTGATAAAGGTCGAATTGTAGCGTACCGGGATTGCGGTTTATCTTATCGCAGTATTGCTGCTCCCGTCGATCGAGATCCAATGGCTGTTAGCAGAATATGGAATCGATGGGTTCAGGACGGTAATACGGAACGCCATGCGGGATCTCAACGGCCACCTGTCACTAGCAGCTGAGAAGGCAGGCATATTATTCTCATGGCCGTAATGGATCGTGCAATCACGTCACGAGCCATGAGTCAAGAAACGGGGTCGTTTGGAAGACAACAAGTGTCTGCACGAACAGTTCGACGACGTTTGCAGCAGCATGGACTCTCAGCTCGGAGACGATGGTTGCGGCTTCCCTTGACGCTGCGTCATAGACAAGAGCGCCTTCAATGGTGTGATCAACGACGAACCTGGGCGCACGAATGGCGAGACGTCATCTTTTCAGATGAATCCAGGTTCTGTGTACAGCATCATGATGGTCGCATCCGTGTTTGGCGGTATCATGGTGAACGCACACTGGCAGCGTGCATTCGTCATCGTCATATTGACCCATCACCTGGCGTGATGGTATGGGCTGCCATTGGATACACGTCTCGGTCACCTCTTGTTCGCATTGACGGTGCTTTGAACAGTGCACGTTACATTGTTACATTTCTGGTGTGTTACGACCCGTGGCTCTACCCTTTATTCGAGCCCTGCGAAACCCTACGTTTCAGCAGGATAATGCCCGACCGCATGTTGCCGGTATTGTACGGACCTTCCTTGATACGGAACATGTTCGGCTGTTGCCCTGGCCAGCACGTTCTCTAGATCTTTCACCAATAGAAAACATTTGGTCAATGGTTGCCGAGCGACTGGCTCGTCACCAAACGCCAGTCACTACGGTTGATGAACTGAGGCATCGTGTTGAAGATGCATGGGCATCTGTACCTGTACATGCAATCCAACCTCTGTTTGACTCAATACCCAGGCGTATAACTGCTGTTATTACTGCCAGAGGTGATTGTTCTGGGTACTGATTTCTCAGGATCTATCCAGCCAAATTTTTTGAAAAATTTAATCACTTGTTATTTCTAGTATAATATATTTGTCCAATAAATATCATTTTGTTATCTGCATTTCTTCCTGGTGTAGCAATTTTAATGGCCAGTAGTATATATATATATACATATACATATATATATATAGATTCAACATTGATAGTTTTAGAGCATTTTTTTCTTTCCTGTTTATTAACTTTTATGATTTTTTTTCTTAAAATCAAAAGAAATGAATCTTTGTAAATAAAATTATTTTCTGATGCACATTTGTTATGTAATAAATTCGCTGCCATCAGGGCTTATTACATAAAAGCAATTTTCTCTTTTATACATTTTCCTATCTATGCAAATCATATATTGATAAAATGATTTGCAGTTTATAGATAGCTCAATTTTATTGCATTACTATGCAAGATTATTTCCTCCTTGAAACCAACATCAAATATGTACGTGTCAAAGACATTCTATTCTCCTTTTAAAAAAACTCTTAAAAGCACATTTTTGAGGAGATTCTAGATCTGAAAAAAAGAGAGAGAGAGAGAGGCTCAAATAACACATCAACATACTCAATTTCCAGCTCTATCCGGTGCATGGGTAGTAATATCGGTGCATAAATACAAAGTGTTAAAAGACGGGTATTTTGATCTTGATTATGACGAAGGACACAAATACTACTTAAAGTTATCAAAATAATTTTGCTATCAAATATGAATGACTTTCATGCTCACACACACCGGGGAAGTCTGCTGATTAGATGATATAACTGATATCACAATTCGGACATTCTGGCAGCAAACAGGATATTTCTTGTACCATATGGTAAATAAACCTTATTAGTGGGAGAGAATGTATTTTTTTCATTGCGGTCAACTGAGTTGTTCCTCTAAAATAAATGTGTCAACTTACACATAATTTTTTTTATGAAATAAAAAATGCAATGATAAAATTTCATCCATGTAACAAAGCAAACATCATTTTTGTCAAGAATTACTGTTTAAAAACTTACATCAGAAATTAATTCTTTCATAACTTAATGTTTACATTTTTCTACTAAAATTTAGTTTACGTTAATTTCACCAGATTACTATTATGTATGTCATCATTTGATTCAATTTAACATTATTTGTATTCAATTTGTCTCATGTAAATTTATTTATAAAATCGAAGTAAAAGTAAAATTGATACTTTGACAGATGGAATAATAATTTGAAATTTTGTTTAGTATGATATCTCGCATGGTCTATTATTGACAAATGAATAAAAATGAGTTTATTTCTTCAGCAATAGAAATATCTGGTTTTGATCACGTCAAAGCTGATACATTACTTTCAAATTATTGATCAATTCCGTGGCAATACAGGATTTCTCAATAATTTGACATCGAAATTATTTTTGCTAATATAATATCCGGTTTAAGTATATCTTAATATATCAACTATAGAATAATTATTCATTATCACAAATTAAAAATTGTACAAGTGTCATTTCGATACACAACAAGTGATAATTTCACAATGTATAAATCTTAGCTTCAAATACAAAATTAGTATCTTGATTTAGAGAGTTTTTAGTTTAAGCTTTTTCGTTAAGTGGTGCATTAAACCCAGTATATTTTTAACGAATTGTGCAATGATTGGATTTATTATATGCATTGAAAGAAATATCTTGCTTTAATAGCATTACGGTTCAAACAACAGCAAGCTGTTTCCATTTTTAAACTATTTCATATTCCTCAATGACTTAATTTGATATTTTAAGTGTTAAATACAATTGAATTTACATTGCTTCCATAATGTATAATACAATATTACCCTACAAAGAATAACATGCTATCGTTTCAGTCTTATAAGTCATCTGTTCCTCTTTCTATTTACAATAACTCTAATTTAAATTTTAATTTGAAATATCAAACAATACTGACTAATTTTCTTTGAGTAGCACTAATCCTAATATGAATTTTTATTGGAATTTAATAATCTTACCCACCAAAAAACATTGTTTTTGCAAAAAGTTACGCAGTTTGCATCATGTCACCTATTATAATTTAATTTATTTAAAATTTATTATATTTTTCAACAACTCTTGAGGTACACTAATTGGTCTCTCATATGGAGAAATGTTTAAAGCAAAGTTTGAAATAAAAATCATATTTTCATATAAAGAGTTATCTAGCTAAAAGCTAATTGATCAAAGTTCCAAATCGTTCATCAGACTAATTATTCATCTTAGTAGTTCATGATTGCGCTTCCCCAATTCAAGTATGAATCCATTATTTACTCGAAATCTATTCTAAACCAAATATTGGAAAAGAATAAATCTTCATAACAAATAGAATCTTATGGAAACAACTACATTAAACTGATTAGCTTTAATTTACTTGCCTTAACCTGATAATGAACTTAGTTTTAAGTAATCATACATATGACTGAAATTAGTTTATTTCTTCTTCATCATTTTGAATATTAAGCTCCCGATCTTGGAAGGGCGGTTAACAAAAGTATAATTGCAGTGACTATATTCCAATGTGTACAATATTGAATCATTTGAGACTCCTGTTGGATAAAGCGCATGTATGTTAACAGATCCAACAGATTACATTGATCCTAAATTTAAAACGCATATAAGTAAAAATGATAGCTCAGCCTTGACGTCCTCATTTGAATATTGTTCATAATTATAGAACATTAACTCTGCATGAAATTTAATTCAAATTTATTAAAAGTATTTACATCTTTTTGTTGCATATATGGCCTTTTTAATAAGATGAAAGAGTTATACCACCCCTGTTCTTCTTAAATGCACATTACCAAATATGGTTAAGGAATGTCCAACTGACTGATGTCCTCTCACACCACTATTCTCAACCAATGAGTGACCAGTATGCTGAAGATTTTTGAAGGGTTATCTGCTTTCGAGGCTTTTTCGGGTTGAGCTCTCCTATCGAGCAGACGTGCTACAGATGTAATGTTTGGTCATCATACTAAGAAATGTTTTTATAAAAATAAAATTATTTATTCTTGAAAATCTGCCTGTTCAATAATATTTAAATTAACAAAGACAAGGAGGTAACTACGTAATTAATTATATGTGTGTGTGTTGGTGGGTGTGGGTGGTGGGTGGGTGTGTCATATATTACATAGTAACTTTCTTGTTTTGGTGAAAATTGTTATCAAGAGCCACTATTGAAGAGGCAGATTTTCAAACGATAAATTTTATTTTTACAGGAACAATTTTATCGTTTGAAGATCAACCATGAATCTGTAGCATGTCTGGTCGGCAAAAGAGCTCAACCCAAAAAAATTTAAGTCCTTAGAAGGGTTACACCACACTGGTCACTCATTTACTTAAAATAGTGGTACTAGATGACATGACCAGTCAGTTTGAATTTTTTTAACCATATTTCGCAATGTTCTTAATGCCAGTTACATTTTGGAATTCGGTAACAAGAAACTCAACAAAAAAGTACTGAGTACAGGATATGAAAAACGAATATTAGTATTAGTATGTATCTTTCAATTTTCAATGTTTTCTTAAATGATCAGTTTTTCTTAATTTAATTTTAAAAAAATCAAATTTTATTATTTTTGTTAAATTTTGCGGAAGATTAATAAATATGAATATTATTATTGGGTAATTCGAAAGAAGAATGTGTCTCATGTATTTGGTAGTCTTGTTGATGAATAGAACCATAGTGGGAAAACAGAAAATCCTTTGTCATTCTAACAGAAATTGAGAAATTAATTTTATAATTAATTTAAAAATACATTATAGATATTTAGTTTTTAACTTATTTTTAATTTTTAAATTGCAAACTTAATTAAGAAGTTATTTTTTGTAATTTTTTTACGTAAAACTTCTCAAACTTCATTTTTCGAAATTTTTTTACGTACAATTCTGAAATGTGCAAAAGTGGTATTCAAAATGGTATTCAAATGCACGTAATAGTAAGAAAAGTCACTGAAGTCACATCATCAATTGAAAAGCTATGATATTAAATTACTGAAATAATAAAATACTACATGCGATATTTGAGTTAAACTTCAAAAACACATCAATTTTCATTATTTTGAATTGTTTTTCCGACGTTTAAAAGTCTTCCGTAATAATTTTCGATTCCCTTAAATTCCGACAATCTTCAATCCCTTTAAAAGCTGTTTTCATGGGGAAAATGAAAGCATTTTCCATTATAAATACACGAAATTGATGCTAAGCTAAGGAAAAGCTCTTGTCTTTTCAGATTGCGTGTTATATAAAAAAAAAAAGACAAAATAGAAAATAACCTCAAGCACGTTACTTTGCTTGAGTTCTCAAAAAGGTAAACAAACGACACTTTTGATTTTGTGTTCAAGGTGAAATTACATTTATATCGTTTTTACTTGAATACTTTCGGCCATGAATGTAAACAATAATGGCCACGTCATATAGATTATAGTTATTTTAAAAAATTCAATTAATAATGGGATAATAAAGTTAATGCAGAATATGTCTTTCACAATAATATTGATATTAGTTTTAAGACATAAAAACGAATTCGTATTTGCAACATGCTAAAACCAGCTCTATTTATATACGCCCCTAATGAATATGAAACTTATACTGAATAAAATCAAAATCTTTCATCTAGTAAAATTTCATTTCAATATGGAAAATGACATCTGAAACTTCTTCTGAGGAAGGAATCTTCCGCTTAAGAAATTTTACCTGAAATTAACATTACAGTACACGAGGCATATGATTAAAATCTATCATTGATACACCATTATATAGGCATGGTTTTGATTTTCAGTTGATAACAAAATGGTGTTAAGTTCTAAAAAAACAATAATTATATTAAACAGGAATGGAGTTTTTATTCTGTCTAAGCGCTTTCTGAAAAAAACTTAAACTTAATACGATCTATAAGCCATACGAGCAGAAAGCTCCAAAACAGTTTTTGTCGTAACCTAACCTATATTAAACAATAAAAAATTTCTGAAATATTTGTGATATGTTTTTGCTAATCAGAAGTGGAATATTCAGAATAAACTAGAATATAGATTTTACAAATAGAATGATAGTAATATCTAATTACTGGTGGAAAGATCAATTATTTTCATACCAATGTGCCAAGTATGAGTGCAAATTTAAAATTAATTCATCTACACAAAATTTTTTCAGTTCCAAAAATAAAACATGAACCCAGAGTGCTCCAAAAATAACAATTCATTTTCATGATCAGAATATTTAATGAAGCAAATGAATACATGCATAGAACAAGGAGCATAAATACATAAGAATTAAAAAAGTTCAGCATGTCCATCCTGCATCGCAAAGCATAGAGCCTAACGTTCCCACATGATTGATTGGCTGTGGTGGTTTTGACTGCTTCTGCAGTCTTTATATGAAACAGCTTTAATCCTGTGCACAAGGGATTTTATATAACCCTAATGGAAGGAGTCAAGAAGCGTTAGATCATGAGACATCGATGCCCACATGTGCTGTGATACTCTACCGATCCACCGTCCCAGGAATGTGCATTTAATGTAATCATGAACAGTGACAACAAAGTGGGGAGAAAGCTTTATATAATCCTAATGGAAGGAGTCAAGAAGCGTTAGATCATGAGACATCGATGCCCACATGTGCTGTGATCCTCTACCGATCCACCGTCCCAGGAATGTGCATTTAATGTAATCATGAACAGTGACAACAAAGTGGGGAGAAAGCTCCATACTATTGGAATATAATCGTATTTAGAATTCCATCAGATTCCAACTGTGATTGCAAACAAAACTCAAGATTAACTAGGTAAGATATTCAACTTACCATTTCTTCTGCAAACACGAATTTAGCATAAATCTTAGGCTTGGTCATCCCTAACCATACGTTAACCTTTGTGTTGTCTCTTTTCCATTCTCACACCCCATCAGGATTGCTGTTAGCCCATATCTGATAGCTGTGACGATTCACTAATTCACATGTCCTCATATGTGGATTAGTGAATCGTTCGTATCTTAAAGGTTCCTCAAAGACACCCTAAATGTGGTCTCATCTATACACAGATATGGATTGTGAAGTCATCGTTTTCCACGTACTCCAAACGATCATTACACATTGCCATACGGGTACCATACTCTTCCTTCTCCAAATGATGCAATACATGCACGTGATACACTTTTTTCTTCAGAATAAAATTAAAAGAATGTCAAACAGGATTTTGTAAAATTTTCTTACGCCTCAGCCACCGAACAGAAGCACGTGGGCTCCTTTCAACAGCCCCACATATGCCCTTAACGGTATTGTCAGAGCTTGATGATCATCCAGGACTTTTTTCACGTATCACGCTACCAGTTAGTCTGTATTTGTTCAGAAATAGGTTCATATAGGCCATTGTCGATGACTCTTTCCGTGTTTTCGCTGGTACAGCTGATGCAGCTCTTCATAAGTTTTACCATCAGTTTCCAAGAAACGATAGAGTTATTCATTCTTCTAAAGTGAGCATTTCTTCATACACTTGTGAAAGAAATCAATATATCAGTTTTTCATGGAAATGGATAGTCATTTTTAGTATATCCTGTATTTTACCCAGCAAAAGGCCTTTAATCACATTTATATTGAAATTAAAAATGTACTCTATCGCATGTACGACTTCAGTGTCATTAGGGATATAATATTCAATATTCGATTCTTTTGTCACGAGAAATTTTAGATATCATATGAAAAATCACAACGATATTGTTTCAAACAGACAAAAGTTCAAAATTAATTTATATTTTGAAAACTTTTTCGAAACTTGTTCAACTTAAATTCTCAAAAATAACAGACAAATTTGTAAAGTGCTAAACTCTGGGATCCAAATACCTGTCTGAAGCATTTGTACTCATCTTTTGAGATTTAGTTTCATTTAAAGTTTCTATTTTTTATTATTTAATATAATGTTCATGGAATTTTCGTTCAATTTTTTTATTTAGAATATGTAATTTAAAACACATAAAAGTTTATTGATTGAGCAATATTTAACACCTGATAATGAGTCCAACAATTTTTAAATCTAAAGCTAAAACAGAAGCAAAGAAATTTAATTTCGCTCATTTAAAACTTTGTTAAGGTATTTTCAACTATTTAACATATTGATACTGAATGAAAAATACCTTAATACCTGAAATCCACGCAAGGGTAAAGATAACAAAAGCTTGCTTATTGTCTCATTAAAAAAATTCAGTAAGCAAAACGATCTGAAAAAAACCACCACATTCAAAATTTTAAATTTTGTTCGAAAAAACTTTAACCCAAAATATTCCATTCAAAAATAAATATGAAACTTTCATTTAAGTAGATGTAATGGTCTGCAAACATTGAAATATAATTTAAGCCACACACACACACACATATGCAAAGTTGAAAAACTATCATATTATTTTCTTTTGACCCAAACCTGTAATAAAGAAAGATTTACCACAGGTTTTAATGATAGTTGTAAATGAAAGATTGTTGTATGGATTTTATGTAACAATCTTTCATTTCCAACTCTGAAGTAAAAAATTATATTAGGAAAATTGCAAAATATATCCAAAAACTGTTTCACATAAATAATAAAGACTACTGATGTGCCACGGGTGCAAGAAAATTTTCTTTTATAATTTTCAAATTTCTTGTTCCCAAATCATTTTATAAAATTTCTAAAAATTCAAATCCCACTGTGGAAATGTAAGTTCCCACAGTGGCAGGATTCCAATTTTTTAGCGATAAAAAAGCTTGCCAAGGAGACAGGTTACGTACGCGAATGACGTAAATACAAGGGTTGCCAAAATAGAATTTTCTGCATAATTTGTATAGATCTCCACATCTATAACATAATAAAGACCAGGTTGCAAGATACATAAGAAAATCCGCCAAAAAATCACCAATCTCAGAATTTGGCACCCTGTTATATGGCATCTGTGCCAAATATTCCAAAAGAAGTAAATTAAAAAAAATAAATAAACGTGAACCGTTTATTATACTAGTTGGTTTTACCAAGAGGTTATCATCAGTTGAAGACAAAAACATAGAACGTTTTTGTCTTCTACTGATAGTTCCTCCGCTATCATCCATATGGAACTGATAGCTATAGTACTCATATTATAACTCTGATAGCTATAGTATTCATTTTATAGCACTGATATCTATTCAACAGTGATTGAAACCGAATATGAGGCTTCTTTGAAGAACTCAGCCAAACCACCAACTTTCCTTTAATCTCCTAATCGTCACAAATGCTTTTTAAAATTTTCCGGTTCTAATTTTCTACTGAAATGTAATGGGTATCACAGTTGATAATATCATATATGGAGTTTTATCATTTCTTTAGGACATAATACTGAATCTACTTTTTCTATATTGAGTTGACACATTAAATTTTTTTATAGTTTTATGCATGTGCTAATTACCAGAATATTATAACCAGTAATTTATTTTCACGTTTTTTCCTTACATTTTTAAAAAATTCATGTATGGGGAGGACCCATTCCTTGAAAGAGCTACGACACATTATATAAAATTTGCTTTAGCAAAGAAAACGTGATTTCTCTGTTTTAACAGGCTGTCAAAAATTAAATACTGCGTTAAAGAACAATCATATGAAATCATTAAAAAGTGATGCTATGTCATAGCACTGATGTTTAAAAGAATTTCACATTAAACTTTAGTATTCTCAATAAAATTTTTCTAAACTTCATTAAAAGTAAATCAAAATCGAATCAATTTTGACATGTGCGCATTAGACCATTAATATCTTTTCACGCAATAATATAATTAGCACATGAAGTCGAATCAAAAACAACTTTTATTGTTTAAAAGAATCTGATCACACGAGTTTTTTCTCGTAGACACTGAACATTCTTCACGTGTTCACGTGTTCTTCTCTCGTGTCAACACCAATGGCAGAATTATAGAAGTTACCGTTTGAATAGACAAATATCTGCATTATGTAGGATAAATGTTAAGAGTTAGGCAAGAATTTATCAGTGTATAATGGTACAAGTTTAACAAACTAGTATTAACAAATATAAACAAGTTTAAAATGCAAATAAGTGCATAAAAAATATACAGCATTTTTAACAAATGTGTGTGATGATAACATCATAATTTATAGTACTCTATTGTGACCTTGGTCTATTATGTGACCTTGGATTTCTGTTCACATTAATTTATTATGTTTCTTTGTACAGCAGCACGTTTGCATTGCTTTATATGGGTCATTCATTTTTATTTAATAACCACTATTTTGAGACAGATTCCTTTTTGTTTTATTATTATTAATTGTGTTTCCAGAAAACATTTTTGCTTCACCTTTCCTGTATCGTTCTATTTGGTTAAGATGTCGTAGTACATACTTGGTAGCTTATTTTTACCCACCAGAATCAATTTGACATCATCTAACCTATTGGGTTGTTCGAAAAGTAATTTCGTTTTTCATAAAAATGAAAAACGTATAACGAATATATATCGTATTACATTGCATATTGTCCATTCTAGTCCAATAGCTTTTACCATCTTCCTGGCAGTAGCACAATTTTACTCTCATAAAGTGGTTGGTTTTTACTAGCAAAATGCTGATCCAGGTGGGATAAACGAAATTACTTTCCGAACTACCCAATAGATAATTGAACATATATAGCTAGAATTTAAGCCCCTACTTTGTGGATATAAAAGAAATGTCTTTCTTTAACAACTTTCGACATTTCACAAATACTCTAATTTGTTAGGAAAAAATACGAAAATCTAAAATTTATTTGAAAAATTCGAATATCAACTACTTTTTTCCCCAATGTGAATCGGTAACTCAAATTCCAAAACTATTTAATATTGTAAAAGTAAAATATTATTGACCTAAAATAGAGAAATCTAATTATAAAATGTTTATCGTCATTAATGGCCATTGAAATTTCCATATAAAGAAAATATACTTCATACATAAAATCTAAACAACAGAAAGAATATGCTGTAATGTGCAAAGGATGGACATATTTCAATATTCATGTAATTTTGATGAGTCCTTAAGTGAGAAATTGTACAATAGTCTTCTCGTACGCTAGTCAGATTTAAACATTATTGCTTTGTGAAACATTGTTGTGAAGTATTGTGTTGTAATAAAAAAATATACCCTCTAGCACGTTTCTTACTTTGATAAATATTTAATTTCTGCCTGTCGTATCGCAGCAGTACTGCTGCAATACGATAGGCAACAATCGATGGAAAACCGATAATTGTTAGCAAAGAATGAAATCGAAGGATTGGTGATGGCCCTACAAACGCCATATTGGACATTGTCAGTAGCAGACGAGAAACGGATTTGTTAGTTGCATAGTCGAAATGAATCACACATATGTAACTGAAACATTAAGTCAAGAAAGTAACTCTGAAAATATCTGCACGAATAACTCGATGCTCTTACAATAATGCGAATTATCAATTCAAAGATTATTTTTTTCAACTTACCATTGACACTATACCACAAATAGAAAAACCTTTAATGATGTGATGAACGATGAAACTGGAATCATCAATGGTGTGATGTTTTAAAATGAATTTTGTTTTTGTTACTGCATCGCAAGAATCATATTTTTGTCTGGTTGCATTGTAGAAAACTCTCATTGCAGGGTGCATTAGATTTCGTCAGTGACCCATCACTTAGAAGAATTGTATGATGTGGTAATGGATACCTGTCTCTATCATTCTTTTTTCACAATGAAGTATTTTTGAGCAGTGGACTTTACATTTTTGTTGTGGTATGTCCAGTGGCTCTACTGATCAATGTGATATGCTTCATTTCAGCTGGTAGTTCCAGTATAATACGACAGCAAGTTGTCCGTATTGTACAGACCTTCCTAGATAAATAAAATGTTTGATTGTTACCTTAGCATTCATGTTTTCAAAATCTTTCACCAAGAGAAAACGAATGGTCAATAATTGGCAGCGCTCCTGGTTTACTTCTATGCACTAGTCACTATGGTCGATGAACTGAGACACCATGGTGAAAGTATCTAGAAGATTATATCTGCTATCGCCTTCGATCTCTGACTCAATGATTAAGTGTACAGTCATAGTTATTGTTGACATAGGTGTTTGTCAACAATAACTATAGCTATACATTCTTTCTCTTTTTTTCAAGAAATATATCAAAATCTTCATGTTCGTAGTTACTGTGACATATTTACTCACGGTCAACTTTAGTCGTCACAAAATGTCACAGACAAATCGCACATAGTTTTGATGCACGCTCAAGTGATGAGGCAGACACCTATCCTCACCACCCCCTCTCTATACGACAGAGACATTTAATCTTATGAATGTTGAAAAGTAAGAAACACTTTTTCTCAAGGTCATTATTTCCCAGCCATTTAGGTAGTTTATACACTATATTTGAATAAAAAATCTCGCTCTATAATATATGCTAAATAATGTTATCCTTTTAGCAAAAATTTAATACATTTATCGTATACTTTTATAATACACTTAATATTTATATTACACTTTTAGCATAAATATAGTGTAATTATTTATGAAAAATTTGAATATTTCTCTACATCAATTATTTATTATGATTATTATTGAAAACTTATGCATGTTTGGTGTGCTTAATTAAGTATTAAAATTTTGTACTTACTAATTGTATAAACTTTTATTGTAAACCTCAAATTTTGTTGAACTATTCTCATAAATAAAAGAATGATCACAATTTCCTATTTATTCCCAAAAATCGAATTCCTTATTTCTCATAAATATGGACTCATAAATTGCTTCTTCTATTATATAAAAACGCCTTACATTGATATCTCTTCAAAAAAAAGAGAAAAATAGTTTATTTCTATGGTTTTTTAGCAAATGGAGTTGGAAAATAATGTCGGTTAATTTTGAAAGAGTCTTAAATTTAACAGAACTTGGAAATAATTTTGCTTTCTAAGAGGTCTACAGATTCAAGATAAGCACTTACTGTGACTTAAAAAAAACATGCATTATTTTTCATTATTTCGAAAATATTCTAAAATATTTCCAAATACTTTCTCGTGTATCATAAAAACAAAGCAAATATATTGAAACTATCATCGGTTATTTGTGTTCCTAGGTTACAACAGTAAACATAAATTTATAGCAATGTATCCTTCAGATCTGTAGTTGATTCTAATCTAATTTTTCCAAGTAAACACGAGTGTATTTATATGTTTTACCTATTTTCCACAGAATTCCAGAAAAAAAATCTTGAAAAATGATTTAAAAAACTTCTTAAACATCTAAACTATATGCCAAATTTTTATGTACTAAATATCACCAACCTTGCCATTCTTTCTCAGATTGATATGGACTAAATTCCTTTGATTTCACGAACTCTTAAGTGAAAATAAATTTTATAGGAAGGCTATTCAATTATTTTGCAACAATAATCTGGAAAAGTGCTTTATTTATTAACTGAATGAAGCCAGAGCCCAACTTAATCTAATTGGCGACTGGGACAAAATCCTCTTTCCTGGCCCACTCTGTTTTGCAACTTCCGAAGTGAAGAACTGAACTTTATCGAAGTGTTTAAATTTTTTTCACCTTATGATAAATATGTAACATGAAAATTGACTAGGAAACCTAATATGGTTATAAAAGTCTCTTCCCCCCCCCCCCATTTCAATGGTCAGACGAAATATCGTTCAGTTTATTTTATTGATTTCCTGACAATGCAATTGAATTTTTCGCAGTTGCGGTTCAGATGATATTTTTAACAATCATATCACTGAAGTACATGAACTTTTCGCAAGTTTTCGAAAAGCAGTTTTCTGATTGGTTAACTTTGTCACCTAACTGCGAAAAAAAAAACAATATACTTGTTGACATTAAGGCGGAATTCAGCGAAATTTTCGCAATTACGATGACTAAATTAAGAGCCAATCAGATATCCATAATTTTATAGACATCGCATTTTGGACGTAAAAATACAGGCTTTTGATTAGCCTAATTTTTCCACCGTAAATGCAAAAATTTAGCTGAATTGCACCCTAAAAAGCCATGAATTTACGAAATATAGTATTTTTTCGTTCATACGATACATTAATGAAGCATCTAATAAGAAACTGACAGACTTTATACTCCATAGATATTTGTTTATAAAAAGTCCATTAGAGAAAAAAACGTTTATAAATTTCTTAAGTCGATTTATGGCCCGCTTATAATGTTGGGTCCCGGTTCAACTGATTCGTATGCTCTTACCCTAGTCAAGCCCTCAATGCAATTTGATTCACACTATATTGGATATACATATACCTTAAATTAACTTAAGCAGTAATTCTGTTTTTAAAGATGTTTAATCATATATCATTTTCCACATAAAAATGGTTTCAAAAACATTTAAGTGCTTAATCCTCAACTTAATTGTACTTATAGTGATTTTTAATGCTTGTTGATTTCATTTGGTACCATAATTATCTTTATTTCATGCCGACCGATGGCTGAGTGGTTAGCGCTCCTGATTCCTGAGATGTGGGTCGCGTGTTCGAATCCCAGTTCGGGTGTGGATGTTACTTTCTTTCTCTGTTCTACCTGTGCTTCTCTGTCCTTTCTTCTGTGGTAATGTATGATCATATGTTTGTGGTGTAATGGCGTGGGCAACGCTACTCGTCTCCGTGATTTGGTTCACAGGTGCCCACTGGGTGACGAGAAATGAGTACCAGTTTCTGGCATAGGTTGTTGTGACATAGGGTTCATCATCCAAGTGCCCGCCGTTGGAAAAAATAATAATTTCAAAAACAATTCATATCAGTATATTATAAAAAAAATTTTGCTTATTTAAGAGTCAAAAATTAAAAGCTTATAAAAGTTTTAATAATACTTACGAGTATTAGCCACCTTGAACTTCTGTGTTATGATAAACAAAAGTAATTATTTCTAACTCAATTCTTTCAGATAACTTATAAAAAATCTGGAAAATACGTTTATTTTTTTATGACACTCTTAACACAAATTTAGTGGCAAGCTTTACATTAAATTTATCGATTTCGAAAACTTATTGCCAATTACAATAGATCCAGTTAGGAACTTTGCAAAGGAACGATAAAAAAAAAATTGCACAATTGATAAGATCATAATGCGACTCACAAAAATATACCCTTTTACTGATAAGGAGGAAAGCGAAATTCTTGGCAGGAAGTTCTAGGTATAAAGACAACGAAAATAGACTAATTTGATTTAAAGCGGATGTCCTAGAAGTGAGTGTGTCATCTAACGGGACTTTAAAGAGGATATTAACAGTCTGTTTTATGCATTCTCAGAATGTATGAATAATATCACAGTCAATTCAGAAATGTTTACAAATGTCTTTAAAAAATTCTATATTTAATAAAATTTGTTACTCTTTTCGAAGTAATTTTTTAGTTATCAGCGTAACTTTCGTATACTGTAGAAATTCCTTTCTTTGAATGAATTAGATAAGAGCATAGAATTTCTTTTGGGGTATGTATATGTAATTATAAAATGTTAATTATAGCAATTATTTGAAATTAATAATATAAATTAGAACACTGCTAAAGTGATCATAACTATGATTTATTATGAGTTCTTAATTAATTGAAATGATGCTTTGAAAGTTATAAGAGAATTGAGATAGATATGATATGCAGAGAAATAAAGCCAAATTTATCATAAAAAGATTGTTGTTGTGTTGTGACTTATCCTCCAAATGTCTGACGAAGTCAGACAAGGTACAAAACCGTTGACCCTAAGAAAATCGAGGACCAGAAGAGGGGATTAACTATAAAAGGGAAAATCTTCTAGTAGGCTATGATTATATGAAAAATAATGGAAACAATACAATACCTTATTAATTTTCGTGAAATACAAATTTCGACTCATATTTATTTACATTATTCAAAAAATTACAGCATATCTGAAATTCCAAGATTTTTGCGTCGGATAAAAATGTGAATGAAGCATAGTGTTGCCAAATATAGTAAAAGAATTTTAATTCAATAATTAATTACGTAAGAGATATTTTTAGTAGATCAATGATTCATCAACTATATTTTACTTTTCATCATGAGAATGAATGAATCATACATTTTCAGAATTGTCTTTCTATTCACTGATATAGCCTATTGTCATGGCATTATCTCAATAGAAACGAGTCCATTAACATAGTTGTGTTATATCTGATTTCGTTACAATTTATAAGGATAAAATATAGCGATAATTATATTTGAACAAATTCTTTAAATGAATTTTGTTAATAAGAATCATTATACCCTTTGTAAATCTTCTTAAGTGTCATTACATTTCATACAGAACAAATTGGAATAAAATTAACAAACTTGTTATTTTAATGTTCACATTCACTTAAAATAGCTTGTTAATTGTTGTTAAACCGTATACAGAAGAATTTTAAAGAAAACTAGTTTATTCGTTTCATCAACTGCATTTGTTAAATGTTATTACTTGTGCATTTGATACACGAGCAATAACATTTAACAAATGGTTAAACAGTAAAACATAAAAAGAACTTAAATAAATTATATTTTTACTTGTGGATTTTATACTTCTTAGTGTATTTTATAAGGACGAATTTTAAAGAAAATATTCAAGACAATTATAGTCATTGAATAATGTATTTTGCATTAAATTTTATACTGGTGAGTTATAGAGAAAATTACTCATTACTTTTGGCGATAATATTCGTGTACTGTTTCGCCATTTAATAAACTATTTTATGGATGGACTCTCCAAAATTGAAATTACTTAGTCACAATTAAAATCATAATTTTATGAAGAAATGAAGTTTATATATTTCATACTCAAAAATAATCAACTGTTGTAAGTTCCGTTGAACTAGGACTATGATCAAAGGCAAAATAATATAAGTCAATTTAGACAAACCTTCCTTTGATTAAATAGCTTTATATACTTGTGACCACTATCCAAGTTTTATGTTCATATAGACCATTTAGATTCAAATAAATTTTAATGCTCCTGGTGTTTTTTTATGTCACATAAATAATTTCAACGAATGAAATTCTAAGTATTCCATCATTTTAAAAAAATATTGCAAAAATAATTTTTGACATTTAAAAAACCAGTCTTTTTAAAAATAGTTTTTTAATTAATAAAAATACAGAAAAATCATCATTATTCTAAAAAAATTGGTTTTTTTTTTTTTTTGTTCAATTTTGTTTTGAGTTAGTAATAAATTTTTATGTGCGATAATATATAGTTAACTTCAACTTAATGAAAGGTTTTATTGCTTGTTCCTAAGAATAGATATTTTAAACCAATTGAATGTGATAATTTGAAAATTATTTAAGGTTTATTTCTTCCCATTAAAATGTGCGATACTTATTAATGTCTGAAAATATGAAATATTATTGCCCATTTTTTATATATATGGTTTTGTATTATTTATAAAAAAATCAATCCCTAATATTGCTATCTCAATAGATTTTTAAAATTAAAATTTATTTAGCTACTTAAGTAATTCATTTTACATTTAACAACTTATTAAACTGTGTTTTAATTGAATAAATTTTTTCTCTTTCTCACACCCACGCGCTCTGTTTAGGAAAAAATAGTTTTCTTAAAAAAAACTATTTGTGTTTTTTTCGATGGGAAAAACTTATATGTAAAAAACTAACAAAAAAGTTTTATTTTTTTATCAAGAAACAGATATTTGTCTAAGAAAGATAAATCCGAAAAAATACAATTCTGAAATAAATAACAGTTTCTGTTATAATAAAAGTTAAAGTAAGGTATCAAACAATTTACTAGATATAATTTTTAGCTTAACAGTTTTCTGATTATACTAAGACATTAAGTACTAATATAAAACCAAATCTTCAAATTCTCAACACCCTTAAATTTAACAAAATTGTAGAGTTAAAAAACGTAACCTATATATTAATGTTTATGTTACAACTTTTAATTATACTGAAAAATAATTAATAGAAAAACGACTCTAAATTCTTGATCTTACAACTTTTAAATTTTACAAAAAAGATGTTTTGTAGAAATATATTTTACTCCAGTTTATTATCTGTTATCATTTTTTAATTTCACCCCCCTAAAATGCTTAAGAGGTATAATTCTTGAATCTCCGCGAACCGCCTAATTTACACAGAAACGAAACAATCAAAATCTTAGGGGAAAATAATTCCTTAATCAAGCTTTCACTGCAGCAACTTAATAATTTTACTAAACATGATATTTAGTAGAGAAATATAATATTCAAATATATTAAGTCCTGAAACCATCAAATTCAGAAAATCAGAAGGATTCCAATTGATCTGTGTAAAAAACATCCTTCTGTACTTTTTATTTCAATTTTTGCATTTGTAACATATTTAATGGCAATATGGTATCGGAATCTACGAATTCTCAATGCTCTCGAATTAAGTAGAACGAAAACCTAACGTTGCCAAATAAAAAATATTTATTATAACAGCTTTTTTTTATATAAATGAAAGATACACAATAGATAGTGTTAACGATCTCACAGCAACCATTAAAATAGTACTGAAAATATAAAGCTTGTAAGTATAAAAATAATTCGAATTAGTATTAAAATAAGGACTGAAATTAATATTTTTGTATTCCAAAATACACTGTTTATAAGTAAATCACTGTTAGAAAATTGTTTTACATGCACTGTATGAAAAAAAATACATATAAAATTTAAAAAAGTAAATCTTTATTCAAAAATAGTTTTTACTTTCATTTTATTCATGGAAAATCGGCCTAACTAACCACTAACTTTTCTTTCTGAATGAAAGCTTCATTAAAAACTACGGAACTACCACTTTTTGATATAGGAGATATGTGTGGGGGAAACATTTATAACTATTTTTAATAAAAATATAGCTTAATTTGTAAGTCATTCATATGTTTACGTTCATAAATTGAATTTTCAACCATTTATATTTCATTTAATCTTTCGAAACTTAACACAAATATAAGAAAAAATTTAATATTTAACAGTTATTTCATTTTGCATTTAATTTTTGTTATGAATATAGTTACAGAATATTTATTTTTATATACGTAACGTAAAAATATCTAGATTACATAAGTAACGGTTACATTAATTAATTTAAAAGTGTGTCTAGATTTTCTCCAGCCTTATGGGAAACTTTCATTGTGTATTTTTACAAAATCGTTTGACAAATTTTTTTATATAATTCGAGCTTCAAAAATTTAATATTTGACAATTATTTTATTTTGCATTTAATTTTTGTTATGAATATAGAACCTTTATTTTTACGAAACGTAAAAATATCTAGATTATATTTTCCATTATATATTCGTATGTAAATTACATCAGAGTAACGGTTTTATATTAATTAACTTAAAAATATCTAGATTTTTTCGGGTCTCATGGGAAACTTTCATTGTATATTTTTACAAAATCGTTTGACGAATTTTTTATATAATTCTGGCATCAGAACAACTTTTCAATATATATATATATATATATGAATTTGATATTGAAAACAATTTTTTTCTTTCCCTATAAATCATACATCATATTGGTATTGAATATATTTTTATCATTCTTTTTAATGTGAATATCAAACTGTATTTATTTATTAGAAAAAAAGACAAGATTAGAAACTTTAAAATTGATAGATACAATATATACATCATTAAATTTACTTATTTTAATCATATATTTAATTATTATGGTTTAACATCTATTATTGACTACATTTCTTCAGACAAAAACCATTAAAATAGATTGTTGAGTTTGTAACGGTTCTATTGTGGAGTTCAGGCGATTAGGAGTTTGAATCACTATAGAGACGAGAAGTCAAAACATTTAGGAAAACCAAGAATTAAAAAACGAGCTGGCACCTTTTACTAAACTTCCAGAATGTCGGTAAAAAAAAACTATCTTACGAATATTTAATGAGCAAGAATAAAGAACATTAGAATACGCAAATATATAATGAGAAGACTTTTACTGTATTAAGTATTGAACCACAGCAAACTTCTTGGAAATTAAGATCTATATTCTACTCTTTTAGCTACTAAACACATTTCCCCAATATGAAAATTTTAGATTTTTACAATAATAATTAATTATCTTATTGCATTTCTTAATTGATAAAAAATATTTTCTTAAAAATAATTATTCGTATTTAAAGAAATATGAAACAATCATTCTAAATAAAAAGTTTGATATATTTTCGAAATTACATTGTTTGCGTAGTACATTTTTTTTTTTTTTTATTTCTTATCTGATGTGTGATTTCCGCGATAAAAGCTCACGAGCTTCACAATTGTTTTCACCGAATTCCCGCCACGTCTCTTTCGCGTCACCATATCGTTCTTGTCTTCCCATCGGTTGCCTTGGAGAAGACAAAAAGTAAATAAATAAAAAAATGCTTCCGCGCATGCGCAGAGTTCTTTTCGAATAGTATTAACAGTCTTGATTTCCTTTCCTTTCTGTATATTCTGATTCGCGTGCGTTCGAGAAGGAAGTTTTAGTTTTTCGTATTTGTTTTGCTTATTATTGCATTCTATCCTTAACTTTAAATTTTTCTCTTGATTCTTTTGTCAGACTTATGATCATGAATGACACAGTTCGTAAAGTAAGCAGCCCTTTCCCAGCGAGGAAAATGAAAAACTGCAATTCACCATTTAACCACTCACCTTCTGAAAAATTGTTCTTAAGATCTGACTGTTTTGGTCTGGGATCATTCATTTCGTCTTACGAATTGCAACCTGAAGTGGGTGATTTAGTGCAGATTGACCGCGTTCTCTACACGGAATGGGCGCTGTATGTCGGAAACGGAAATGTGGTGCATGTTTCAGGTTTGGACTTGGACAATAACGAAATCACCAGCTCAGATACTGCTTGGGTCAGATTGTCTAGTCTTAACGACGTGGCCGGATCCAGTGGTGTTCGAGTTAACAATAAAAGCGTTGGTGCTAAGGAAAGAGGTCTGGAACCGCTACCATTAGATGACGTGATACAGAACTGTTATTCTAACTTGGATCAAGAGGTTTTTTTTAACATGCTGACCAAAAACAGTGAACATTACGTTACAGAATGGAAATATGGTAGTGGCTGGAGCGACCAGGTAAGCTGCATATTTAAATTAAGAATACTCTGAATTTGTTTAATTTAATATTTTATCACTTAAACCTTAATTATATTTTTGAATGGCATTGTATTGCGTAAAAAATATATTTAAATTTTAATTTTATTTAAAAAAAATTATAATTTAAGATCTATTAATTAAAAATGCCACTAATTGTGAAAAATTACAAAAAAAATTTATTTTAAACTTTAGAATAAGCTACTATAGTTTCGTGTTAACAACAAAAAATATCTTGAATTTTTATCCCAAATTTAATGTTAGCCTAGAGAGATTTATGCAACATTATAATATAAAGATGCTCTTTTATTTTGATAAAAATTAATCGTTTAATCTAAAATCGTTCTTTAAAATATCAAAATTATTTTTCATTAAATTGCTTATTTTAATGTTTTATATCAATTAATGCTGTTTAATTTTTACACATTTACTTGAGTATACTTATTTTCATAGTTACGTTAACATAAATTTGAATTAATTTCCATTAAAAGAATCGAGTATCGTCTTTAATATATTAAGATTCACTCTATTGGAATAAAAGTTCTTTTAAAAAATGAATTGATTTAATTACAGATAAAAGTTAAATATAATATTCTATCTTCTTGTTTTCCCTATTTATTGTTTAGTTTTTAATTAAATCAGCGATTTTACCACAACCCTTCAATTTCGCTCTACCAAATTGAAGTAGTGAAATATGTTTTAATTTTTTAATAAAATTTACTGTAATATAATTTAATTTCTTATTAATGTGTGTGTTACAAATTATCTTAATTTTTGTAATTTTCCGAGTATAATGTTGATATTGGTTAATAGTTCAATTTGTTATTTTGTATTTAAGCGGAAGCTTTATAAAACTCGCATTAAGTTTCATAAGATATATGTATTTTATAATAAAATATTTTTGCTGATCAATAAATTCCTTTGTATTTTTGCTGATCAATAAATTGCTTTGATGTACATTATTTCCATTGTGCCAAACTTAATACCTATAAATATGCTCTTAACTTTAAAATAGAAAATAAATTCCGAGAGTGAAACTTGTCACATAAAGTTCAAATTTATTTGAAAATACTTTTTCACAGTTGGTTTATTTATTTAGTTTGTAATTATAAAATTTTATCTGCCTTATTTAAAGATCTTAAATTAGTGTTCCTGACTACGAAAACAGTACGCTTTTTGAAATTTTAAATTGAATATCGTATATTTCAAAGAATATGACTGGCGAGACCTGCATACATTACCTAAATACAACCATTACGTTGCATCATGGAATTTTTTTGACGTTATTGAACTGTGAAATGAGATCGTCTGCATTTGATATTTTATCTTTTGCTCGAACACCTGCGCTAAAAAGATTTACAAGTGACACTTTAATAAATTCGAAAATATTATCAGATGCTATTGTGTTAGAATATAATATTTGCTAAAACCTTAACACTTATGAAATTTAAGGAATATTTCAAAATTTTGATAATTAAATAATCCTACTGAATAAAAATGTAATTTTATACAGATGTTTAGAATAAACGAGAATATTATCGTTTTTTTCTGCAAAATTTGAAATATTTAACTTTGTTATATCCTATCCATTTTTAATTAAGCAGAGCTGATTACATAGTTAAAACTGTGACTTTATACTCAGCAGTTTGTGGATTCGATTCTTGTCTCCATCATAACAATTTATAAATATTCTAAATCAATTTAAAAACTGTAAGTCAAAGCCCAAAAAATCTTGCCGTATGGCTATAAAATGACGGTTGAGCCAAAAAAGGATGGAACGTTTTAAAATAAACGCAAAAATTTGAATTTACAGCAAATTAATTGATACTATCTTATTTGTTGGCTTTTTATAATAATTAATATCTAATAATATTTAAAATGAGTATTTGTTTTAAATATTAAATTTATATTCCAATAAATCTCGTAAATTGCATTTCACGATAATATTTAAAAAGCATACTATAATTCTAGTCTATGTATTTTAATTTCAAGGTCTCTAGTGTGTAAAAAAATAATTGAGCGACTAACCGAACCTAAATGGTAAGGTATAAGGGTATAACCAACGGGAGTGTATACCTTGCCATGATTGTATTTTCAATACGTATCCATTAAAATTATACTTTAAGTTATTTCCGGCATAATGCAGAATTCTCACTTTTGTTTTAGATTTCTTGTAACTTGATGAATTTAAGCTATTTGCCTCAGAAGATTTTTTAATTTAAAATGTATCGCTAGTCAATACATATCTAATGTCTCTAAAGTAATAAAAAGATCATGTGTAATTCTTATTTGATTATATTTTTTCACATTCTTTTATTTTTGCGAAATGGAACTTCGAGCAAACTTAAATGATCAGAGGAATTATTTTTGAATATATTTTAAATTAAAATTTATATCAATTAACTATGCGATAATCCTAAGGATTATCGCATAGTTAATTGATATAAATTTTAATTGATAATCCTAAGGATTATCGCATAAAATTTCTAGGTTTAACAAATTTTATTTTTAAAACAAAATCGAAAAAAATCCACGTGTTTTTTGTAACATTTTAAAAATTACTATGCTGAATCGATATAAAATCTTAAAAGTTATTATACTGAAAATTTGCATATTTAAATACGAAGACTGAAATTAAACACAATTTGAAATCTTTATATGAGAATTGTTCAGGAAGTATATTTATACACAAGTTTGAAATAGCTTAAATTTGTCAAATATTTGAATCTGAAAATTTAACTTCCTTTTCTTGCCAAAAAATTTCATTTTGATAATTTTCTGCGAATTCACAGTTTTTGAACTTATGTTTTGAGACCATATTAGATATCAAATATTGAGTTTATTTGCTATTTTAGTTTATATATTTAAAACAAATAAGCTAGTTAATATTACTATTAAACTTATTTTTTCATCAAGGGAAAGTTACATAATAAAAAAATATCAAACTTAATAATATTAAGTGCTAATTAAATAGAAAAAAATTTCATTTAGATTTATCAATGACTCTTTTTTTTTTTCAGGCAACAATTACCATGAGTGTGATGAAAACACTTACCACTGACTACCATGTAGGACATAACGTCCTTATATCCAGTTTGAATGCCGTTCTTAATTCTCCCGGATCGCCAATTGCCGGAAGGTCCACGCCTAATTTTTCATCCAGTCCCGTGAACGATGATTCATCAAGTGATGAAAAAAACTGAACTTTTGTATAGAAACTTAAGCAGGTGTAGACTTCTAAGTTACGATGCCCTTTTGATTGTGTTTTACAGTCGTGCGCCAAAATAAGGTTGTCCAGAACCATATGAGCTTGTAGATGTTACTATTTATTGGCAATGATTGCTTTTACAGTCACCAATTGATTGAAAAAAAGAGCATTGTAAACTAGAACTACCCTAAAGAAGTAAATTATGTACAAAGCTTTTTCATTCTTCATTGTTTACTTGTATTTTCATTTTATCATTTTATTTTAGGGTGCCATAGCATTTATAACACCCGAATGTGATATGTGGTTTCTTAGTCAAAGAATTTTTAGAGTTCTTCCCCCATTTCCTGGTAAATATGAAAATTACGATACTTTCTCACCAAAGAGGAGCCAAATTATTTTTTGCGCCAAACGCATTAACCGTGGTTGTATCTTATATCGCCTGTCTTTGGAGATTGTATCTTGTTCTTCATGATTAACCATGTTTCCTTAAAGCATTGTCCATTTGATGGAAAACTTCCCTATATTTTGTGATTAAATATTTTTATCAGAAACATATCGGCAAATATTTTGTTTAAAGTGTTTTACTAGTAAACGTTAATTGAATATATTTTTTCAATTGTTGCAATCAAAGCTCAAATTTAACAGTTTAGTTTAAAATATAGTAATTTGCAATTACTTTTAAATTTCAATTTTAGTTTAAAATTGAGTCTTCCATTTTATAAAATGTAACAAGGTGTAGTTTTTTATAACTTTCTTTAAATATTAAAATTTTGATGAGAGATTTATTATTCTCCCATTTTCAAAATTTACCAGTCCCCTCTGTAAAATTTATTTTGGTAAAAGAAGTTTTAAATTATTATATTTGAACAAATACTCAATTTTTTTATTTAAATTTTTCTTTCAAGTTATATTTGCATTTAACAGAACATTACAATAAAATATTATATTCATATTTCTAATTTAAGTCTCAGAATTTTTCATTGTAATGTGTTTACTTTTATTTATTTATTAAATCTTTGTAAAATTATTTACTTTATTAATTAGAACAATAAATTAATAATATTTATTAGTAATTATGTATATATACTATATATATATAAAATAGTAAATATTTCTTACTTTTACTCCCCACCGAAATTTTTATGATGGATGAAAATAGTTAAATCACAAATTTTTATTTAAGGAAATTGCATGTTGATTTCTAAAACTTTGTCTTGCTGTGTAGTACATTTTATTTCCGACTTTTTGTCAAATTCTCTAAATATTTGATCATTAATTACAATAGAATGGATCAACTTCACAAATGTGCAATTCCTGGAATATTTTTAAATATTTTCTATACTCACTTTCATCATACACTTGTATATATTTTTAAGAAAATTACATGTTTATTTTGAAACTGTTATTTAAGTTTTTGTATATTTTAGCTTAGTTGCATTCTGTACTTTTTTGTATAATATAAAAAGCAATGGAAATAATTTTGTAATAGTTTAATGCCAACAACAACGTTGCCTTATTCAAACTGCCAATTATTTATTGCTGTGATGAAGATTCTTTGATTGAATGATTTATGTGTAAATAAATATGTGAAGTTCTTAAATATATTTGTGAAAAAAAGAGAAAATTGAGCTATTTGTTTTACTTTGTTATAAATATTGTTGAAAATAAAGTTTTTTCTTGTAAATTAGTTTTAACTATAAATCATGCCAAACGCAAACAAAAAAAAACTTTTCACTTTAAATAAACATGTGATATTATGGGGGCTATAAAAATGCTAATTTAATAAACTGAAACTTTTGAAAATTAGTCGGAAGACAGCAGAACCACAAACCTTAAATATTTTAAAATCAGACATTAAAACAAAACACTTGCATAACATAATATTATAAATGTTGTTTGAATTTGATAAATAGTCATGTTCCTTATATGATTAACTGACATTAATGCAACTTTTCAATGTTTTAAAATATTGAAATCGGTAAAGAAATATATTTTAAAAATCATAATTTCCTGATTTTATCCTAATGAAATTGTTAGTATTTAAATATTTATTATAAAAGTATATTTTGAAGGGATAATGGGAAAAAAAATGAATTGCAAACTACAATGAACCTCGAATTGTTCAGGAGGAATAAAATGGGTTTAAGGAATGTTCAATGTGAAATAAGAATAAAGCTGATTACATGAATTCATAAGAGTTCATTAATAAGATTGAATATGAATTCTATCGATAGAAAACAAATTCAAACTATTGAAGGCGATCGCTTGTCATTTGGGAAATTCATTAAAATGTAGAAGTGGTAAAAGTTGGAAGAAATTGGGGCTAGAAACTATTGATCGAGTTGCATTTATTAACAAACACACAATTTATTTATTGTAATAATACTATCTAATTAAACAAAATTTCAATGAAGTATAAATTATGTCAATCAATTTACTCTGATTAAAAATCCTGTTATTCAAATATTTGTAGGAAAATTTGAAACTGGATTTGGTGTTTACATTGCTTAAAAATAAATTTCGTTGTTTATCGTGAGTATTGTTTCTCTCAGGAAATCTGATTTTGAAATAAAATCTAAGGGCGAATGCTACAATTAATATTTTAGGGTAGAATGATGAATTCTTTCCGAAAGAATAATTTTACTTCAGTATTACTAAAAATTCCATTTCTTTTAATTATTTTTTTATTCCATTTTACCAGCATAATAAAGTAATGTATGCATTTTCTGTGTTTTATTAATTAGCATGCCAGTCTTTAGTTAATTAAATATTTATTTAATTGTAAGTTTCCTGAGTTATTTTAATTACACTCTTGAACTTCTAATTTTATATGTAAGCTTATGTTTTATTATGTATCTTAAAATTTTTCTCTCCAAATATGAAGATAAGGGTTTTCTTTCTCATCCATTATAGCATATTTTTCTTTATTAGGCAAATTATACTATAACGCATGAGAAAGAAAAACGCTAGTTTTGCTTGATAAATATGAATATATTTTGGAAATTAATATATTTGCATAAAATAAGTGATCAGAGATCTATCGATGTATTTTCTTGCCTGACCTCCACCTGCGTAATACCCGCGTTGTTTATATTCTGATTAGTGAAGTCTTATAGAGTATCCGCCAAATATCCCCTTCCAAAAGACCTTTAATACTTAGATGCAGTGGTAGTAAAGAATTTTGTTTTAAACTTAGGAGCAGATATTAGTTTACAGTGAATAATTTGCACGCGTGTCACAAAGGAAAAAAATTCGAATAATTTCTCCCCAACAGATTTCCATACAAAAAGCAGAAAAATGCGATACCCATTTTTTTCTGTTCAACAGTGATCGGGATTGAAGTTAGAATTTATCATTCATAGAGCAAACCATGTGCGATCTTACAATTTACTCGACATTATTTAATTTGGTTCAGAAGTTTATGGATTCGAATCCCACCTTGGACTTGGATGTTTGTAGTGTTTCGGAATCCACTTTAAACCGTAGGTCTCGGTCTAATTGGCCTTCGTGTGCAAAAAATAATCGCGTTGAACGACAAGCAAACATTATTTAAGTCTCCCAATATTTTTATTGTCATTTATTGGGAGTATTGATATTTTATCAAACTTTTAGAAATCCACACACAAACACAATTTATCAAATCATTATAAAATATAAACTGACTCCTTAAAAAATAGCTTTCACACAAACTCTGGTCTAGAATATATACAAGTTGTCACAGTTTGTCCTATTTTGCACTTAGTGCCATAAAACTCAACCAACTATGATATAAAAGTGAAATGCATTGTTTCAAATAAAAATATCAATTAACATTACTAAACTACATTTTAAATTTATTTTGACAAACGATAAACTTAAATGGATATAAAAAAACACTAAAACATAACGACAAACATGTTATCCGAAGAAAATTTAGATTCTTGTAAAATGTTTAAAATTCTGATAAAAGCCCTTTTAATTTTATAGTAATAAATGATTCATAAGTTTCGATACATAAAATGATACATATGATTTTATAGTAATAGAATCAAAATACATGTACCATAATAGATCTAAGCATCAATCTAAACGGATAGTTTAAATGGAAAAGTTAAAAAAGGCACACAAAAATATGTATTAATTATCGAGACCTTTTTCGCATTCAGTAAACTATATTGGAATTATTAATAAAAATGTCCATTATTACTATAGTTCTCTATTTTAATGGCTTATTAACATGTTTCTCCGCCTATTAACATAACTGTTCAATTAGCTAATTATGTAATTTTTAAAAAATCGGTTTCATCTCTTGATGTAAATGTTATTGAAAACTTGGTAAATATTTAAAAATATTTTGATAAAAGTATTTTATAAATAATTTAAAATATGTGTTTTTAACGGCCATGTATGGAAAATAGGCAAAAAAATGATAAAGATATAATCATATGATAGGTATCACTTAATCATTATATTCAAATAATATTTTGACTCGTAAAAATTGCAATCAAAAATGGTTGGCTTAATGTTAGCGTTTCACGCTTCCAAGGCACAAGTCCTCAGTTCGATCCTCAAGCTGGGCAAGGTTGACTTAGCGTTTAATTCCTTCTACGAGTCGATAAATTGAGTATCAAGCATGCTTGGAAATAAAGACAGTTGGTTTCGCATTAGGCTGTCCACCTAATAGGGACATATGCTTCACACCCCAAGACCTGTTGGTGAGGAAAACGGAGATGGGCAGTGTTGGCCCACTTTCGAATCCCTATGGTGGCACACCCTCCGGGCATCCCACAATATAAGATGCCATAACTTCCTTCTCTTGTAGTGCTGACAGGCGGAAATCCTAGTTGCCAGGCATTACAACAACAAATATAAAAGAATAACTTCTCTTTAATACCTAAAAAATTCACATTTTAATTTTTCTTAACGAAAGACGCCGTTTTAAACTCGAATTTACTGAATAATTTCAAATATTATTTTGGAGATTCTTAATATTCGTTTTTAGTTCGCAGAACCTAGATAATCAAATCAGTCTTTGAACATCTTAATTGAAATCTCCGCTGATAGATTTTTTCAATCATTTTTTATGAAAAACATAGTCACGTTTTTGATATGCTACGGTTTTTTTTATTTGATTGAAATTCCAATTATCATACGATCTTGTTAATCTCCTATAAGCAGAAACTTATCTCCGAAAAAGGAATTTTATTAGCGTCGTTAAAATGCTCAGAGAACGATTAAAACAGATAAAGCTTTTCGAAAGAGAAGTTAGCAAAAAACCGAAAGCGCTCTTTCGATCTCTTTATCTCTTTTATTACTTTGATCAAGAGATTAGGATTGTGATTAAAAAAACATAAAAATATCGTCAATGAATCATTTATCATATTTATAAGCCCCAAAATTCAGTTTTATGATTATATATGAAAATAATGTTATCTTAAAGTATACAAACCACTGACGTCACTTGCTATTTTTTATTATGTACTTGTGACTAATATTGGATGTCGCATGGTCCTTGACATGAAGACTTTATTCCTGTGTTTTACTTATGATTGTACACAGTCATAATTTGATATAGCTATAAATGAGTATATTTAAGAATAGTTGTTTTATTTACTTACTTTTTTTTTGGCAATTATATTTTTGCTTATCTAGTAGTCTTTCCGATAATTTTTAATGTAGCTTCTTCTCTCAAAAAATGCAAAGATCTATGCTTTATTTATTTCTCAGACTAACTATTCCTTCTTACTTGTATTGGTCTTTAGATATTTTTAAGTTATTAACGCTCCATCATATATGTCCTGTTGAAGATAAACTGGATTTTACACTTACAGCCAGAAAAAATGGTTTATTATTCTAAGCCACGATCAAATGTTCTTATATTTTCACAGACTATTCTAATCTTCCACAACACATGAACAGAAAAACAATAACCTTCGTTTGATAAATCTCCAAAAGACTCACCCAAATAAAATGTTTGAATGTATTAAACCTAACCTAATATTCTCCACTCAACAATACTAATCTACATACAATATGATAATTATTTAAATGTATATAAATCATAAAAAATTATGAATTTAAATTATCATGCTATATCAAATATTTGGTTTAGTTGGGAAGGGTTTGGAAACATATTGAAAAACTTTATACATCAAGAAATAACCACTACAATCATTGAAACGATCCTAAAAAAATAATCAGAGGCAATTCTTATACATAACTATAAATATAATATCAGTCAACACCGATTTTTAATTTAAAATATATGTCAAACGATCAAACTAAGGATGGCTAAAGCTCATCAAAGTCCTAAATGCTCAATTTCTGGAAATGCATGCAAAATTAGGCAAGTGTTTTCATATTTAGTTTGCTATTGAAAAGGAATATTACTAAACAAGCACAGGATTGATAAATATGTACTATATAATATTTATTTCCAATTATTAACAACTTATAAAAAGTAGATTAACAATTGAAAATGTTATTATTGTTGTAGTCTTGTGCCATCAAGGCAGGAATTATGGGATGTGCTGCTCCACTTTTCCAACTGAACCGAATTTTTGTGCGGAGTACGACTTCTTCACTACACACGTAGCATAGGAACCCGTTTATAGGGTAGGCAAGCATCCCCAACCGATTCATGCGAGGAAAGGACAGGATAGACAGAAAAAATACATGCATGCCCGAATCGGGATTCGAACCCAGGACCTCCTTATCCTCGGCCAGGCACTCAGACCACTAGACAAGGTGGGTGACATCTGATAGATGTTAAATCTGTAGAAAAGATTGGTGATCTCAAGAAACTTTTTCACAGATTGTGAGTGATTTACGCGTGACGCTAAAGAAGAAATTCAAAATCCTTTCTCATCAAGTATAGAAAAATGCATGCAGCATCTAAACATAGAAATGTAAATATATATTTTTGTTTTACTCTTACCACACACACACACCAGGATCAAACTTTCCCTTTCCTTTCCAAAGGTTTGGTTTGTTTGTTTGTCGCTCAACGGTCATTTTTTGCACATGAGGGCTAATTAGATTGGGATTTACGGTTTAAATTGGATTCCGAACCACTACAAACATCTATGCCCAAGGTGGAATTCGAACCCACGAACTGTTGAACCGAAGGCAAGAGCTATAACTGTGGCAACTCAGCCACAGTAAATCCCTAAAAAAGGAATAAGAGGCGCATCTTCCCTATCCGATGGGAAATCTAGTCAGTTGCTATTTGGATGCGGTCGTATGAAGACCGTATTGGCACTAGTGTATTATGGTGTGGAAAATATTTTTATGGAATGTAATCATGAAAATTACTACTGTTAATTGTTATTGCTAAAATAAAATATTAAAGGCAACAGGAATAATTAATGAAAAATAACACGCAACAAATAAATATCGAAACAATAACTTTTCAATGAGAATAAGCCATAGTGTGATCTTTCTCTGTTTATGTTGAGATCATGTTGTGGACAGACAAGCAATTAAAAACACATTCAATGCGTATAGCCTCCTCCAGGAAGAACTTTTCACAGATAGGGGTTGCATTCACTTGTCACAAGAGGAAACCAGGAAAACTTCCAAACATTGGTCCGACACATAAAAAGTAAAAATTTAACAACCTTTTCTTTTCCCATAATGCCTGGATTCAAAACTCGGGATCTATCACTCAGAGCAACTTAGTTGTACTATTAGGTGCTAATAAACATTTCCTCAATTATTTTACACCCTTTGGAGGTGACTTAATATTTGTAAACTAAGCTTTTTTATTTTCAAATCGGACATTTTATAGATAGTAATAAATATTCATGTATCACAAACTTAAATTTTAGGGAACATGAGCATACCATAGAAAAAAAGCGCACAGACTATCTCTCGTAGCTTACAATGGATCAAAGGAGCCATTGTTGATTTGGTGATTACGCTCATTGACAGAACAGTGCACACCCACTAGTCTTAAGATCTATCTCACTAAGTATTAGTGCTCACGAGCATTTGAAAATTGATTTTTGCTTTATGATGGGAAATAAGAATAATACATTATTCTTATTTCCTCATGATATATATGCTCATTGACAGAACAGTGCACACCCACTAGTCTTAAGACCTATCTCACTAAGTATTAGTGCTCACGAGCATTTGAAAATTGATTTTTGCTTTATGATGGGAAATAAGAATAATAAATTATTTCTTTAAGGAGAACATTTTATCATCTATATATATATATATATATATATATATATATATATATATATATATATATATATATATATATATATATATATATCACAAGATAAATCAAAACTTTGAGAACATATCTTAGAATTAATTTCGGCAAAATCGACAAGGCATCCAACAGCAAAATTAATAACATGACTTCCACAGTGGTCTCAAAGAAAATATTAATTTATACTATCTATACTGAGCTTAGGTTTTAAATTTAGGTAACATTTATTCATATTGCTTAGTATTATGTGACTCCTAATATCATCAAATTTTACCTATCGTTATTTTTCCAAGTTCTTGTTTAAAACCATAACCATTAATGTCCAGAGAAACTGAAGTCCATATTTGATATGCAAATAATGATTAAATTTTTAAATGATAATAGTTTTTAATGCTTTAATATAAAATTAACATATATCTATGCAAAATAATAAACTATTCGTACAGGAAGTTTTATTTATTTTCTATAAAAGGAAAAGAACTTTATGAAAAGTAAATTTTAATAAACTTCTGGCCACCGTAAATGCACCACCCTGAAGTAAGCACGAAAATAACATGAAATTTACAACATGCATTAGCAGAGTTGAGATATGCAAATGATTAGAATTTCAGAGAAGGCGCACAAGACCCGCACCTGTGGCGCCACTTCAAAGAGCTATTTAAGGTATTGAGATTCCGACGATTTAAGGTTCAGCAATTATATTTTTCTTGTGGTTTCTTCAAAATATCATCAGTTATACCTCGTAGAAAACAGCCATCACTTTTTAATCAAGTATCCAAGTTTGACAGAGGAAGGACAGTGGCCTACCGAGATTGTGGATTATCTTTCAGGGAAATCGATAGTAGTGTTGGACGAAACCAAACAACTGTAATGTGGATATGTGATGTTTGGATGCCGGAAGGTACTACGGACCGACATGTTTAATAGCATCTATCTCAATCTCTGCTTACAGCAGAGTGGTCTGTCAGCAAGACGTCCATTGCTTCGTCTATTCTTGACACAGGACAACATGCATCTCCGCCGCCAATGGTGCGATGAAATAAAAATATGGATGACGAAATGAAATTGTCTTTACTTGCCAGTCACGCTTCTGTCTGCAACACAACGCATTCGAGTGTTGCAGACAGAAGCGTGTTACTCTGAAGACACCGTGGAGAGAGGAGACTAAACAGCTCCCAGACTGATTTTTCACTGAGTATTATGGTATGGGGTGGTATTGGATGTTACTCTCGCACTCACGCATTTCCAGTACTTTAAACAGCCAGCTCTACATCACGGACATGTTGGTGCCAGTTGTCCTTCCTTACCTTCTGGGCTTGACCACAGCCATATTATCAACAGAATAATGCATGACCACACGTAGCATGCACTTTTCAAAGGTTCTTCATCAATAACTAGATTGAATTGCCTCCCTACCCGGCTCACTCTCTGGATCTTTCACCGATAGAAAACATAATAGCACATGTTTATTCAACGATTGAGCCAGGATACATCTCCAGCTGCCTTACCAGATTAACTCTGGCAGTGTGAGTAAGCTGCTTGCTGTACCCCAAGAACACATCCAAAGTCTCTTTGAATCAATGCCGAGGCGTGTGGCAACGGTGATCTCCAACAATGGCGGCTACTGTGGCTTCTGATTTTGGCAGGAACCACACTTCACATATGTCTATAAATTTAATCATTGGATACTTGGTCTCAACATGTTATCTACAAAATAAATTTTGTTGTGATATTTCTTGTCTTTCTTGGTGTAGCAATTTGGGTGCCAGCAGTACATTATAAATTTACTATTCTTATAGATGAAGTTTTATTAATTATTCATAAAGCTAAGTTATTTTATTATTTATATGGATATCACATTTCTATATGCATGCAATAGATTAGAAACTCAAATTATTTATAATTTTATATTATTGATATTTTTATAATTTTAAAAAATACTGGAATTTATATCAAAAGTTAAGACAGCTTTATTATGTTGATATCTATAATAGGAAATGTACCCCTCTTGTTTTTCTTGCATTTATCATTAATTTACATATTCTTTCAGAAAATCAAGGCTAAAATTAAAGTAATGAGTATTATTAAGTGCTCTTTTACATTTTTATACTCAATGGAAGATGCAATAAGCGAAAATATCTCATTTTATATTCATAATATTTCCCAGACATAGGGATGAGTAGTAGTAAAGCAAATCCATAATAAATTAAAACTCCTAAAATTATTACCGAAAAAACTTATGATTCTTTATTTCCAGTCATCAACTTGTTTTCAAAATTATCAAGGACATGAAGAAAAAAAAATGCAGACTCGTGTATATTAGGACATTCACCTTAAATTATTACCTGATATAAAGTAAATGTATACAAGAAAATAAAGTGCTTTTGTAGGTTATGAAAGTCATATAAAGGGACTTATTGACAATTCCTTCTTCAAATTACTTTTTCAGTGATGCAGTTTTGCATACAATCAGATTCACTTCTTAATGTAAATACATACCATAAAAAAGCAAATCATCTATTTTCCTCAACCGTTAGAATATGTATGTGTGCTAAACCATGTTTATATCTTCAGCTGAAAAAAATACTTTGTATATATAAACTTTTCTTGTGGGAAAAATTTTAAGTCAAGGAAGTAAATTTTTGTAGCAGTTACGAAATCTGACTTTATATGCAATTCCCAGGTTTTTGGTCTACTAATTTTAAATTAACTATAGTTCTGGCACCAACCAAAAAATAATGACAAAGTTTTTAAAACTGATATTTAATACAAGATTTAGTTATTAGACAATGAATAGAATAGGGAAATTTTTATTTTATTAATAACTTATGTAATATTAATATGTGAAAAATGATTTTAAGTATTTTTATAATTTATATTTAATTAAGCTCATATATATAGAGAGAGAAACATCAATATAAAACATAGTTATACGTTCAAATTCAAAGAAATTATTTTCAATTAGCACATTGAGAAGTTAGGTATAATTACGTATTACACAGCAAACTTTTTAGAGAAAATAATAAGTGTTTACAAGTATTAACTTGGTGATTGCCTTACTTTTTCAGAAATCGCCACCCGAGTCACGCAAGGTGTCTGTTTATCTTGAAGAAAATCTTGATTCCCATTGGAATAAAAATCTCGCCAATACTCATTGTAATTAATTAAAATTTTATTTGAAAAACATTAAAATCTAATTAATGAGTAGCTGATGTATGATTCTATCAAATATCTGTCTGATAAAGTCTTTCAAAGAAATAAATTGATAGTTGTCAAAATAAATACAAGATTTTATTAAATTGTTATATGAAACACAAAAAAGACATATTTCTTTCTCAATATTTCTGTATAATGCCTTTAAAAGTATCTTTTAAAAGTGCTTATAAGCAAATAACCTAAGATTCAAAAGATATTGTGTTTACAAATATTGCAATTATTAATTTATTATTTCTATTGATTAATGAAATTTTTAAAAATTATAATCAACTTTGTTTATTTAAACTAACCATAAAGTGGATATTTTGTCATGTCTTAGTTATTTGCCTTTTTCTGCTTTTCTGTTGTTCATGTTAATGACTTGAATCAATGGAAAACGGATTCTCCTACCGAGGTTTTGCCCCTTTTATAGGAAATTATTTTATCAATAAAATGAGTTTCGACAATATTCTCAGACATTCGATGGTGAACTTCGTCTTGTGTACGGCCGTTAGAAGAATATGATTTGAAGCCAGGAAGGACAAGTCAAATTTACAACGCTGTCTCAATACGATGCGTGACGTGAATGAAATGTTATCTGACGTCATGGACATTTTAAACCAATGAGAATTGTACTAAAGTGGCATACTCGGGATCTCAATTGTAACGGAAGAAACAACCACTTTTTGGTTAATAAAGGAAAGAAATATAATATGCTAATAATAATTTCCTAATAAGAATAATATACTAAATAATCTTATAATTATAGAACCCCCCAAAGATGTATAGTAAAAAAAATTGCATTCTTATATATAAAAAATTTTGTCATCATTTAAAAGTTAGTATCTAATAATACAACATGTACTATTCCTTTTGAAATTTAGACCTTTAACATTGTAGACCAGGTTAAAAAAATGAGATAAACTTATTTTACGTATAAAAACTTTTCTTATCACTATAGATTCACGTCATTCTTTTCTCAATTTTTCCACCTCCAATTTATTTTTATAGTTTATAATCTAAACCGTAAATATTTTCTTTTGTTTTCTTAGTTACTGATTTCTAGAATAAGTTGTTTTATCTCACAGACTGATATATCAAATGTAATTAGACTTTTTGATAAAATTATTATATTTATATAATGTTTAAATACAATCTATATAATTTGGACGGTATTTTAATGATAAAGTTGTTCCGTAAACACGACATTTTTTTTTATAAATTCGTGTGTATTTTCTGTTTTTTTTTCTTTTTTTCTTTTTTTTTTTTCTAAGTTGATATTATATTGGCAATAGTTTCTTATCTTTGTAAAATGTTTCTTTTCCTGAAATGCCTTAGAAACAATATTCTAGCATTATAGACATTGTTCCTTGTATTTTTTGGCATTCACTTGACAAAAGCATCGTGATATTGTCGACATCTACAGAAAAAAAATTAGTTAATTACATTGTTAACTACTTTATTTAGTACTTATATATATATATATATAGATAGATAGATAGATAGATAGATATATGTTATCGTGAAAGACCGAAATCAGAGAATGTTGACATTTACCGGTGAATGTCAACAAACACCAAATACGTCGGTGAAAGATCGAATATTTCATTACATTCTTGTAAATTCGGACCCTCACCGATGATGTCGACTATCACAGATATGCTCTGGTGGAGGTCGAAAGGAGAAGAGCCGACAAAGAGGCGATTGACTGTTTCTCGCCAAATCCTTTGTTCTCGTAGAGTCTCCCGCTAAATCCTGGCGACTGGCTGTTTTCAACCAAATCCTTTGTGCTGGTGGAGTCAGTTAGTTTTGTTAGTCTTATGCATATGCAAGGTTCGATGGTGAGAGCAAAGTTTTCTGAATTTTTTTTTTTGATTTCCTGATTTATACGGAATGGATACTGCATTCGAATCGTGATTTTTTCCTTGAAAAGTTAATTGTATTAATTGCGGGTAAACAAGAAGACAATTGCTTTTATTTTTCTCGTGAAAAATATTTTAAAATACTTTCTGAAGTGGTTTTTGCTAAAACCAAGTGCAACACACCTTTGGATTACAGACGATTAAAACGTTTTGACGTTTTAAAAATTAATAATAGAAGAGAAGTTAATTGTACCATTAAAACCAGGAGAAATTACATTATTATGTTACCAATAAGGATTTGTTCAGTGTACTATATGAAACTCACACCAGGATAGGCCATGGAGGAAGAAAACGTATGCTTAAAGAGTTGCAAAATAAATACAAAAATAATGCATATGAAGTTTTGTAATGTTGTATTAAAATCTATGCAAACAGTGTCAAATGAAACACAGTGCACTTAAAAAAGATATTGTTGTGAAATTAATGATCAGTTCTGAGTTAAACTCAAGATATCAAGTTGATCTGATAGATCTGCAGTCACAATCAGATGGTGAATATAAGTTCATAATGGTGTATCGAGATCACACATTTAATTAAGTTTGTCCAGCTACGACCTTTGAAAAAAAGAAGGCTGAAGAAGTAGCATATCACGTTCTTCCAATATTTTTAACATTTGGTGCTCCAGCAATATTGCAATCAGTTGATGTGGTAGAGAATTCAGTAATCAAGTCATATCCGAAATATGCACTATGTGGAAAGATGTTAAGATAGTTCATGGAAAGCCTCGTCACAGTCAAACACAAGGATCAGTTGAAAAAGCCAATCAGGATATACAGAATATGCTAACTGCATGGATGAACGATAACAATACAAATAAATGGTCAGAAGTTTTACCCTTTGTTCAATTTGCCAAGAACACTACATACCACGAAGGAATACGCCAAAGTCCTTATGAAACCATGTTTGGTATTAAAGCGAAAAGAGGCATAGCATCCTCTTTTTTGCCAAGCGAACAAATAGCAAGTATCGAAACTGAGGAACAACTTGAAGAAATCACCAATACGTTTGAAACCGAAAAACAGCTTGAAGAAACTGGTAATACTTCTGAAAAAAAAAATTTGAGCGGTGGTCAAACCGAAAACCAAATTTCAAAGAAAAATATTGAAGTGGACTTGCAATCTACCACGTCTTTATATGAAGTTCTGAATGAAAAACACGAGTTAATTTCTATTAAAAGAGCGGCAGCAAAAGAGAATCTTCCACTGCAATCAACAAAAATGTTGCGAACGTCACAAAATCAATTTCCTCCTGCTCAAATTGGTGATACTGTACGAATACAAGTCCCTGATGTTGACCGTGGTCGTACAGATAACCAAAATGTGTTAGAGGTTGTTATAATAGAAGACTACAACTTCTATAAACTTGCGAATGAGAATGGTACTCTCAAGCAGCTTTACTTTAACATATATATATATATATATATATATATATATATATATATATATATATATATATATATATATATATATATTTACACACACACATATTATTATTCTCACAAAAAGAAGAGCCAACATATTATCTTTTACGTGCTTTATCACTTGCAATAATAAAAACTTTAAATTTCAGCTTAATATATTGTATACATAAATGAAATAGTTAATCTATAATTCTTTCCAATGATTTTTTGACTTCCAATTAAAATCGTGGACCAGGCATTCTTAAATATTAAATGAAGATTTTACGACTTAAAAATAGTTGTTGTAAGTTTTCTAGTAATCTGTAAAGTATGCATGAAATAAGGGAATAGAGAGGTAGATTTGCAACTTTTACGATAATTATTTTGCATATGGATGATCATTAAACCAGGGTTGACACTTTAAAGTTCATTTAAAACTATTACACAATTTTCCCACCTGAAAATCAAACCTATTAACAGTTAAATGAAGACTAGGCTGATTAATTTCCTTTCTGAACGTCTTAATAAACTGAAAGTGTAATGTTTTCTAATAAATTAGAGAATAAAATTTCATTGTTATATTAAAAATAAGGCTTATTTCCCATTTAAAATGTGGTGTAAATCATTCATAAATCTATTCTGATGCTCTCAATTAATCGATTTTGAATATATTTTAAAAATTTGTACTAAGAACAAAACATTAAAGTATGAATTCACAATGTAAAATTGCTCTATTTATGCTGTACCAGCAATTGATATAAATATACGGAAAATATTTCAGAAATCCTGTTCATTCTAAACTGAATTTGAAAACATATCTAAGATGAAATGAATTGAAAATCCTTATTTTTAAACTTGAAGGAATGAAAAGAGTACCCTCAAAGTATTTGCAAACGGAAAATATTTGTTTCTAAATCTATAAGTTTAAAATAATGTAAGTAACAATCGCGACTCAACTCCTAAATCTTGATCGATCTAAATTAAAATATCTATGTATAATGAATCGACGAGAGCTGAAAAAAATAGCATAAATACATTGCAAATGGGAAGTATATCTATACCTTTATCCACACAAGTTTAAACACCGTGTAACAACACATGTGACATGTACCAGTTCAAATACTAATCGATCCTCTTTTAATAGGAACTACAAAGTAAATTGACAATCAGTCAAAGATGAAAGAAATATAAAGAAAAGTACTTGCAAATGGAAGTGGTACGAGAGAAAAACTGCCCGCAGACTTCATCTAAAAGTAAGTGAAAAGTCCTTCTCGAAGTCCGTGATAACGGTTAATGGCATCTGAATGCCGTACTGACACCAAGCAGGCTGCAATTAAGCGATTTCCTGCGGGTGTCCGGTTGTTAATGACTGTTAAGGGATAGTTCTCTGCAGACAAAGTAATTCTAGTAAAAACAAAACACATAAATAATGATTTTCAAATTTCAGAATGATATCTTGTAAAAAAATGTATAAATGAAATTAAAAAAAAAAACATTTTAAGTCATTTTGTTAAAGCTTTCTAAATTTTATAACATTTTATTAATTTTATCAAAAAAATTTTTTTCCTAAAATATAGTTACAATATATGCATTTTCATTTGCCTGATTCTTACAATATAATTTGCCACATATAATGTATATTTAAGTAAAAATTACTAAAATGTAGTACTTCGTTTTGCTACCTTACAAAAATGTTCAGAAATCACAAATGATTAAGGTAGGAAAACATTTATTTTAAAGAGACTATATTTTTTTAGGTTATTATACATAATTGCGAAGTGACCCAAAATATGCATTATTTTAAAAATGAAAATTTGATTGTAACTATACTATCAACATCAGTTAATAATTAAAAATTAAATAGGATATTTATTAAGATAATTTTGACTCAAAATTAATTTCTCTAAAGTATAAAAAAATAATAAGCATATAGTTGTAAAAATTTCAATTATATTTAAAACATGTAAATATAGAAACTTGATAATTGCAACATAAATCATAGAATAAAAAAGCATATCATATTTAAGTAATCATTTTTTCAGGAATTATGCATATTTACAATTTTCGAGAATCACGCACACACACACACTGAATTAATTTAAACAATTAACACAATTAAGAGGTTAATACCTAGAAGATGGTATTTGTATAAAATCATCATTTAGATTAGCATCACGAAAAATGTGTGCCTATTAACCTTCCTTATTTTATTCCTAATCTATACAATTAAAAAAAATATCACTAACAATTCATTTTCCATGATGCCGCAGACTTCAGAATTCTATTTCAAATGGGAAAATAAAATTATACTTCAGAATAAAAAACAAATTTTAAAAATCGTACTTCAGTCTATACATTTATGCCCTTCAGAGATAGATCAGAAATCATTATAGCATAGCTTGCTTCTTTTTTTTTTTTTTTTTTTTTTTTTTGAGAGGGGGGGGGGTGTTGTTTTCGTTGGTAGAAAGCTCGTTTTCGTGACCGGAAGGTAACAATTTTAATATCTGAACTCGCCAAGGAAACTCTGCTGCAAGTACCAATGTACAGTAAAGCTTCGTAGCGGCCAATATCTCTGCTGATGTAATGAAGTGCAAGAGAAAGGCTCCAACTCTGGTGTCAACCTTGTCATTTGACCGTAATTCAAAATTATGAGGTAATATTTAGTGATTTCTATCAGCAGAAATAAGAAGCCAAAAAAGTAAAACAAAAACATAAAAAGACGAATACAAATCATAATCACGTGTACCTGTGTGAGCAAGAGGGTTTTCAAATGTATTTGCAAAACTGTTTAAGTTTAATTGATTTAATTCATTAAAATACGCACCAATTTCTGAATGATTACTTCGAAACTGATTTTTCGGAATTAATAGGATATCCCCCATTGGCGACTATTGCGACTTTTTTGTTTTCGTCGCCAAGTTAAGCGCATGTATTTTAACTAGGGAATTTTCCCAAATTTCCAAAAATACACATTTTAGAAAATTTTAAATCACATAATAGTTTAAAAAATTATTTCTGGAAAATGAATAAAACTTTTTCTGTTGGTTTGCATTCTCTTCAAAACAACCGGTAAAAGATATAAGTAAATAACAATAATGGACTTATTTGATATGACGTCAAGTTCACATGTCGAATATGCATGGTGATATAATGGAAAAATATATAAGAAAAATATAATAATAAATTAACAAAAACATATAAGGAAAAGATAATAGTAAATAACCAAAAAGAAATAGGGAAAAAGGACAGTTTACGATGTTGAAAATATAAAAGAAAAATATAATAATAAATTAAAAAATATATGCAAGAAAATTATATAATAAATATAAAAGATTCAAAATAATAAATAAATAAAAAGAAATTGGGAAAAAAAAATAATTTACTATGTTTAGATGCTGACGACAACAAAATACAATAACAAACGTAGAACAAAAAGTTCGAATAGAAAGTAAAACGAAAACTTCAAATACTGTTGTCACTGAAAAGAACCATAAATATGGCGTAAAAATGATATTAAACACGAAAAAAACCAAATACAGCAACCAAAAAAATCTGAAAAGTAACAAAAACTTATATTGGCAACACGATAACCAAAACAAAGGACGCTAGATTTGGCGAGAAATCACTTGGAGGGATATCGTACTTACACAATTTTCTCTTATGTTGGCAACACGATAATCAAAACAAAGGAAGCTAGATTTGGCGAGAAATCACTTGGGGGAGATATCGTACTTACACCAGTTTTTCTACTGATTTTTTATTTTTTTCTGGCTATAATAATTGAAAATAATTACTCTATGAGTAGTAATGATTTCAGTATTTTAACTTGAAACTAAGAACGTCATTCAAAAAATTAATTATTTCCAATAGCTTGTAATAAAAATTTTTTTAACTTCATGTGCATGTTTTAACGTGGAATCTTGATTATAAACTAGGCTCTTATTTATTTTCCATTAAATATTTTCCCATAATCCTTCTTTAAAAAATATTATCCTATTTCTATCTTCAGATTTACGTGAAAATAAAAAGAATAGAATGAGGAATGATATCTATTTTCATAGTGTAGGGAATAAAAAAAAATCACTCAGAAGTCGTGGTTTAAAATTTTTGCCACTTATTTTTTTCGTCTTTGTTTTCTAAAAATGTGCTATTGCTTTTTAGTAAATTTTCTATTAAAATTTACAAAATTTTTTTATTTCAATAAACTTGCATTTTGTTCAAAATGTTATTCCATTGATTGTAACAATCAAACTCTGATTTTAAGGGATACTTTAAAGTTAATATTTAAATTAACAAACATTAAAAAAACAAACACTTAAAATTTAATTTAAAATTTTAAATTGTTTCAAAATTTAGTGTAAAAAATTAAAAAAAAAACTTTTACTAATTTTTATCAGCTTTTAAATGCATTAGTTCTGAGATAAAGCCAAACGGATTCATGTATATCTATTATGATAAATGAATGATAAATTTTAATGTAATCAGCGAAATTCAACAAACAATAAATTAAAACATCGCATTCATTGTGATGTCTTTGATTGCGGATTTTGGAAGCACGAGGCCTCTCAAATAGCGTTTTAGACATTTAATGATAAATATATAAGTCTTTCCGATAAGAATTTTGTCATCAACTCTTATCTCTAAAGAGAAGTAACGCAGTAAGCTGGTATAAATTTTATTTTTTAACAATCGAGAAATACATAAATTAGAGAAGTACATAAAAACGAAAGTTACACCAAATATCTGTGTTTTCTACTATTCAGAAGTCTTCATTATTTCGTTTCTGGAAGCGTGTAATAAATTTAAAAGCAGAAGAGTATTCTTTAAGTGTGTGTGATCTTAGGTCTCGTGGTTGCAAATGAGAGGCTTGTGAATCAGAGTAAGAAGCATAGAAAGAAGAAAATGTATGTGATTGAATCTAACCATTAAATATAAATTAATTGCGAAAAGAAAAAGTGTTGTTTCCATCCTATTTTTGATTTTTCAAATGATGTTTTCCCTTTATTTATATTGCTGCTTCCGAAAATATATTCTTCATGATTTGACGATCAAAACAATTTGCTGATGTCTTTTCATGTAATTTTCCCTTGGGGTCGTATCATATATTTTCAATGGTCTATTGACTCTTTTTTAAATAATTTATGTATCCAAATTTTAATTTATTACAAAGACAATTCGACCCGGGAAAGAATTTAGGCCAATTTAGTTTCACTTAGCTCTTACAAAATATATCTATAAAGTAACAGAGCAAGACACACTCATTGAAAATTATCGCCTCTTTATTAATAAAAATCTCTTTTAAAAATTTATAGATTTTTTTAAAAAAAACTTTTATTATATATTTATTTTATGCCTTATTTTTAATAAAAGAACAACGCTATATGTATATACTTAAATCTTTCAATACAAATATTAAAACAATTGTTATTAACATTTTAATTTAATTTAAGAGATTAGTATTATTAAACAAAAAGTACTATTTGTTTTCAGCTATTATATTACTCTTATTAGCCACGTTGAATCGGCATTTCTCCATTCTTAAAGTGCATTTTTAGTACTATCCATACACAGCTATCATCAAATGCTATAGAATACTTTTATAGAATGCAATCAAATCATGACACTCAAATAAAAATAGGACACATTCCCTATTATTTGTATTCAGAGCTTAATGATGGTTCTATATGATTGTAGAAATATATTTATATTTAATATTTCTCTCATTATATTTTGTTAGTTCTAATTAAATCTCCTATATATATCTGTTCTTTAGGAAAAAAAGATTAATGTTGTTGTTATTGCATGCTCCTGAGGTCAGCAGTGTGTCCATGAGCGCATACACCTTCAAAAAGTCCAGTTCCGTAAGTGGATTCTCCATCAGATCTCTCCCGGAGAGACCAAGGCATTGAAAAATATGTTCAGGAGAGGCCCATTCATTTAAGCACTTCGAGCAAATTTCGAATTTCTTCGTACCTTTGACAAATTTCAAGCTACTAAGATGGCCACTTCTGAAACGGGCAATAGCCGTTTGTTCTTGTCTATTAAGACCAGTAGCCAAGGAAGCACCTGGGCGCACGCAGTGGTATCAATGAAGCTTAGGAAGGATATTCCAAGTGGTTTTATTCTCCTGTTTCCCTCAAGTCCCACAGGCTGTCTCACATTGTGCATTAGATGCCGGCGAGGGGTTGTTCCTGGATGGAGTGAGAGATACGTCAGGAGATTCTTCTACTGGTAGGGTCACCCAAGGCGAGAAGACAACTCCAATTTGCTCGGCTAAAGCCTAGGGCTACGGAGCTTAGTCAGACCTCCTCTTTTGGGCGCTCCAATCTTATAGACTAACGGAGGCTGCAACCCCCTTCCCCATTCATAAATAGTAAATGAAAGATTAATGAAACTCTTGATTGTAAAGATAGTGAAAAATGTTAATTTTTTAAAATTCTTTCACACTTTGTAATAGTGATAGAATTTTAAAATTATTATTTGTAATAAAATTTCTAAAAAATAGCTCATATTAATATCTAACTTTTGGATTATACCTCAAAGTTATCAAGTTACTTCAAATTTCAAAGTATTATATTTTTAATTTAGTCCTCAAAAATGAACTACAATCAAAATAACTAATAATTAAGACTTAGGAAAGGAATAATTAGTCCTGTCCATGCTAAATAACATTTGAATCGCTATTTCTGTATTCCAAAAAAGAAAACATGTTATTATTTTAATCCCTACTTCAATCTTTTGCAGAGATTCAGATAATTCTGTTCCGTTTACGTTTCTCTTTAGAAATGCCGAGGGAATAGTCAAATAATTTGTGTTCTAGCCTTCAATACAACAGCTCTATATAACATCACTTCCATCTCTGAAGTAGATGCTGTAGTGTTTCAGACTCCACTTTAAATCATGTAACGGAAAGAACTTTCCTTTGTGATCAAAAAATAATCAGCGGAATTCAAGGAAATTCAATTATCTTCAAAGTACAGACTTTTTCACAGAATAGAACTCAGGTTTTATTTTCTATCCCAATTGTAAGTGGACTAAATCCTTTTTCCCTTCAGTTCCCTGCAGAATTAAGAACCACTGGTTCTACACTGACTTCAAAATTACGCCAATTCCTCACTGGACATGGATAATTCAACAGCTACCTACACCGTTTCCACGTTAAAAACAGTGAGGTTTGCTTGTGCAACTCTGGGTGAGACAACCCTTCTTATATTCTTCTTGAATGCTATCTGTTTCAGAAGAAAGGAACGAGCTTTGTAAAGACTTAAATAACAGGTGGCTCCCGATTTTGTTAGACCTAGTAAAGAAAGAGAATTTTGATTTTTTTTTAAATTTATCCATGATGTTATCTAACTCCTTTTTAATTTTTATATCTCTTTTTTCTCTCTGCCTTCTTTTATTATTTTTTTCTTGTTCATCTCATGATTTATTTGGATTTGTTATGTAGCACATTTGTTGTACCTTCGAGCCCTGTGTGGTATTCCTTGGTGCACAGGGAGATATTTTTGTTTTCCCAAATATATATACACTAGAGTACTTGTACTCTAGTGCATATATGTATATAGTACAAGAGTACTAGTACTAAAAGCTTATGTTCGGATGATGTAAGAACACATTAAATAAAGAGCGCAACAATTTCGAAGGTAATATAGCACAACAATCGAAGTTACTTCTTGGAAAACAACTGAATTCTGCATTCGACCTCTAATGACTGCTATAATTTTTCCGCTTTCTTCGCTTGAGACAAAATTGTTCAATAAATGTCCCTCAATTTTATTTATCGCTATTACCACAAGTTTCATTAATTGATGCAACTGGCCAAAGTTATTTTTACAATTAAATGAATCACGCAGTCAATTATCTGGCCATTTTTCCTTCAAGATATGCATATATTCTGTTTCTTTAAAGACTTCATTAAAAGTTAATTTGCTTTATATTTTGAAATAAAAGACACGATCATGAATTAAAGGTTTAGTATAAAATTTAAATACATTTAAAAAAACTCCAACAATTCAATATTCAAATTATTTGCATTTCATGTAGACTAAACTATACATTTTTAAAAGATAATTACTAAGCTTGATATTAAGTTTATTTTAAAAATCTTTAGAGTATTTATCGATACGTTTATGATAAATATATTAAAAGTTTTTATTGAACACTCATGTTTAATAACATTTTCAAATATTTTACTATTCCGACAGAGTTTTGTAAAGTATTCTCTCTGATTATAATACAGAATCAATTTACTTAACATAAATATAAAAGTCTAAAAATGTGTGTGCGTGTGCATATTTCTTATTAATTTATCTTATTTAAATAAATTTGTAAGGATTATTACCTTTGTAAACGTATTATATAAATATTCTTTATATAATACGTTTATAAAGTAATAAAACTAAGTTATGCGGAAAATATTTCCATTTTAGAATATTTTTTGCAAAAACAACAATGATATTCGCTGTTGTGTTCAACTAAGAGGGATTAAGTTCTTAAATTAATATTTAAGCAAATTGGTCCTTTTTTTAACAATATTTCTCCTTAAATTACAATTTCTATTGTAGAATTAAAATGTCACCAATTTAATGCGTGAACTAATTTGTGTTTCTTCTTTTTGTTGTAATAATTTTTAGCCATATTTTCACAATTTATGTTATTAAACTTAATTTCTTTGAATGCTTGTAATACAAGTATTCGGCGTAGAGCATGAGTAAAAATTATTGGCTGGTAAATAATCGTTAGTAAAAATCAAAACCAAAAATCCAAAAACCTATAACTTTCCCAAATATCTAATTAATTTCTTTCAATGTGGAAAACTTCTAATGAAATACAATAACAAAGTTATTGAATAAATTGCAAACTGCAAGATTCTAAGCTGTTCATTCAATTATATATATGACCTCGAATATTTAATAAAGAAATGTCCTTCAATAAAAAGACTAAAATGAAATTCAAATGCAAAGTTATTGTATTTATTACAAATTGTAAGATTTCAAATTGTACACCCGGTTAATTACTATTGGCCGGTTAATTACTACCGGCAACAACATTGCCATAAGTAGATTGATTACTGGCCACCTCAGATCGCTGTCTATTTCTAACGGTGCAAAAATCTTCCCGATCTGCACCAAGTGCAATATTAACCAGGCCTCTCCCGACCACATTTTGGATTGTTTGGGCCTTTCTCAGGAAGATATGTATCTAAGACTGTTACTCGTTTTAGATTTTTTAAGAATTAGTGGTGGCATCATGGATCTGGTCTAGCTTTGCGGACCAATTGGAGGTTTGAAACAACAACCCGGTTAATAAATACTAATTTGTTTATATGCAAATTATCGATTGAAATTGAGGACAATTTCTTATCAATTTTTCTCTTTATATGTATATATATAGAGAGAGATTAGATTATATAATTCTGAATATAATAACTCATACTTTAAATTCAGTTTGCAGCAGAATGTTAAGGCAGTGAAAGTGAATACAAGACACAGATACATTCCAAATAGCATTTATTTAAAGTAAAGATTAAATTTAGTTGAACTGTCCATCTGTAATATAGGTGTAACCCTTACCACGGTTAGTAAACATGTATGTGCTATTTCTTACTGAAGGGGGTTTATTTAGGGGATGCTGCGGGGTTGTTAAATGTATAAAAAAGGTCTAAGGAATTCTCTGACACCTGTGTTTCAGAACCTCATTGTAGGGATAAAATAAGTGAATATTCATAAATTGAGAATTGTGTTAAATAGGTTAAATTTAATATTATATATATATTATAATTATTATTATTATCATATGTAACCTTTACAATTCAAGAAACGCGTGTGAATAATATTTTATGCTGCTGAAATTTTTGAAATACTAAAGATCGCTTAACGGTTTTAGTAACACCATCTGATGTTAAAGACTTCGATTCCAGTTTTTTGTGTTTTAAATTATTCCGCAAGTCAAAACGATGCCAAAAAATAAAAACAGATTTTCTGTGCAAAAGTATTACAGTCGAAATCCCATTTTTGAAAAGATTTTACATACAACAGAGTAAATAACTCATATATACCATTATCTAAAAGTGAAAGCAATTTTGTGTATCCTATACCAGCAATTCTTTTAGAATACATGATTTCTTTGCGAACCGAATTTCTATAAACTTATACATTTCTTATTATCTTCATGAAAATATTCTGACAAGTGTAATGGAAATATTATATGAAATCATTTTCCTCTGATCTAATGATCTAAACATGATAATAAAACAATACAGTTTAAAAGCTGACCTATCCTTCACGGCAATTGTACATGTGAATTAATATATTAGATCAATCAATGTCTTTTAAGTGCATCAGATTAAACAAGGCTGATATAGTTTTCTGATTTTGTTACTTTGATATAAGAATGTACGAGAATAAAAACAAAGACAAAATACTATTATTGCCTGTTACAACAGTTAGTTTGTTTTCATTGTGGTGCTGTTTTTGTAATAGATTTTTATTTTTTTCTTTTGGCATATGAGTAAGCCGTTGATCCGTTGATAAAACAATCTAACTTATAAACAATAAATAACATACGTCATTTCTTTGATCTGACCCCCTATTATTTATTAGATTCATCCGTCAATAATAGGGTCTCTGATATACCCGTTATCTATTAAATAACGGGTATATCTTTTTCTGGTATATGATAGAAATTAGGAAATTAAAATAGCGTTATCAAATGTTAATTTCTTTAAAATTAAGTAGACATGTATCGTAAGCATATAACAGCCCATGATTTTTACATCCCCTATTGTATAGTTTTATTGTGACATTGATTGATTAAATTTTACTTTTGTATTTCTAGAAATAGCACGACGTTTTTATTGGAACATCATCAATAAATCAAAAAATACATTTATTTTAATATTTCAATTAAATTTTTTATTCATTTTTACCACAAGCTGAGGAATTAGAAAATATTTATATGATAAATTTTGAAAGGCTTCCAAGATTTTGGGAATGAATTAAATTTGGAAATGGTAGTTTTCCATAATACTGTTTTTAATTAAATCTAAGATAAAACGCACACTAAATATACTCAAAGTATATCTGAACTTTTTCAACTGCACATCCATCGAATGATCAGGAGTGTTTTCATTTTTAACTACATTACAACATTGATAAAATAAATTCAAAACTGTTCTGGTTTATCCTCTTTTATAAACTCAGAATTCATTGTATATAATAATAATCAAATAGAGTAAATTTCTCTTAAAACTCAATGACTCCTAAATCATCAAAATTAGTTCTTAATAAGGATCTGAGAAAATCCAGGCCGATTGGAAGTTAAAAACCAAATAAATTAATACCTATCCTATTAAATAAATACCAAAAAATGATATTTTAAGATATTAATAATTGTTTTTAAACAAGTGAAGCACACACACACAAATCGAGCTCATCGAATGATGGAAAAAATCATTCGATTTTTTAAGACTATGCAATTTTCTATTTAACTTTCATTTCTGCAACTTTATTCTATATTTTTATACACAAACTTTGGTAAAATCCTAGAAAGCCCACAACCTTGGTGACAAACTGAAAAAAAGCGCCACACACAGGCCAGAACGAAATTCCAGAAATAATTTGGTGTACCATATCTAGTGTACCAAAGTAGGGTTATCAGGATTGGCGCAAACCACTATTATCGACAACCAAAATCATTCGCGTCAAGGATTTGGGCTCTACTAGGATCCAACCTTAAGATTTTAGTTCCTGTTTTGATTACAATTTCAGTTAAATATGTTAAAATATTTCTTATTTTGTTCATTCTTTTGGAATTTTTTCCAACTAAATTCAAAACAGCTTTGTGCTTTTTCTCTACGTCCATGATGAGAAAGAACAACTTTCTAACAATCCCTAAAATTATTCTTTTTTCTACCTTTCTTTCAATTCTTTCTATAAATATGGTAGAGTTTACATTTTCAAGATATTCAATGAACTGAATAGATAATAATTGTAAATATTTAGAGCGTTGTTTTGTTGTACCGATTTTCAGTGCATTGCTAACCGCTGTTATAAAATTAATCTCTTTTGAACGAAATTTCATCGCACTTTGAGACATGAATATTTGTTTGTTTACCATAGATAACTTCCTGGCAAATATACACATTCAGATACGAAATATGAACAGATTCTCTCTCTCTCTTTCTGATGATCTTAACAATTTGATAACCCCGCGGTAGCTTTGTGTATGAGATAAAGGAGCAAAATAGGTTATGCTTTGAAGAAGGATTATTGAAAAAGTGATAGTTCTTATTCCAAGGCTCTGTTCTCCATTTCTCTTTAAAAATATGAAATCTAGCATTTAATGATATATTACTCGTAGTATAATAATGTACATAATAACCGTTTTAAAAATGGGTCAAGTAAGTTTCCAATTGCCGCTGTCTAATAAAACATAATACTCGTGTGAAGGCTATTAAGTAATTTTACTTTTTTATTTTTTTCGAGAAAACAAATATTCATAAATTAGGGACGATTAAAGTTTTGTTACTTTCACAAATAAAAAGCTCTTTAAGAATCAGAACTTAGCATAAAGAATTTAGAAAACTTGTATCTCATGTTTCTATTTTCAAATGTAAAAATTTTTTAACACTGTATAATTATAAAAATAGGCCTTATATTAAAAGATTTAGAATTGTAAAAAAGAAGCTTAGGGCGACAAAAAAAAAACTAATTCAATCTTAACATATAAATCTTACTTTTCAATCAGATTCACAAATCATAGAATTGGAATTGGAAGATATAAATAAAATCGAAACTGCAGATTTATTTGTATAGTTTATTTATGGAAAATTACTCACCAGCGGCTTTGTCCACCTGTTGACAACTCGACGTTGACAATTTTCACATTTTGTTTAAAGTAGGATTAAAGAATGTGATACGTCAAGGAACTCTTCAGTATACGTGAAGATTTCTGGTTGAAAAATGGTGAACCGTAAAGTACTCATATTTGCTTATGAGCACGTGTTATTAATATGTCAAAATTGCTACCTTCGTTACATTATCCTGTTGACTTCGTTCATTTATTATTTTGACAAATTATTATTATGAATAATTACATGAAAGTTTATATAGAAGTATACATAGAAAGTTATACATGAAAGTTTATATATATAGAACATATATGTTATAAGATATATGAAATATTGTATAAATATGAAAACAGTTTTTCAATTCTTAACAAAATGGATATTTTATAATATTGCCAGTTTATTTTATACTACATTTTATAATGTTAATTATTCTAAAAATAATGTTATAATTTTTTGAAGAAAACAAATTTGTACTTTATTATTTTTAATATAAAGTACATTTTTGAATTTTAGTATTTGAGATTTTTTATATTTTTATAGTCAGTTTGCAATTTTTTAATGCAAATGTGTTTGTTAAAAAAAGTTATTTCAAAAGTCGAAATAAATCTCAATTTTTAATTGTACGAGTATTACTTTAACGCTGAAGAAATCCAAAAGTGAATTGAGTATAGCAAGATTAAGTAAATACACTACTGGCCATTAAAATTGCTACACCATGAAGAAATGAAGATAACAAAATGATATTTATTGGACAAATATATTATACTAGAAATATAACAAGTGATTAAATTTTCAAAAAATTTGGCTGGATAGATCCTGAGAAATCAGTACCCAGAACAACCACCTCTGGCAGTAATAACAGCAGTTATACACCTGGGCATGAGTCAAACAGAGATTGGATTGCATGTACAGGTACAGATGCCCATGCAGCTTCAACACGATGCCACAGTTCATCCACCGTAGTGACTGGCGTTTGGTGACGAGCCAGTCGCTCGGCAACCATTGACCAAATGTTTTCTATTGGTGAAAGATCTAGAGAACGTGCTGGCCAGGGCAACAGCCGAACATGTTCCGTATCAAGGAAGGTCCGTACAATACCGGCAACATGCGGTCGGGCATTATCCTGCTGAAACGTAGGGTTTCGCAGGGCTCGAATAAAGGGCAGAGCCACGGGTCGTAACACACCAGAAATGTAACGTGCACTGTTCAAAGCATCGTCAATGCGCAAGAGGTGACCGAGACGTGTATCCAATGGAACCCCATACCATCACGCCAGGTGATGGGCCAGTATGACGATGACGAATGCACGCTGCCAGTGTGCGTTCACCACGATGCCGCCAAAC